>OX123183.2:7557643-7698673 GCA_944739405.2 Euclidia mi | reverse complement strand
AACTTACACAGCTGGCTACTAAGGCATTCGAAAAACAATTACCAGTTACCGTTCTGTAAGATTAGTGGATTTTACCATCCAAATTTTCTAAGTCAAACAATTTTCAGATTCATTACGATCTCTTACTCATAAGAATAATCTCAGGGAAAATAAAAGTCACTAAATAAAAATACACTTTTATTCCAATGTTCATGCACATCTACAATTTGTTTCCACTAAAGAGTAACATTGTGATATCATTTGTGCTATTTAACTCGTGAACTATCCAGTCTGTCGGTTCCAACCTGGTTTATACATTTGTGGAAATAGGTATCTAGAGATTGCTTGTGATCAAGTGATTGAAATAAAATATATTTACGAACTTATTCGATAAAATAATATTATCTAGTTTTCATGTGTATCGGAAGATTATTGCTTACACCAGGATTTTTACGAGTGACAGATGAATTGCTATTCTATAGGTAGATAGGTTTGCCAAAAATATCGAAATTATTTTATGTTACAAGCTATCCATTACAATTCTACATCACTTCTTTTAGATTCCAACTCCTATCTCTCAGATACAGCACACTTATAAGTGTTAAAATAAAATTCTTCTATCTCGTCTAGCAATTTTATAAAGGCTAGACTTGCAAGATTAAGACTTACAATATTACCTTTTTTGCTTTCTACGGTAAAATATTAGTATTATTGCTGAATTTTTAAGTCAAATGCGAGATATAGAGGATGCCCGCGGCTACGCCTGCACATTTTTAATTTATCCGTTTTGCCCGTTCCCGTGTACATTTTAGAAAATCCCTTCTTAGTGCACCCTTATAGTCCCCAAGGAACATACATGCTAAATTTCAGCTTCTTACGCCCAGTAGTTTTGTCTAAAGCTTGTCTGACAGTCAGTCAGTCAGGCAAGGATTTTGTATATACATATTATTTTGCCGTCAAGGGTAAAGATAAATAATTATTTTCAGATCATGTCATATCTATATTCCTTATAATGGGGCAATATGTAAACATATACCAGTATTTTTTTCAATGAGTTGTTATGTTGATTTATATAAATGTTGGTTCTCTACTTTATAAGTAATCATATTATCTAGTATTGACTACAAAATGTACGGATTTCTTTTTTGTTGGACAACTTGATATCTGATGTAATTATTTTTATTGCGTTGGTGCTCACTGTAGGATAAATAGAAGATATAACATAAGCATTGGATACACTTGATAATACAGAAGTCAGTAAATTTGCTACTGCAATACTCGCACTAAATTAAAATATTTACCATAGACTCAAAATATAATAGCATTAGTGTCATTAAAATATTGTTACTATCTGATAATAATGAACCTTCAATGCAGTAGCCAACCAATAACTAATTTACCAAATACAAACCAACATTGTGTTTTAAGCATTATTTATAGTGAACACATCCAAATATTATCGTTGTTGCAATATTCTGATATTTTAATTCAATCGCTTCACCACAAGCTACAATTGTAAGTTTCGTGTTTAAATTGAACTTATAGATAACTGTATGAATTACATAAAGATAGATTTCATAGATTTATTTATTTATTGCTATTTTACCTCAACTTAAAAAAAATGAAGTTATTATTATTCGTCTTACAAAAGATAGTGTTACATTTTTATTTCCCTATTTCGGGTGTTTCTTTGACTATGTTTCATATTTCGTCATATTTTACCAACATCGACATTATCTACATAGTATACCGCAAACCTGTAGTAATCCCCATCATTTAGATGGTTGGCAATCCACAACGGTGCATTTCTCTAGAAACTTTCTGCCTCGCACCTCTAAACTGTGGAATGATCTGTCACCTGCGGTTTTTCCGAACCAATACGTCCTTCAAACCTTCAAAAAAAGAGCGTATTCCTTTTTAAAGGCCGGCAACGCACTTGTGACTCCTCTGGTGTTGCGGGTGTCCATGGGCGGCGGTAATCGCTTAACATCAGGCGATCCGTCTGCTCGTTTGCCCCCTATTCCATAAAAAAAAAAATGTTTGTATTACGAAACATTTAAAAAGTTTTAAAGCAAAACTATCAATACAAAAATCCAGAAGCGTTTTTAAATAATGAAAAATAAACACAGCTCAATCAAAAATTAATTTTACATTGGAATTTTATTAGCAAAGTACTATGTCTGATAGATTGTCTATTTAGTAATGATATTTATCCAATTCAGAGTAAAATCTATTTCAAATATACGCACATTGAACATCTATTTCATATACATTACTACTATCTATATAAAGCAAAGGAAACTTAAATTGCTTTCGTATGGAAGTGGCAGAACCAATCGATGTATATCATTATCCCTGGACAACGGGTCATCCATTCCCCTCAGCTTTCAAACTTACTTCTTTCATAAAGGTCTTCTTTGATATCAGTCTCTAACCGGATCTGCCATTGAGTAATAGGGCCCCTAGTTATCTCCAAAGTTTGTGACATATCCCTCACTTACAGTAATCACTCGTCATTACCCTGGCCAAGCTCACATTTATCCTAATGTAACTTTTCTAACTCCATTTTTCAAACACCTGTCACTTTTCCTGCTCTCGAATTTCCCCTATTACCTTACTTATATTTATCAACTAGGGTGTCAAATAAATTTAAAACTTATGATCTGGCGATTAAGGTTGTTAGTCTATTAATTAAAGAATAAATTTGGTTTAAGTTTATCTTTAATAGTTGCCGTTATTAATGAGTTTGGCTATCATCCAAACCCCTATATAATTACTCAAGGTTGTATTGCAAGTTAATGTTGTCATAAATATCGTTTAATTTCTCAGTGGATTGTGGGATCCGGACGAGTGTGTTTCCTTTGTGTTCAACTCCAGTTTCCCTTATCGATTGGCATTTCTCATTGAGCGCAACCTATTATTTTTGTTCATTATTGTGTTATTAAAATCTTAACGGATCTTTGTTTTAAGAGATTAATACTATTTAAAGTCAAGGGGAATTCCTATTTGATGTTAATGTTTGTGAAATTTTCTGCCTTATAGGTTTATAAACAAGCTGTCTATAAATGGATCAACTCATTTATACTTGTTGTAATAAGTTGTTTGTGACAAACAAATTAGCCTCTGGCCATGGCGGATAAACATTGTTTGTTATAATGACTAAGCAAAATTAACACTGCCAATTTATTAAAGAAAATACATTCATCAATAAAGCTCGACCGAAACCGTTTTCTAAATGCTTTTTTCTGTATTATAAATAAATTTTTTGCTGTTTTATGTGACAAAATGCCTTACAAATAAGAACAATAAGAACTGAAATGAATACTAAAAAGATTTCAAAGTAAATAAGAAAGGCAAACAACAATTGTTATTATCACAGTCCCTTTCTCACTTTCTTCTGCTTCTTTTATTTTTGTTCTTTAGTACGTCACGTCCTGTCTTAATATTCACCAAAAATATTCATAAAGGAAATCTTTCTCTAAGTTCTATGAAACAAAAGTCATCGAAACACCACATCTATGTTTAGGGGATACCCTGATATCAATTTAATACTTAACATCAGCTACTTAATCAATTACAGAAAGTAAGTATTTTCTATTATTTACACATTATGTACAGTCTTATAGTAGTATGAAAGAAATGACAATGTTAGAGACTATACCCTCGGATAGTGCTCACATTACATAATTATATTTATGAATCTTGTAGCACTTACTAAGGTGAGAGGAATTTACGTTATTGCATTGTCGAAAAAATTTAGATGTAATATATACTTTATATTTAGATTAGCCAGAGTGGCTGAGAGTGCAAGAATTTGATTACTTTTTTATATTTGGTGTTTCATTTAAAGGCGATTGTTACGCTTTAAAAAAAAACATGTACTTTATTTTCCAGTTGTCAGATTAAAATAAATTTGACTTATTTAAGGATGCATCCCTTTTCTGGTTTATTAGTGACTTTCTTTATAACCCAATTCTGTCACAGAATATTTATTTTTCTCAAATATTCACTTTCAAATGTTTTCTTTATGATAATAACTTGTGGAGTGATTTCAAAACTTATAATATGATCGGTATAAAGCTTAAAGTGGCATACTTACACTAACAGCATTTCAGTGAAAATAAATTCAAGATACTCATGACGTGAAGTACTTTTTCATATATTTACATAATCACAAAGAGGGTCTCATTTTCGTGACATTGCAATAACGTAACCAAGGTATTATCGTACCTATGTATATTGACATACGGCATTTTGACACAGCGTTCATGACTATTAACTTAGCGCCCAGAGCGGCTGCTTAATTATTAATCAAGTAAAATATCTTGTGCCGTAACCTCCCTGGTTGTGAATGTGTTGTTAAGCAACATTATGCAACATTCATAATTATTATATAGATAACGAAATGTAACTTTCAATCATTTCTAGATAATGTAAATGATTGAATAATTGTATATTATAGCAGGGTGACATTAAATTAATAAGTAGTCAAATTCAAGTTTACATTTAATAATATAGGATCCAATTTATTTGCTATCAACATGGTAATTAGTTTGTCGTGTTACATAACGTTACCTAAGGGTACAATTAACACTTTAGAAATGTACCACAAACTATTATTACGTACATATTGTAAACAAAATAAGAATTATAAAATAAAACACTGGCCAGACATAATTTTATAGATTGTTATTTAAAATGTTCACAATCAAAATTTCTAGAGTAATCGGTAAAAAAGTAATTAGTAGTTGATTTGCCTACAAACCGGTATTCATATATGTGCGCTTCTCATACATAATTGGAAACCACGGTCGCCCTACAAAGTTTAACTAGAAAAATGTTCGTAATGATATTTGGTTAACCATTATCGACGTTGACGCTGAACAAAGGCAATTGAATGGGTCTATATTATAAAATATACAAAATTGCAAAACAGGGATCAAACGGGATCGTATGCTAAGTAATAGAATTTCCGCCTCTGTTCCGCGCCGTCGAGCGTTCATATATTTACAAAACTACTTTATACTCAGTCGCTTTATCACTTTGTTAGCGTCTAAATTGCCCTGCTTAAGCGCTATCGGTCTGACGTCGTCGTCAGATATCGTTAGCGTCACCCACGTAACCCTCATCGGGGCTTTCGGAACATATGTCGGCGGCACACTTCGCGTTTGACACTTGTGGTAAAGGTTTGAGCACACTTTCCGTACCCTCCCCGGGCATTCGAGCGTCCGTTGTCTGCGTGTCGACACACCGCGTCTCAACTTGGTAGCATCGTCCGGGGCCTTCCGCCACACTCATCGGCACCATCACTGCACAAGTACCTTTAGGATTCACCCACGACGTACACGCCTCTGTAGGCGCGCAACACTGCACCGGCTCCGTTTTATAACCCTCTGGCGGCGAGGGCAAAAACTCTTCATTATAATACACGGTACCGTTCCCAACAAATGCTATCTGCCTATTCCTTGGCACGGGGTACCCTTCTAACGTACGCCACACGTTACCCGGCCCGAACATCTCGAAATTAGGGCTAGCCGGCGGCGTAGCGTTAAACTCCGTGTCTTTTGCAAATTTACAAACGAGCTTCTGACCTTTCGGCCGATTGTGCGGTAGCGTCTGATAAAATGGCCCGACCACGGAATAGTTGGACATTATCGGTGGTCGACAAGGATGTTTTGGCAAGCCGTAATCGTAAGGATAGCCTTCGTTATCTAAAAAGCATCCTGGATTGAGATGTACATCCGCCGAGTGTTGGTACATGTTGTTGAGAGTGCTCGGCGGTGGTGCCGCATTCATAGTCTGTTGATCTTGCCACGTGACCTGTCTCTGCATTGTCGGTGCCGTGAAAGCGGTTTCCTCTTGGAAACCGTCACCGCTCGCGGTTTGAGCTTTGTATACTGATAACACTGTGTTCTCGTTTTGCGCATTGTTAGCTACAGTTTCCGCGTCACTAATTAGGTCGGGGTTTCTGTCGCCAAAGCCTTTCATGTTATTACTTTGATACATGTCGCTCGGCTCGGAATCACGGCTTGTTTGTACCGTGTAGTGCAGTGCGTGATGAGAGTGCGCATTTACAATAACGCTGCCGTTGTTTTTAGGCATACCATTGCCGCGGCTCGAAGGCAGGATCTGATTGCACAGAGCGACGTCCTTACCGCTCTCTTTTTTCTTACGACTCCTAGTGTCGGTTTTGTATTTCAATAATACTACAGCAATAATAGCTTTTAGCAAGATAATTATCAGAAATACGACAGTAACTATGACTACTAAATGTCTCTGAGGATACGTGACCACTATTACTACGGGCTCCTCTTTCACTAGTATTCTTATTGTGTAGTTGGCGCGCGATCTGCCCGCGGAGTTCTCAGCGAGACATGTGTACGTGCCATTGTTATCATTTCCAATATTGAATATGTACAATTCGCTCTTTTTATCGGTAATACCGTTCTCCACGTAATACAGATCCGGCGTCATGCTTGAATAATTATGAATGATCTGACCCTGATATAACCAGGTTATTTTCGCTTCGGATATCGCTTTCACTAAGCATTCTAGGGTTACGTTGTTACCGACGTTGGTCTCTATGAATATGGACGTAGGACTCATTTTCGGTAAGCACGCCAGTTCGGTTTCAGCGACGCTCGTGATCGTCCGTTTCCTCAAACGTTCGGGAAGAGAACAAATTGGTTCTACGGCGTGCGGCATATTAAAATTCAATAACAAACTATGTAAATCCCTGAGATGGCAATCGCAATTCCAATTATTATTTTGCAAGTTGATCCCTCGTAGAGTATCTGGGAATAAATTTTCACCTTGGATATTGGATAGTCTGTTACCGTTCAGTCGCAGCCACTCCAGGTGATGCAGTCCGGCGAATGCTTCTCTTTCAATTGTTTCTATTTTGCAGTCTGTGAGCTCAAGGGTATTCAAAAAGGACAGATTTCGAAAACAATGAGTTTTTATGTTCGTTATTGGATTATTGTTGAGCGAGAGCCTCATCAATGCCTGGAAAAATTCGAAGTTGGCTGACGGTATTACCGTTAAGTAATTGTTCGACAGATCCAATTCAACTAGATTTCGAAGTCCATAAAACGCATGATTGTCTATTTTCTGCAACCTACATCTCTGCAAGTAAATTTTTTGTAGATTGAGCAAATTCAGTTTGTGAAATGTTTCTTTTTGTAGCACTTGTAGATCGTTTCCAGTGAAGTCCAGCACTTGAGTTTCGGGGTCAAGTGAGTTTGGTATAACTTTGAGATCCTTCTCTGAGCACTCGACGTACCGTTTGCCGTTCTTCCACTTACAAATGCACTGTGAAGGGCAGGCTATCGCGGGTAGAAGGAGACAGGTAGTGCACAGGGCAATGAGCCTCACGTCCAAACGCTTTCTTACATGCATATTGCCTCAAGGCATCGAGACGACCGCAACCATTATCTGTAACAAGCGAAACACGAATATTATTATTCATTCACAATTTACTATAATTATTTACCAAATATTTGGTTACAATTATTCGTTAACTGTTTATGTTGGACTGTACATTATTTGTATTATCCAATGATGCGTCAATTTACACATAATATGCTGATTTCCTGCTATAAATTTATTGTTCAAATATAGCAATAACATCTGTTATATTTTCACAACGTTTTAACGTTATAAATATAGGCAGTTATAAACCTCATTACTGTTGGTTCTGTTAAATTATATTTGTCGTGTATCCGTCGTTCTGCCTTTGATTCAGAACGGGGAGATTCTTCGCGACAAATGAATGGAAATGTTTTATTTAATCCCCAAGCTCGTGCGAAAGGTAAATGAATTCGCGTTGATCTTTGAATGAACGTACTTTGGAGTGTACATTATATGCAAATGTTTGTAATTCAGTTTTTCATAGTGAGAGTTGTTATTGAAAGTGGATTATATTTTGGTGTTTGTGAAGTTTTTTCGTTTTGTGGCATGTGTATTGTATAATATATGATTTTGTTGTTGGCAACGAGATTAATTTTTTATATACCTATTTTTTCGAGTAGCTCACACATCCATAATTACAGCACTAGTAAAAATCTAGAAATATCGGCTAGTTTAATAAAAGTACGTGGTACCTATATAAACATACCGGAAAAGACATTTTAAACCGAATTTTAATTACTACTAAGGTATTCAATTCATGTAAATACTTTTAGCATTGCAAATGGTAAACGCCATGAATACAATAGTATTGACAAAACAAGGAAATATCTTCATAAACTACGTCGAAAGATATCTCAAATATGCAGCACAACATAAAAATACCAGAACAACGATCACCTCTGCGCTGTCAAAGCGAAAAGCAAAACAATGCATTAAAATTCTTATCTTAATTTTGCCTAATGAATTTGGCAAAGGGTGCAATGGTACGCTTTATCTTCCAAAACAAAATAAATGAACGCTGGAAGCGAAAATATTACGGCACGAAATATTTCCTTTAACTTTGTAAAAGAGAATTAAAGAAAAACATGGTTATAAATGTTTATCGTGTTGACGAGCTCGTACAAGTTACGTAAATAGAAACTTATTAACATAGAAGTGGAGCCTTTGAACTGGCAGAAAAATGAAACAGTTCACAGAAATAAATGTAATTTTAATTTAAAAACGATTTAAAAATTTAAAATTTGAAGCTATTACTTACTTTTAAAATTTGCTTGTAAATTACAATTTAATATCGCTTAATCTTAGTATACAAATGAAGATTATGTATTAAAAATTGTTGCTCACACCCTGACACAAGTATGTCTGCTCGTATGATCCCCCACTCTGCCTGAATTGTCCAGTGACGAAGTAATGTTTTAGCTTGTTTTTAATTTGTTTTACTTTTGTATTGTCTAGTTGACATGATAGATATTTTGGCAATTTATTAAGTGTATTTTGGAGAGCATACGACCAAACCCATTTACCATACACATTATTAAATTTAGGCAGTTTATACACAGATAGATATGATAAGGTATGAACATTGTTTGGTCTAATTTCATTTAGGAAGAATGTTAATACTTTTAGAGTACTCTATGGCAATGGTTAATTTCACTTTGTCGAAAACATTAATAACTTTACAATATGGAAACAATTTATCATAATCTGGCTTGAATTTCAGTTTGATTTTATGAGGTACCATTATTTTTAATAACCGTATTTGTATGTCATAAATTTTTTGAAGATAAGTCTTATACGTTCTACCATAACTACTTGTACCATAGTTGATAACAGAGTCGGCTAATGCCATGTATAACATACGTAAGGTCTTATAAGGCATTTTATGCTTTAATAAGTACAATTTCGGCATGATAGGTCTGAGCTTAGTGTAAACATATTCAACATGCGGACCCCAGTTGAATGTATGATCTATCTTAATGCATAAGTAAGTATGCTCCTTAACATTTTTAATAGGCGTACAGTCACAAACATCTGGGCACTGTTTGTGCAAACACTGGTGCTCGTGGGCCACGGCTCTTGGTGTTCCTTTACATTTCAAATATGGTGAACGAACATGCGTGAGTTTAGTTTTATCGTAATTTATTGTTAAACCAACGTCGTGCGCCCATTTATACATCAAATTGAACTCATTTTGCATAAGTTTTTCTGCAGTGCCCAGATCTTCGTGGGCTGTAATAAGGCAGGTGTCGTCAGCAATTTGGTAGATGGAACAATGTCTAAATATGTTACACATATCATTTACGTATATTAGGTATTTAGTTGGACCAATAATCGAACCTTGGGCCGTGCCATGGCGGGTCGGTATCTGTTCACTGTGTGTTCCCGCTATGCTAACCATGTTATATCTGTTTCTGTCTTCCAATATCAGCTTCTTGCGTCTCATACTTTTGGCAGTAGCTTTCCTGTTAGTCAGTCAGTAACATACATACATAGACTCACTCCTGTCTCCCGAAGGGGTAGGCAGAGAATACGGAACGCCATTTGCAACGATCCTGACATATCTCTCTTGCTTCATTCACTCCCATCAGATTCCTCAAGCATGCTCTTCTGTTCAGGGTACTTCTCACCTGTCCTGTTTTTAGGATGTCTCCATTCTGGTCAGAGAACGTTCGCCTAGGTCTTCCCCTTCGTTCTGTCCCTTTCACACTTGCCTTATATATCTGCTTGGTCAGCTTTTCGTCATCCATCCTCTCCACGTGCCCAAACCATCTTAGCATACCTTTCTCGATGCTTGTCACTACATTTTCTTTTACCCCACAACACTCTCTTATTACACAATTCATTACACTGTCAGTCAGAGAAACACCACACATACTTCTCAGTGCTCTCATTTCTACAGCATTTATTCTACTTTTATGACTCTTCTGCCATACCCACATTCACATTCTTTCTCAGTCGTTCATCTACTATTACAAAATCAATTATACTTCTTCTAACATTTTTCGCCTCACGTGTATACAAATGTATCCTTTTGTGATCAAACATGGTGTTTGTCACACAAAGGCTCCAGTCTAAACAAACCTCAAGCATTTCTTTTCCATTTTTGTTCACACTCTTATCACCGAATCCACCTAAAACCCTTTCAAATCCATCTCGCTTTACTCCCACCCATCCATTGAAATCACCTAACAAAATCAATATTTCGTTATCCTTACAGGTCCTCAGAATCTCTCTTAAACTGTCTCAAAACCAAAACTCCTGCCTTTCGAGTTTTTCTTGTTGTGACATACCCGTTACTATATTTACCGGGGCGTAAACCCCTACAATAAGAAGACGAGTAAGTCCTACTTTCATTCTCATCCATAGTAGTCTTGCATTTACACATTCAAACTCTTTTACGCACTCATTCATTCACGCAGGCATTATTAAACCAACTCCCTTGCAGGCTCTGGTGGTACTATCTACTGCGGACCTATACGCCGTGTAGCTGCCATGCTTGGTAGTGTCACATCCTTTCTTTTTCGTTTCATTCACACACAGAACATCAATCTTTTTATCATCCATCATCTAGCATACTTCATCCAATTTTCAGTCCATTCCACGGCCAACATTCAATGTTGCAAATCGGCTTTCCGTAGACCGCTTTTCGCCCTTGCGGGAAACGAGACGAGACGGGTTGCGAACCGCGTTGCCGCCATTTGAAGAATTATTAATGTCTGTCTTTATAGCGTTCCCACGAGTAATAGGAATTTAAAATGTCCATTTCCGCAGAGCCCTGAACGGGGGTAAGATGGAATCCTAGCTGTGCCCTGTGACCATCAACACAGGCACCCTCCGTTTGAGACCAGCTTGCCCTTGGCCACGAATCCTTAGGCACGGGTCGGTTTACACCTTAGATCGGGGTTTTGTGTCGGGTATGCTTCCTGAAAGTTGATTTAATTTCGGAGTTTTCCTTCTCCTAGACAGGTTGCCAACCAAGGCTAACGAGGCCCATCTCCCCGAACGTTTGGTTTAATTTCGGAGTTTTCCTTCACCTAGGCAGGTTGCCAACCAAGGCTAACGAGGCCTATCTCCCCGACCGTCAGTAACGCAAGAATTTTATATAGACAAAGAAGGCTGTAGTTCTTTTATCATGTCTCGAAAGCGTTTGAGTGCAAATATTTCTTGCTGTGGTATATGCCGACCTGGTGCATCATTGCCTGACCACAAATTACTTTCTATACAGAGGTGAGTACTACCTACAAATTGATGGTGTAGCGATGGGCAGCCCGGTAGCTCCAGTGGTAGCCAACCGATGGATGGAACATTTCGAAAACCAAGCCATTGCTACTGCCCCATTAAGTATAAAAATTTGGAAACGGTATGTGGACGACATTTTCTGTGTTATGGAAGGCGATGAATCAGCTGTTCAACAGTATTTGGCACATTTAAACAGCATCCACAGTAAAATGGATTTTACGTATGAAATGGAAAGGGATAGAAGAATGGCGTTCCTTGACGTTATGATCGCCGTACGAGATGACGGTTCCCTGGGCCACTCCGTATACAGAAAACCAACGCACACAGATCGCTATCTACACGCCGACTCACATCATCACCCACGTCAACTGAATTCCGTTATAACGTCGCTTACCGACCGGGCATACAGCTTGTGTGACGAGGAACATTTGAATAAAGAACTTTCACATATAAGCGACGTTCTACACAAGAACGGGTACAGTAGGCGAATTAGACCACCCAGACATACTCAGAAACACTTGGACTACAAGGTTGAACGACACCCAGCGTACTTACCGTACGTCAAAGGAGTGACAGATAAGGTCGCCAACATCCTTAAGAAGGTTTCAGTTAAAACTATCTTCACTCCTTTTAAGAAACTGTCGCAATATATAAGAACGCCGAAAGACAGCCTGCCCTTAGAAAAGCCAGGTGTATACAAAATTGACTGCAGCTGTGGGAGTTCCTACATAGGACAAACCAAACGCACCATCTCTTGCCGAATAAAAGAACACATTAAGGCAGTCAAAAATAATGAACCACACAAGTCGGCCATAGCTCAACACCTCTTGGACTCGGGTACCGACCACTGGATTGAGTTACATAACCCTCAGGTACTTTCGACAGAACGCCACTACATACCTCGAATGGTTAGGGAGGCTATTGAAATTAAAAAGTTCAAGAATTTCAATAGAGAGGATGGGTTTCAACTGTCGAGTATCTGGCATCCAGTGGTACGTCTATGTAAAACCCGTGAAAAGAACAAAATCAAACCGCGAGCTGACGTAGTGAGTGTGGTATGTCGTGATCGGGTACAATGTGATATTGATAACAGTGCTAGTGGTGTTGAACGCAAAAAACGAGTAAGAAAGCGGGTAGACCGTTATACTTGCTCGTAACATTCATCCACCCGCAATACCATCAGTACATCCGTGAACATGGCGCTTGCAACAGTGCCGAAATATCGGTTACTCCAAACAAAGGTACGTGGTATATATCCCGAAAAACAATTTAAATCAAATATTTCTTTTCCTAATTTATAACAAAAATTCACTAACCAATCTATAATTAAAAGAAACAGCGTTTGGACCCCCGAAAACTAATTTAATTTTCCAAAACATTTTATTATTTGATCTGTAAGTGGCTTGTGCCACTTCAATATCGTAGTAGAAGACACAAAATGTAAGACTACTTCGGCATTATTCGGCATCTAATTTATTTTATAATTAATAAAACTAATTTTAAACTACAAAAAGAAACGTCTTTGAGGCTACTTATTAATACTAAACCGGACTAATGTAAGACATTTGACTAATTTAAAGCTAGGCTCCATAAGTATATATGTAAAATCGAGTTGATAACCTTTAGATTAACATTAAAAATACTAGATATCGCTTATAACTTAAGCTAGACTACTTTGTTTGGAGAAGAGAATAGAGGCTGTCCATTATTTTTAATTGTGTAATGTATACCATTAAAAATGAAAGCTATCGTGTTGTCACATCAATAATGTTTTGAATTGAAATGAAATAATCGGTACAATAAATCGTCCATTGATAAGGCAGGCGTCATGATTACAATCATTAATAGAAAGAAAGAAAGTATAACAATCGAGATTGTTTCTACCCTGCGTCTGTCAAAATACTTTGAACAATGTGACCTGTAATGAATCGCGGCCATTAAGACTTTTCAAATGTATTTTATCGATTTCTTATATACAACATGTAACAAATTTAAATGCACTTCCTGAAAGTAGTTTGTTCAGAATCGGCTACTGAATCCATTACTGTCATTTTTAATATTGTTTATTTTTTGTTCTAAAATAATAAAAATAACGTAAATTATAGTCACTCATTTATTTCAAAAGTTGAAATATACGAAAATAAACCTTAAGTCAAAGCAGAACGCCTTCTTTTAAAATGCATTTGTTTAATGGTACGACGTTCGGTCACACGAACGCACACATTTGACACATTAGTACAACACAATAGCGGCAAAAGACAATACACACAATTTACCACGAAAATATCTATCATCTATCTTTCGCTTACGTAAAAATCAACAGGCAAGAGCGAGACGTAATGTGTTGCCCGCGCTGGCCAATGACAAGCGCTGGCGATGCGCTTTGACATGTTATGACAAGTATCTAGTCATCCACAGGGAATCTGTCAGCGAGAGTTGCGAAAAAATATTTTAATTGTGTGAATAAAATTGTAATTATCAACATGACGGTGCTGGTGTGGAACGTTCTGCATCATCTTGATGTTAACTTGTCGCTCCCGGACTTTTTCACTGTGGGAAAATGTTAAATCACTAGTTTATTGTGAGGAGACAACAAGTGCCTAGGAGTTAAGTTGATACATATTAGCTGCTTTTGAAACAGTGAAAAGATGTGACGCGTGAACAGTGAAGTGTTAAGTGGACTAAAATAATGTGATTTTATCCTGTAAGTTATTTGATTATTCTATTAATGTAACTATTAATTGACAACTTTAAACACGTCGATCTTGCTTTATTCTCTCATTGATATTCTTTTACTTCATCTATCAATAATGCTAGGTAACTAAATAGTCATTTACAATATTATGAAGCAATGGATCGTGTGCATGTTATTAACAAACAATAAATAATTTTATACAAAGTCGACTGTCCACTCCAAAGTCGAAAAGTGTGATGGAAAGAAATAGGTAGACATACCTATCTTTGGAAATATCAACAGTAGCTGACAAATTACTCAAACATCATTCAATGTAAACCCCACTCTATCAGAGTGTTGTATAAAGACTAAATTTGAAACATTTTGTTTATATCGTATCGTATTTCGTTCCTATCAGATCGCTGTCGTCTGTGTACCATAGCAACCGTTTCGTGTGTTTGTGTGCGTGCGCAAATTTATAGTGACCACGCTTTTTACTTTTAATCGAGTTTATACTTTCTTCAAAAAACAATATTTACGCAAATAAAAATCAAAATTCAATGCATGCATTATGATTGTAACAAGTTATTCTAATTGGGGTGTCTGAGGATGTGCGTTATTTCATTTACACGTTGTATAGAGCAGCCATAGCTGAGTGGAGAGACCGACAGACTGCTACGCAGAGGGTCTCGGGTTTGAATCCACGGCGCGCACCAAAGACTTTTCGAAGCTTAGTGCATATTAAATTGTTAACTATCGCTTGCTTATCGGTGAAGGAAAACATCGTGAGAAAACCTGCATGTCTAAGTCTTCTCCATAATGTTCTCGAAAGACATGTGAAGTCTGCCAATTCGCACTAGGCCAGCGTGGTGGACTATGGCCTCACCCTTCTCATAGTGAGCAGAAGCCCATGCCCAGGAGTGGGACAGTATATAGGGCTGATGATGAATCATTATATTACTATGATGATGTTTAGGGTATAAAAAATAAATAAAATATGTGTCCTACAGTCTCAATACAGACAATAAAAAACACATTGAAATGTTAGTTTACCTTTCTCAATTATATGAGTGTAATTTATATCGTTCTTAAATTTTTCGAAGCGTTTTATTGGCGATGTTAAGATTCGAACTAGCGACTCTAGCGGTGAAATTTAGAAGTTGTGTAAGACCGACACTTTCACATATCACTTATATGTACCTTTTTCAGCTCTCAATACAATTACC
Source organism: Euclidia mi (assembly GCA_944739405.2). NCBI lineage: Eukaryota > Metazoa > Arthropoda > Insecta > Lepidoptera > Erebidae > Euclidia > Euclidia mi. The sequence continues at coordinate 7,683,145 of OX123183.2, read as the reverse complement.
ACCATAACCTCGAAGCAAAGTAGTAATGAAAGCTTTCAAATTTGTGCGCGTGGGATTGGGAGGTCTCGGGTTCGATTTCCGGTTCGGGCAAAGTGTTATTGGGTTTTTCCGTTAGGAAATTCTCAGTAGCAGCACGGAGTCAGGTAATGTGCCCGGTACGGCAATAGGCTCGCCCCCTATTACGTGGGACCTAAAAATTCATGGCGAAATGTGGATGTAATATTACAATTCTGCCTACCCCTTCGGGGATACAGGCGTGAGTCTATTTAGGCACGCGGATAATCTTTGCATCGCCAATAGAGATGATTTTTAAAACTCGTGGATAAATAGACTCAGCTATGCTCATGCTAAGTTTTTGTCCTCTAGACAAATTACATTGTACATTCTTAAGTTCTAGCAGACACATTAAGGTAGTACGACTTTTCTATCAGTTTCCTAATTGCCAATAGTACCTTCGAGCAGAAAAAAATACATATAAATATTCGAGCTCTGTCGTTCGTACGAATTGGAATCGAGCCTTGCCATTACAGATCTGTGACAACATGAATTTAACGGAGCAGCAAATTAAAAGTAGGTATCACTTGGTTATTGACAAGGGTACTGATGTTTGTTTTTACGTTATTTTTTGTTGATAGAACCAATCATTGGTGGGATGGAACCAACTCATGTAGTTTTAATTTAATTTTTTTTTTGAAAGAAAGTAGGAACTATATCAATCATTCTTTTTATGGACGCGTACTAAAATGTTGCTTTTGTGTGAACGTCTTATGTTACAGACTACGCAAATTGTGTGTTTTTGAAGGTTTCACGCATAACCAAAGGGCCCTTGCATTTTCATTGTTTTCAGCACCTCGTGATCAATGTTTTGGCTTCCTGTAAGCCTTCTAGAAAAATTCCTCAGCTATTCGTAGAACCACTAATTCCCGCTGGTGGTAAAGAAAAAAGATGAGCCAAATTATCTATAGAAGATATCAAATCTATAGATAAGTCAAATTGAACTAATATAAATACCTAAATCCCATTTCTAAGCTGAGATATCACTTTGTAGTTTTCTTTATAATTTTATCAAATCTTTTGACAACTCAAGTCTTTTTATTATTTCGTTGTCTTTTACTTGACTTCAAGATAGGTTTCATTCTCCTTGCCTTGAGAATAGTTGGGTCATGCCTTGTGATTCAACAATAGGGCATTCTGTTGAATACTATACAATGACGATTTATAAGGTTTTGTGTGAAGAAATAAAATAAATAAAATATTAAATTAGTTACCAATCAACAAATACACTGAAAATATTAAGAAACCTTTTTACAATTATATACCTACAAATAAAAATATCAAGTTACTACCTTTAAATATCCCAACGTAAGTATCTTACCGCCCATAAATATCTCAACTACCGCAGACATCACTATACATATTGTATTGTGGCTGACGTTGCATTATTTATTATCATCGACTGCTAGTGAACACTGGAGCTGTTTGTAAACATGCAAAGAAAATTCGAAGCAAGTAAAAAGGCGATCGGATGGTTTCAGAAGTTTATTTATGACTTGTGTAGATGTGTTTGTAGGAAATGGCGTTTTGTTCTTTATTTTTTTTACCATTGTAGAAGATAGGGAGGACACCTTTAGTGATAAGTGTAGTTAAGAAATGTTACTGTGCTGCCGCAAAAGAGGATAGATACTGAAACCTGTACTTGTCAGGGACGGCACTAAGTTCACAACAGTTTCTGCGCGACTATTAACTTTTGAAGCCAGTTGAAACGTCAGATCGGTCTTAATGGAGAACCAAAGGGGAGGCTTGTGGCTAGCAGTGGACGTCTCTAGGCTCAGATGATCAGACTTAAACTCTCTTTCCTTTACCGTTCCATTCTTATCTATATCATATGTCTATTTTGCTACAGCTACTGAAGTGTCCGTGCTACAACAATTCACTCTTAATCGGATCATACCAATGTTAGTATGCATAATCTTTTAAACCTGTGAAATCATAATGTGCTACCCGTATAACACAAAAAAAAAAAAACAATCATTATCATCATCCTAGCGCCGTCTCGGTTGCGCACCAAGACCTTCGCGTATGAGCTCAGCGTCCGCTATATAAAATCAGAATCAGAATCAGAAATAATTTATTGTGATACAGTGGTATTATAAAGGTGGTAAAAGCAATCTACACATACATAAACATCCGTAAAACTACGCAAAAGAATAAAAAAAGCTGTAGCACTAAGTGGCTGCATAATTAATTATTGCAATGATATGTTCTGTATGATAATAGTATTGTAATCTTGATCTCCGTATTATAATATTAATAGGTGTTATCTGTGTAAGTATGCGGATGAAATTATTATAAGCCTGAGCTTTGCTATCGGTTTGAGAACAAGATTGTATGATTTTGACGCATAGGTTTGCAAAGCGTGATTTTCACATCACAGAGGTAAAATCGCTTTTTCCGTTAACCTGTTTTAGGGTTCCATTTTACAAAGAACCCTTATAGTTTTAACATGTCTGTCCGTCTGGCTGTCCTTCCATGGCTTTACGCACAAACTATAAGCAATAAACAGCTGAAAGGCAATTGGTTATACAACCAAGCAGACAAATTAGAGCAATAATATTTTGAAAAAAATACATTTACTGGTAGCGCCTATACACCTAATTTATAAAGCTTATAGGCTCTGACGGAAGGAGTACTTGCGCATTAAAAACCATCACGGTAAATGCCACTTCGGACAAATTAGAGCAATAATAAATAGTGGCGGGGTCAGTGATTCTACCACAGCTATTATGTGACCTTCCTGGAATTTGGTCGAGTAGACCCAGTTATATAATTTATCTTCCCCTAGGAGGCACATGGAAACACTGAACTGCCTCCACGGCTTAATAATGCTCGAGTGGCGAGAGGTGCTATGGCTTACTATCCGCAGGCTCTAGCTTATGGTGGCCAGATATTGATTATATACTTTAGATTCACAGACCTGCGGGAAGAGTACCTAAATGATAGGAATGTTGAAACTAGTAGTTACCCGCGACAACACCTGCACCATCACGTCATCGCAAACGGCATACAGACCTCAGTATAAACACCTTTGACTTATTGTTTATATTAAGAAGTTAATGGCTGTAAAAATCTAGCAATGATGCTATGCCACATCTATTTCTAGTTTAGTGACATAAATGCGTTGTTTCCGAGGGCTACTCGTCAAATAACTTACTTAAGTAAGTAGAATCGCTCAATATCTACAGCGTTCTCTGCCAAACTTGTCTAAAAAAAAAGTGTTTGAATGACGGATTATATTAAATAAAATATTACATCAACGCTTTCAACGTCAGATCTTTATTTTGCAAGGTATAATAAAATGCTTTAACTAAGAAAAGTTTTACAAGAGAATTTAAATGACGTTTTGTCTGACCATAGCCATTTTTTTATTCTAATTATAAAAAAGGTTGGAGGAAACTGGACTTCCCATTTTGATTAAAAGGCTTAGGTTGGCACAAACGCAGTTTATACCTGTATAGCGACAAGGTTAATCATTTGAGTGATGGCTTGTAGAGTGTAGCTGTCTGTTAGGCTTGGATATCGGAAATATGATTTAGTTGAGTATCACATGCCGTTTTTATGAGCCCTAATTGGGCGATATACATCGTGCAGTTGTCAAGTATGAAGCACTTGACAACTGCAGACTGACTTAACATTGCAGTGCACTATTATTGCACTGCAATGTTAGCGTATTGGTTTAAGTGGCCGCCTCGCTGCTTGACACTAAGGCGAGTGTTGTGGGTTCGATCTCCACATGATACAAAACTTTGTGTGGTCCATAATTGTTGTTTCGAGTCACCATACAGTGTATGGTAGTAAAGTCTCTCGCAACACTGGATATATTTCTATTGAGGGCAAATGCTATCAATATAAATTATACATGAAAGTCAACTAAACCTTCCAAATAATATTTCAATCGTCATCATGCAGACAGTAGTTGGGGCAAAGATTGAGATAGAGAAGTTGGATGGGCAGAATTGGACAACATGGAAATTTATGATAACAAGATAACTGAAAAGTTATACAGGTACGACAGATGTTTTAACGAGTGCAATTGAAATGCCAACCCGTCCAGAAGAATCGGCCACACCCGAAATAAAGGAAAAAATTAAAAAGGAGTCAGAAAAAATTGAAATGTTAGATAACACTGCACAATTAGTACTTTCAGCAAATATGACTGAGAATATATTGCACAAGGTGATGAGATTCAGCACAGCAAAGGACATGTGGGGTGAACTTACCAGGCTGTACGACGGAGCTACAGAAGACAAAAGCTACGATTTATGCATGAAGTTCTTCAGCTACCAAAAAGATCCTGAGCATAATATGACCACACATATATCTGCAGTAAAATCTTTGTTCTATGATCTGAATACTGTATTAACAGGAAACGATTTACCAGTAATTCTAGTAATTTGCAAGATACTGGATACACTTCCGGAACAGTGTTATGCATTTACGTAAAGTTGGCTTTTGTTGGCAAAACAGGATAGAAAAATTGAGAACCTAACGATACAGTTATGTGCTTATGAAAGAGCGCTAACGAATAAAACAGAGTGCAGTACTAATGTGAAAGCTCTTGTAGTTAAATCTCGAAAAAGTAAGAACAACTTTAAGGAAAAGGAATTAAAGTGCAAATCTTGCGGACAGGTCGGTCACATTGTCAAGAAATGCTATAAATGGATTGCCGACGGGAGACCACCAAAGAATTCGACCAGTAGTGTGAACAACATGAATTTAACAGTTCTGTCAATTGAAGATGCAACAGAAGCAGATAAACATAGTTGTTACGTAGACAATAATAATAATAATAATAATCTGGCAACACCACCAATGTCAACGTGCTTTTTTCATCAAAGAATTTTAAATATTCATATTTCACGAATTTCACCTTATAAATTGTAATAATATATCGCATCTGAAATTAGTATATAAAACTCAATCAAAAGAAGGAAATATTTGGTAAAATCCGCCACAAATAAAGAAAAAGTGAAGAGATGACAGCCGTCACAACAAATATGACACCAATATCAATAACAATATTTACGAGAATAAAAATGAAATTATTAGCACTCTAGTATGTTGACGAGAGCCAGGAACAAGGGAGCACGACCAACACCTCCGGGCTCGTCGCTGAGCTCCGCCTCGCAGCCGTCGGCACCTGCGCCGACAACACCGACGGCTGCAGTTGCGTCGAGCTCCAGCGACGAGTATTTCTCTCCGCCGTCGACACCGTCACCTGCGCGGCGGCGTGGGAGAGGCCGGCCACCTGCGTGTTTGGGACCTCGGGGCCCACCGGCCCCAAACAGGGTCCCCGCTGCCGGTGGTAATGTGCAGCGCATGAAGTGGACGACATCAATAAACGAACATGTCATGCGCGCATATTTTGGGGCGACAGAGGGAGGCACTAACCTCACTGCGTACCGTAGTCGCATGCTGTCTTTGTTTCAGGCCTTGGAACCAAGCATCAACGTCACGGCTCAACGACTATCGGATCAGGTACGGGTTATCCAGCGCAGTGGCAAGTTGGATAATGCCGTGCTTGATAGGATGCGCTTAGAGTACTTACCTGCGAGCCATGCCACCCCCGTCCAGCCTACACAGACATCTGCACTGACCGCACCGCCAATAGGCGACAGTGCCGTCAGGGAGGAGGATGACATGGCTGATAATGTAAGTACCCAGTGCAATGAAGAGGTAAAGGACGCTTTGGAATGTGCTATTAGAGACTACCGGTACACACCACTAGGTATCAGGCCTCGTCTACCGAGGTTGCCTATGCATAGGCGAAATATAGCGCTGATAAGTGCTCTTGACTCGTTATTATCAAATTATTTAGATAATAGCGAGGATCTCGGTGATACCCATTCAATCTTGTACTGTACCGCCGTGGCAGCTTGTCGTATAGCTGGTGTTAAGTTTCCAGAAACTGATGCCGTTGTACGACAAAGGTCTGTTGTACCTGCGTGGCAGTGCAGGATTGAGCGGCGTATTGCCGAGGCAAGGGCACTTATTGGCAAGCTGATCTGTTTTAGGGAGGGGAATACACGCCCTAGGGTAATGCGCTTTGTGAAACGGGCGTTTTCGGGGACTAACATTAGTCCTCAAGATTATATAGCCCGGGTCACAGAGCGCATTGACTACCTAAAACAGAAAGTCTATGCATGGGCAAACCGAATTCGTAGGTTTAAAAAACGTGTGGACCGGTACGTCATTAATAGTACATTCCAGAGGGACCAAAGGTGGGTATATCGAAGTTGGGAACGACCAGATCAATGTGTGACTAATGTGCAGCGGCCAGATGCGGACGCCACAGTCATGTTCTGGCGTAGCATCTGGTCGATGCCCATTGGTCATAGCGAAGGTGATTGGATGCGAGATATCGAACGTGCATGCGAACATATTCCCGAAATGGAATGCGTGGCCATTTCTAGCCAGGACGTTACACAAGCAGTCCGTCCATTATCTAATTGGAAATCTCCAGGATTGGACGGACTGCACAATTTCTGGCTGAAATGGCTACGTAGTTCGCATGAACGTTTGGCATCTCAATTCCAATCAGCCTTGGAATCTGGGTCGTTGCCAACCTTTATGACGACTGGAATTACCCACCTGCTCCATAAGACTGGCAGTACTAGCGAGCCCGGCAATTATAGACCGATAACGTGTTTACCATCGGTCTATAAACTTCTTACATCTATTCTGAGAGCTAAAATAGCTAAACATGTCGAAGACAACTCAATTATGTCAGCCTCTCAGAATGGATGTAGGAAGGGGGCTCGTGGTACTAAGGAGCTCCTCCTCATTGACATGGCCATTAGCCAACAAGTTCGCCGTAACCGAAAGGATCTGGCGGCATGTTGGATAGATTATAAGAAAGCGTATGACTCCGTGCCACATACATGGCTTTTGAGGGTGCTAGAGTTGTATAAAGTAAATACTACTCTACGCACCTTTTTAAAGTCATGTATGGGGCAATGGAATACGACTCTTAGCTATCCAGGATGCCGAGGGATCCAGGAGGACGGCGAACATATTAAAATTGAGCGAGGGATTTTTCAGGGCGACAGTCTGAGTCCCCTTTGGTTTTGCTTAGCCATGAACCCTCTCAGCACATTACTGGAGGGTTCAAGGTTAGGCTACAGGTTACAGAGAAGTGGTCAGGTCATATCTCACCTGTTGTTCATGGATGACCTGAAGTTATTTGCCCACTCTGATGCCCAATTGATAGATTTACTAAAAGTAACCCAAAACTTTAGTAAGTCAATCAATATGGAGTTCGGTGTAGATAAATGTGCTGTCATTCATGTGAAGCAGGGAAGGATGGTGGAATCTGAGGGGATCCAACTCTCAGATTCCATTAACCTAAGAACGCTTCTCTTAACTGATACCTATAAGTACTTGGGTATGTCACAGGCTTTAAGTATCAATGAAGCCGTCATGAAGCAATCGTTGCAAGAGCGTTTCTTTGGCCGCCTGAATAAAGTACTGAAAAGTCTTTTATCAGGTGGCAACAAGGTTCGGGCTTGCAACGGTTGGGTCATGCCACTTCTTGTATACTCCTTTGGCATACTCAAGTGGACTCAGTCTGAATTGGACGCCCTGGACAGAAGAGTCCGCACATTGTTGACGGCATATCGTATGCATCATCCACGTTCATCCGTGATGAGGTTGTACATCCCGCGGAAGTGTGGGGGTCGTGGTTTTCTGAATATCAAGACCTTACACAACCGCGAGGTGTGCAATCTCAGAGAATATTTTCTCCGGGCGAACGTGGACATGCATCGAGATTTTGTCGCAGTGGACAATGGACTCACCCCGCTCAAGTTGGCTAAGGAGAACTGGCGCATACCTGTAGTACTCAGTACTGATGATCGCAAGCGTGTATGGCAGAGCAAGGAGCTTCATGGCAGGTTCCATCGGGCCCTGTATGGACCCGATGTAGACCTATTAGCCTCGGTGAACTGGCTACGCTTCGGCGACCTCTTTGGGGAAACCGAAGGGTTTGTTTGTGCAATTGCTGACGAAGTTATCAAGACGAATAACTACCGGAAATATATCCTGAGGGATGGCACTACCGATATTTGCCGTGCGTGTCACCAGCCCGGTGAATCCCTCAGGCATATTGTTTCCGGTTGTTCACGTCTTGCTAACGGTGAGTACTTGCACAGACATAACCAAGTAGCCAGAATCATTCACCAGCAACTTGCTCTGAAATACAAACTTGTAGACATCGAGGTACCGTACTACAGGTATGTGGCAGAGCCAGTTCTCGAAAATGGCCATGCCACATTGTACTGGGATCGATCTATCGTCACGGACAGGACTGTTGTAGCCAACAAACCTGATATTGTGGTGATAGATCGATCAGAGCGCCTCGCAATAATTGTTGATGTCACTATTCCCCATGACGAGAATCTCGTGAAAGCCGAGAAAGACAAACAGATTAAATATCTGGACTTGGCTCACGAGATTGTCGACATGTGGGAGGTGGACTCGGCAATTATTGTGCCGATAGTTGTAACGGTTAATGGCCTAATAGCCAAGAGCCTCGATCGTCACCTTAAGAGGCTCGCGTTGGGTGCTTGGGTCAAGGGTCTGATGCAAAAGGCAGTTCTTCTCGACACGGCACGTATTGTGAGGAAGTTCCTGTCTCTGTAGCCCTTACCACCGGCAGCTTGGACCCTGTGCCCGTTGCTGGAGGGATCCCACGGTTTTTTTATATTTTTAAATGTATTTATTTTTATAAGTGATATATTTAAAAATGTAATTTAAATTTGAGAAGTGATAATAATAATATTCTACCACATACACACATCACCATCTAGTCCCAAACTAAGCAGAGCTTGTACTATGGGTACTAGATAATGGATAAACATACATATTACATTGGCGCAACTAGTCATGTTACGAATAGATCTGACTTATTTGAATGCTTTGAACATTTTCAAAATAATCACACTGTCACTACAGCATCTGGAGAGACAATCAATGCTATTGGCAAAGGAAATTTACGCCTCGATGCTGTTGTAAATGGACGAGTTGAACCGCTTCTTCTAAAAGATGTATGGTATTTACCATCATTGCAAAGAAATTTGTTTTTGGTTCTTGCAGCACAAGACAAACTACAGAATAGTACTTTCGAATCCAACCCAGAGTCATGTACATTGAAGGTTAACGGTAGAGTTATAGTGAACGGGAAGCGCAGAAAGCTCGGTGGGCTTTACAAACTTAATGTTAAAACTGTCACACCAAACCAAGAAGTAAATCTTGTCACAAATTCACAGTCTTTACAATTGTATCATGAACGTTTAGGACACCAAATCAAAAGACATGTAAAAAAGATAGTAGAAATGGAATTTGACATAAAATTGGACTATAATACAGAACTATGTGAAGGATGTATCATTGGCAAAGCACACAAGTTGAAGTTCGGAACACGACGACGAGTGACGAAGCCTGGAGAGCTTATTCACTCTGATGTTTGTGGACCTTTTATGTACTCAATTTCGATACTTTGTTCTTTTCAAAGACGACTACTCTCGATATCGTCATGTCTATTTCATGCAACACAAAAGTGAAGTTCACAGCAAACTTAAACAGTTTCTAGCTGAGATAGGAACAATACATATTGTACAAGAGTTCCTAAGCGATAATGGAGGAGAATTTGATAATGAGCAGGTATGCAATATACTACGACAGAATGGTATAAAACAGCGTTTCACTATACCTTATAAGCCAGAGCAAAATGGATGCTCGGAACGAGATAATAGGACTATTGTAAAAACTGCTAGGGAATTAATGCATGCTCATGATGAAATACCGTAAGGTCTTTGGGCGGAATTGATTAACACTTCTGTCTACATACTTAATCGAACGGGACCAACAAGTGTTGAAGAAAAGTCACTTTTCGAATTATTTTATGGAAAAAAACCAGGCATTAAATACTTGAGGATAATTGGATCGACGTGTTATGCACATGAACCAAAACAAAGGCGAAAGAAACTTTGTAAGAAAGCTCAGAAAGGCATACTTATTGGATATGATGGCTATCGAATCTGGTCTAAGGAAAACCATAGGCTTATCAGATCCGGAGATGTGATTTTCGATGAACGTCCTCTCATAGAAAGACCTATAGATCAGACAACAGTGGAGGCACCTGAGGTAAACAAAAATAGTTTTGACATATCCATTCCCTCTATTAAACTAGAGCCACAACCTATGATACCAGAAGATACTCGGTTTGATCCGCAGATTGTACATGAAGGTGCAACTGTATCTTTAGAGGATAATGAAATTGATCCACATAATGATACAGTAACATATCATTCAATATCTGAAGAAGAAGATGAAGACGGAGCTCAACCAACTAGACAACTTCGTGATCGTTCTCAACTGAGAAGGCCCAGTCAATTTAGAGATTTTGTCATGGAATTGAATGAGCTGAAAGAACCTTCTACATTTAAGCAAGCCATGAACAGCGCTGACAGCGACAAATGGAAGCAAGCCATGATGAGCGAATTGAGTTCATTAGCTGACAATCAGACATGGGTACTTAATCCATTACCTAAAGGTAGAAGAGCACTGCTGTGCAAGTGAATATATAAAATAAAAACAAATCCAGATGGTACTGTTGATCGCTTTAAAGCCAGGTTAGTGATTAAAGGCTTCTCACAGAAAGAAGGTATTGATTAAGACAAGACGTTTAGTCCTGTAGCTAAACTGAGCACGATTCCAGCTGTGTTGAATGTCGCAGCTAATGAAGGATTACTACTAAGTCAGTTCAATGTAACTACAGCTTTTCTAAATAGAAAAGTGGAAGAGGAACTGTATACGAAACAGCCTGAAGGCTACGATGACGGTACTGGTCGTGTTTGTAGACTGAAACGAAGTCTTTATGGTCTAAAGCAAGCACCCAGATGCTGGAACTTTTGTATACACGAATTTCTAATCCAGGTAGGTTTCAGATAGAGCGAGGCAGATCCTTGTCTTTACATTAGGCAATCGGGCAAATCTAAAGTTCTTCTAGCCTTAAACGTAGATGACGGCTTGGTGGCTTCTACAAGTTCTGAGGAAGGTGAAAAGTTTTTGAACGAACTGAAAAACCGGTTCAAAATCACTACCAAACCTGCAACATATTTCCATGGAATGAGAATTAAACAAGAAGAAGATGGTAGAATAAAAATATGTCAAGAGGCTTATACTGATAAAGTTCTTGAAAAATATGGGATTGCTAACTGCAAACTAGTCGCAACACCTATTGTCAAGGAAAGTTTGTTAGCAAAGGTAGAGATAGATGAGTCTACAGCGAACTTTCCATACAGACAAGCAGTCGGAGCACTCTTATTTGATGGTAGCCACAAGACCTGATATTGCATTCGCAGTTGGTTTTGTTTCCACAACTCTTGATAATCCTACTCATCATGATGTTCTCAGAGTCAAGCGAATATTGAGATACCTGAAGGGTATCGCGGACTATAGCATAAGGTATAAGAGAAATGGCTTTAGAAAGTTGTCAGGCTACAGTGATGCTGATCACGGAGGTGATAAGACAAATGGCCGCTCTACTTCAGGAATATTAAGTTTATACTCTGAAGGTGCTGTGTTATGGAAAAGTCAAAAACAGACTTCAGTTGCAATTTCAACTACAGAAGTTGAACTAGTCGCGGCTAGTGACGCTGCTCGGGAGATAGTATGGTTGAAAAAGCTGTTCTCAGAGCTAACCAGCTTCACGACTATGCCAATACTACATGTAGATAATGAATCAGCTGTCAAACTTGCATAAAATCCGCCGTACGAGTTTCACAGGAGGACTAAACATATTTGACTCCGACACTTTTACATACGTGAATGTATTACTGGAGGCGATCTGCAAGTAGTTCAAGTGAGTTCTGAAGAACAAGTTGCAGATGGTCTGACGAAACCTTTATTTAAACCCAGGCTGATACAAATGTGCGAAATGATTGGACTATGGTCGTTCAGCACATAATAAAACAAGTCTTTATAAATAACGTATCGTTTCTTAGAGAAGTGTGGATGTTAAGGAAGATTATCTGTGCTGTTGCTAGCCTACGGTTTTTCCTAACAACTGTGTCACTTCTTAAATTATTTTCCTTGTAAAATGTCGTACATTTAATGAAACTTATATTGATCTTTTTGTGCCTCACTAATATACTTTAACACATCATTGTTACATTACACAGTACATTGGAATTAAACTACAGCTTACGGATTTTATCGCGTTAAGTATTTTGGTTTCACTGAGTTATTAAATTAAACCGAATGATCTAGAAACTACATTTTCTTTTTTATTACTAGCCGACGTTTTGAATTCTTTACATAAAAGGATTCATGGTCACGGTGGACTAAGGTGATATTTGTCAGAATTATAGGTTTTTTAATTCCAATATGTCATATTCGCGTAAATCCAAGAATTATTGTACAGTACATTAATTATGAGATGTAGTATACTATAAGTTTATCGCTAAGAGAAATCTGTTTCAGGCAACCTTGGCGTGGACAGGAATGAAGTAGTAAGCCGTCTATACTATTTGTGTCAGAAGGAATGTTAGACGCTCTAAAGTTTAGCTCTGTCATGTTTCAAATATCTGACACAAATAGTTTTGTATTGGAGCGTCTGACGCTGTGTACATGCTGCTTTTAATAGAGGTTGCAGTATTATATTCCAATTTTACACAGGTTAAAATTTATAATGTATCAAAAAACCAAGAAAGGGAGGATATATTATTTTTTTTATTTATTGTAAAGTTCGCCAACAGATTTTACATTTTAAACTTATAAACTAACAAAGGTTTATATCTATCTTGAACATAATGCCAATCCATATTACTCATAACTATTTATAACCCATAGAAAAAGAGGTAAAATTCCATACTACTATGATGGATGAAAGTTGCTAAGAAGATTAGCTATGAGGAGATCATCTATCATTCCTCAGTCCCTTGATTTCCCACAGAGAATCTCCAGGACCGAAATATAATTATTATCATATCAATAACCCAAGCATGGTCCAGCGCACCGTAAGCGAGTCTATCATAGAACAAACATAATCCGTATTGTTGGCAGTGTTCCAATTGGCTTACTGGTGTTATCAATAACTAATATTATTATGCTGTGGCATCGGTTGTATGTTACGTACTACTACGGTTATGTTCGCCTGGTAATGTTGATCAGGAAAGCTTCTGATGAGAGTGGTAAGAGAACAAAATCTTAGTAGTTTTTATCTTAAGCAATTTTTCTAGACCAAAGTGCTAAGTCTGTGGAGACCCTTCTTTCTCGCTGTTAGTACAGCTTAAAGGAAATTTCAGAAATTATGGTCTAGTCTATATCCTTCTCTTATAGTGCATTGAAAACGTCATATTTATATAAATTGTTAAAACCTCCAGCTAGTAGAATTCTTTGCGATGTTTTCCTCTATCTTTGATTTTTTATGAATAATGATTATGCCTGAAGCATTAAACACAGCAAAATGACTATTTCACCACCAGTTTAAACACTAATACTGCACAAAAAACCTAGTCAAATTCGATAGACTATAATCATACCATACTTTAACACTTAAAAAAATTACTTCTTTTAACGATATAAAGACATATTTATTTCTGCATTTTGGTTGTTTACAACACTTATACAAGTCAAAACCCTATTCTAGATGATGCCGGCTTTTCCTAGCTAAATGACTTCTTGAGAAGAAAGGCCGAAACAAACTCAGAGTCATTGTTTTTTTTTTGTCACTTCAATTTCTTTAGTCTTTTCTTGATCTTTTAAAGTCCAGACAAAAAAAGGGTCTAGTATGCAAGTAAAATTCAGGATATCGTCTGACGCTTTCGACTGACTCGGCCCACTGATGGCCCGCATTCAACAGCAATCGTACGACTCAACCTTGATTGAGGGAGCCAGCACGATCTGTATCACTATGCCTTCACGCCATCAGAAGGTAAGCATGTCAGCCTAAGCCATCAGACAGGTTGCCACAACTATTTGTTTAAATGTTTAATAATGCCCACATCATACTCACATTTTTACATGCTAGTACATGGTAAAATACATGTCATAAACAATATGTAAAAATAATAAAAAATTAAACAATAAAATGTCATATATTTAAAATGTCAGAAAATATTATTGAATGTCAATTTAAGAATGTCTAAAAAAATTATAATATAAGACATAAGTAATTTTAAATGTCAAAAGAAAATAAATAAAATAACAATGTCAAATCAAACAATGTCAAAACAAAATAAATAAAATTACAAATGTCAAATGATAAAATTTAAAAATGTAAAAATATAAGAACTACAAAATACTTTATAACTTTTAAAATTATCTTGCTATTTATATGGTGGCGTGTCGACAGTTTGGTTGGTGTGTGTCAGGAATTTGAAAAGCAATCATGACTGTATCGATAAGGCAACACGGCTTTTGCCTTTTTAATATGATTTGTCCATCAATTAACACATAATTAGTTTTAGTAACCCATTTCCAATATGGTTTGTATGTAACGTCATGGCAATTAATAAATGTTATTATGCAAAAAAACTTGCTATAAACCCTATACCAACCCGTTTGGCTAGCGTGGTATAGTAGGCCAATTCCTCCTTTCAAAGGAGAGGCCTAGTCCAGCAGTGGACTGTTAAAGGCTGAATGCATATAATATTGCCCTTATAATTACAATTTATTTGAGCAGGCGAAACGAAAATTATGCAATTTAAAAAAAAAAATTGCTTGACTGGTGCCGTGATGCAAGTTTTCATCACGGCTGTATTACAAACCCAGGCAACTCAGTAGGGATTCAATTCTCACGCAGATCTAAGCTCTGTGTGGTGAACATGGTTATTTGTACTGTGTAGGCTTATCAGTTGTTCTAGAGAACCTAGTTTGAAATCAGATGATCATGTGTGAATTGTTGCACGCCTTTTTCATCTTTTATTAAGTATATAAATTTGGGAGCTATTGCAACTTTAATGCGGTAATATCGTACCTTAAGAGAATTAACATAAAAAGAAGTATAACGAAATAAACCCATACTCCATATAAACCTCAACTATCACCGCACATCTCAAACGAAACAAAAATATTCGTTTGATCCACAAACGGCTTTTGTACATACCTTTGTATTTCATAACTCTGAAAGGCCGTGGTCGTGCGGTCTCACTGACCGCACGACCATGCACATATTTAAGAAATAAAAAAAATAAAAATACAGAAAGTACTGAAGACCTAACAATGTTTCTGACACTACAAGCTAGTACCACAGGTATACCAGTAAAAAAGAATAAAACTCATTGCTTTGAAAACCAGTTGAAGTATTAAATACGTACGTCTGTAGCTTGGTCGTCGGTTTGTGGTCTCGTAACGCGGTGTAAGCGTAGACTAGCGATATACTGGCCATGGTTGCGCGATGTTGGACGACTATATCAATATTATTGTTTTAAACATCATATTATGTTACAGAATGCATGTCTATCACCAAACATAATCCTAATGATATGCTATTTCTTATCACTAATCAAAAAGGTCACTGTTCTATTAAGTCCATAATTTTATTCCCACGAATTTAAATTAAAAAATAGATACATTTCATATATTTGCCATAAGTCTAAAATAGTACATAATAGTATACCTATTGGATCTTGACTTCAGATTACACTTATATTAAGTCCACGTTTTATAAGTAACCCAAATAGTTTTCTGTTACTACCCAAGTATTTCTTGTCCTGAATTTGATGAATTTATAGAAATTAAACCTAAATCCAATGTTTTTTAAAAGTTACATTAACAGTATTCCGTCTAAATAGCAAGACCTACCTTGTTTCTTGTTTAAGTATTAAAAAAGTACCGGCAAGCTAAAACTACATGTTCTCACCCACTTTCTCGGTCATTGACAGCAGTTTGTGTTAGTTCCTAAGGCTTTTATTGCGCCATATTTTTTATGTATTGTTATTTTATATGTCGTTATATTCTCTAAGCGAATGACAATATTTGTTTACAAAATTCATGCTCAATTTTATGTCAACGCAAAACATATTAATTTCAACTCGAATACATTCATATTTTATCTGAGAGTAGTTGATGATGTAAAGCTAATTATATTTACTCTGTTTTATTCAAAAGTAGACAGAAGGTGAACCACATTTCTATTACAAACCAAACATATTCCATACAAATACTCAGCAAATGGGTCTTTAACATTTAGTTCTAGCAAACGAGCTGTCGTATCAAAAATGTAAAAACGCTAAACGAAAATATCTTAAGAGGTGGAACTCCGTTGCGACAGTTGAGTAATGTTCAAGAAAGTATTTTATTTCAGAGATATGTGCAAAGACAGTGGTCTCCGCAATCCAGCATAATTTATGTACATTTAAATGGAATCTTGACAGATTTAAGGCTCCGCTTTAAGGATCCGCTTCGGCCGTATTGGAGATTTGAATGGAAATGCAGGTTGAAATTTTAATATTATATGAACATCGGTAAGAAGTTTTAGTTTCTTTATTGGAGCTTTTGAATATGTTTAAAATTATACGATTATTATACATTGAACTTGTTTTAAGCATGCAACATTTTATGCGAATGAATACTTTTGTAATATAATAAATCCTTGCGTTACTGACTGACTGACAGACATGCTACAGCCGATACTATTGGGCGCAGGAAGCTGAAATTTGGCATATATGTTCCTTGGGGACCGTAGAGGTGCACTAAGAAGGGATTTCCTGAAATTCCCACGGGATCGGCCAAAACGGGTAAATTTAAAAAAATGCAGGCGTAGCTGCTGGCGTCCTCTAGTATAACTATAAATAGGATATTTGCAGAGAATAAAAAGGCAGCGATAGCCTAGTGGAGATACCAACAGACTGCTATGCAGAGGGAATCGGGCTCGAATCCACGGCGCGCACCGATGACTTTTCGGAGTTATGTGCGTATTGAATCGTTAATTATCCCTTGTCCCGTGCCTCGGAGAGCACGTTAAGTCTTTGGTCCTGGTTGTCATGAAGATCTATGACAATCGTTACAGGGTGTCAGTATTTTCTGATAAAGTGACACTAGTTTAAACCATGGAATATCGCTATCCCTTCGGGTTGCGCAGGTCAGACAGGCAGTCGCTCCGTGGAAAAGCTATTATTCAGCCAAATCCGGTTAGAGTAGTAAGCGGACCCCAGATTGAAACTGGGATAACGCTAAGAAGATGATGAATAGGATACTCGCAATCATCATCAATCAGCCTTCAACAGTCCACTGCCGGACTAGGCCTCTCCTTTGAAAGGAGGAATTGGCCTACTATACCACGCTGGCCAAACGGGTTGGTATAGGGTTTGTATCAAGTTTTCCTTCTCTTACAGTGCTGTTCTCTGCATAATATACTCCCGCTGTCGGCTCTTACGACACCCATGGGATGATACGGGGTGGTGACATTCTGTATTCTTAATCCGTCACCACACGGCAATCACGCCCACATCTTTTTATATAACGTTTCTACTCGGAATTTTGGGAAACCCCTTCTTAATGTACCTCTACAATCCCCAAGGAATATACGTTCCAGATTTCAGCTGCATGTGCCTAATAGTTTTGGCCGTGCATTGTCTGTCAGTCAGTAACTCAAGAATTTTATATATACAGATCATATTTAAAAAAATGCTTACGAAAGAAAGAATATTATACCCACCACGTGTTGAAAATATTTCTCTATATTGCAAATTATTTCGTAAGAAAATACGAATAAATAATTGCAGTCAGGAGATCTAGGTGAATGATCTTTAACTAGATCAGAGTCGTTGTAACCAGAAGCGCAATAACGGGTACACTGACAAGCGCACAGAGTGAACAAAGACTACAATGGGAGTTAATCCGTAAAGAATATTGTAACAGAATCAATAATTCACATTCTCTGGCAGCCTCAATTAAAGTCACCGAGCGACATGGTCTAACATAAATATTCTGTCCACGGCCAAAATGTTAGGCTCAAAAGCTTTAAATGTCTGAACCACCGGTCCCCCATCCAAATGTTGACCTCTGCTAACGTTGCTTAACTTTGCTGACCTTTTACGAACAACAAGTCGAATCATGCTATGAGCGCTTCAGAAGTGGTAATAGATTTGCATCAAATAGTGTGAAAAAGCTGATATTCTGTTTTTCTGGTTAGACTAGTAAGCGGACTCCGGGCTCCTAGGCGTGTAAGTCTTGGATGCAAGCGGGTTAGCGTTAGGACGATGATGATGATGCATTGCCACATACTTCTTACATTTAATATTTTGCAAGAGTTTGCTTTCTTATTTGATGGAGGAATAGTATTTTATTGTAACTACATCAACAGCCAAAGGAGCTAAAATTATAACGTAAATGTTAGCGTGTACACCCCTAATAGGGTAGTTTCCAGGGTCAAAATAATTACATTTTATTTAGTCCGTATTTTAGATTATAAAAAAATATTGGACACGTATTTTTTCTTTTTTCGATTAAATAAAAAATAACAAATTAAAGTTACGTGTGACGTCATCTAGTGCGAAAAAATGCAGCACGGTGTGACGTTATACGTAACTTTAATGAGCTATATCTTGGTCATTTTTGGTTTAATTTACAAATAAAAAAATACGTATCGCTTATTTTTGAATAATCTAAAGGACGGACTTATAATTTTTTTTTCGTCAACTAGCCTATTTAAGTTGAACTTTGTGCTACATGATTATTCTCATTGACATATTTTAAATGGCTTTAAAAGACAGTCATTTGCTCAGTTTGGTGACTAAATTGTTTTGAAATTTTACTTAGCTATTATGTAAGTACTATAAAGCTGAAGAGTTTGTTTGTTTGGTTGAACGCGATAATCTTAAGAACCACTTGTGTTGCTATCCCGACTACCGAATAAACCTATGGACTATATAACATCACGCTATAAGCCACGGTTATATAACAGTAGCCGTAAATAACGTGTATGTAACGGTGGGCTCAGCGAGTCAGTTATATATTCATTTTCATGTTATTGGAATAAAACAATATACCCAAGTATTTTGTTTTCCTTGAATTCGTATATTTATAATTTACTAACTTCAGCCCTTGGCTTCACTCGCGTGCTATTATGTATCAAATTATTGCAAAGTTTCATCAAGGTTCATTCCATAGACGTTGCGGGAAAAAGTAACAATTATCCAAATATCCCATCCATTCTTTTTGAAAACCTTTCTCAGAGTTTCAGAACTAAAAAATGTTACTAATTTCTTCCTTGTAACTGACTTAAAAATCGGCTATCACAAAATCAACACTAATATCATCATTTTGCAGAGCATGTCTCTGATTAATTTCAAAAGAGATTGCCGCATCTGCAGTGATCCAATTTCCATCCAAGCTTTCTCGAACTACATTCACAGTTAATTTTTCTTTTTATAGCTAAGTATAAGAAGTAGGTAACTGAAATGGCTTTTGGCGGTTATGGCTGTGTGTGTTATGGCTTTTTCTTAGATACGTGCGTATAGGGATACGGTACATTTTAGCTGATTTCTGAAGTTCTTGAGTCAGTATCAGCTGGACTCTGTTTTGCTATGTATTTGAAAATGGGAAAATGTTTCATGTCGTAGCCAACATTATTTGTTTAAAAGCAGCAATAGCATTCAGTAATTGGTCTCTCTCGAATAGCCATGAAATTGAATTGAAAATTAATCTTTTTTAGCACCCCAGGCATCCACTACATAGATAAGTTAGATTAGTACTACCCACTTATCAATATTCATTAATATTAAACTTATGATTTCTATGACAAATTGCTTGTGTAAAAATCTTCATGTAACATTATTTTGTGCATGGCCAAGTCCTAAATTTTTGCGTGTTGTACTGAAGTGGCTGCTTGTCTCTGGATCCAAATATTATCACTTAATAAATCTCCTTCTAGCTAAGCAAATGAGGAGAGAATTTGGAGTAGGTTTGCGATAGTAATATTTATATAGACCAAGGCGTGCCCAATGATCGGTAACTTTCGGGATAATATTATTATTAAGATAAAAACGAGAAGTGAATTAGACGACCTCGACCTTTCCTTTCAATCTTGACTTTAAACTCATTTGGCACAGAAACCTAAATTTCTGCTTCCTTACACATAATATAATGCAAGCACCAATATACAAATATAATGTTTACCCTCGCAAGTATCCGTTCAGCTATTGCCATATCTTCAGTATAGTGTTTTGTACTGTCATGCAACTGCGTTTCAGACTAACATAACGATGCACTTGGCACCTCCTACGCGATCTTCGATATACGCACTCCAAATAGGTACATATTAAAAATTTAATACCTGAACTACTACAGTCAAGTCAGAATATAAATAAGTATGCAATAGCATTCATAGATGCCACGAAGTCTAAAGTAGTGGCAACTAAGAGAAATGTGAAGAAAATAATCGCTTAGAGTTTTTCTTTGTACATTTATACGATTTTTATTTAGCTTATCTCAGATCTAGGGCAAAATTTTTATGTGCGGAGACATTTTGCGTAAAATATAAGGACTTTGACTGTTCAGTTTAAAATAAAATATGTCAAAAAATATTGTGATAAAAATGACCTATACCATAATTAAGATTATAGTAATTGTTCAGATTTTGGAATTATTTTGTAAATATAGGACATTAAGATTAAGTCAACGTGAGCATAGTAAAGATTCATATACGATACTGCCATACTGGCGATATAGGCATTCAAGCCACATTTTATAACTTAATAAACATACATTACAAATCTAGAAATTTTACCAATTTTTATCTCGTCTCATATAGTATTTCAGTATCCAAATTTGGATTTGATTTAATTTGAGCCATGGAGATGGATTTACCCAAAAGTGGAAGATTATAGTATGTTGAGATGATGGTTGAAAACCCAAATGTACCTATTACCTAGTTTACAATATTTGATAGGTGACATTACCTAGAACTATACCTAAAGGACCAAAGTTCAGTTCAGTTCTCGATTATTGTCGTTGAAGGTTATATAAAATCAAACTCAAAATAATTTCTTCATAACAAAGTAACTCTAATTAATATGAATTATAATTAGAAAGTTCACTGAAGTTATATGCAAAGTTACACCTTCAGGGAAATATGAGTCACGGTTTATTCGTAATATCTTTATGATTTTATCAACAAGACAGTATTTCGAAAGCAAAATTTACTCTCTTCGCCATGACAGTCTCGAAGCAAATGATTTATTTAACAAAAATGAATTAGAATCACTATGATTGATAATGACCAACAAAAATTTCGTAATCTACAAAAGATTTAAATTTTCGCCAGAGGGTTCATTTTTTAAGATCAATTTAAAGGGGACTGGAAACGGCTGTTGACGACGATGCTTAAGATAAGTTATAAATAAGAGGAAACATTTAATAACAAGAGATTATACGTTTTTTTATCGTGACATTTTTGGCTTCCCTCCTTTTTTCGTTTTTTTTCTGTTTAAATATGATTTATAAGACAATCTATTATGTGGAATTTCCATAACATTTTTGTGCACAAAAACAGTTATTTTTGGCGTATCTCATTAACTTTATTTATGCGCATCACTTCCCTCGGTTTAAAGAATTTTGAACCAAAATATGAGCTGCTTTGTCGACATAATATGTATTTGATCTTGTAGTAGAAATTACATTATGTAAGAGGAAGAGAGAGAGAGAGAGAGAGAAGGAGAAATATGCGGTTCAAAATTCAGCCAGCTTTAATTTGAATCCACGAATGGCGCAGTGGTAGAAGCTTCGACTCTCCTCATAACACTGCAAAATGTGTTGTGAGTTCGATCCTCACACAACACTTAGTGTGACTAACAATTTGCTGTTTCGGACCTGAGTATTCTTTGTTTATTTATCTTCTTCTGGAGCTAGATAAATATAAAAATGAAAAGAACAAGAAAACGTGTATAAAAGCAAATTTATCTATAAGATACCTTTATTTTATTTTGAAAGATGTCCACATTGGCGAGAACTGATAATATTTGTAATCAGGAGTAAAATTTTTAGTGTATTTAAAAAACTAAATAGGTTTAAAATATTTTTATTTAAATTGTTTTTCAACTTTTTAAAAACAAAAAGTTTTATGAACTAAACCCACTCCTCCAAACAAATTTCAAAGAAATGCAGCTGTGCATCCATTAGCACCAATTCAAAACTATGAGAATTTTAAGGATAGTTAGATTATTTGTTATTTTATTCTATCTTTATAAAAAATAATATAATATAAGGTACTTAACCTTACACAAAAAAAGTATTCAAAAATGTTTACATTCGTTTTGTTTCTTTGAATGCAAGTGTCCGACAAGGACAATATTACAAAATTAATGGAAAATTAGTTACAGTTTTAGTTTGATATATGACACCGATGTAAATCAGCAATACTATACTACAGTCAGGAATGCACATTTAAATAAAATAAGTTTGCTCAATCGGATGACACAGTGTTTTTTTAGCTGCCTCTTAACTGTATGTTACTTCGCTTAGTGTAAAGAATTAGATTCCAACACGGACAATTAAATACTAGAGTGGAAGACCTATATTTAAAAAAAAAACTTGATTTTCTGAAGGTGAAGTTCTTCTCGTTGTTTGCACATGGATTATCCAAGTTCACATTGTCCAGTCATCATCATCCTAGCGCATCTTCGTTAGGTTCCAAGACCGCTAGTCGTCTGGCTAATGCTGAGATGCATTAGATAGGCACGAAGAGCAGTACCGAGAACAATATTATCGGTCACGTTATGTTTCTTCCTTGTTGTAATGGTGCCGAATAAAAACATTTTTGTTTTCTTTTATTCTTTCTATTCTCATTGGACTGCCGCATTCTCAGTCATTATTCATGAATAGTGTCAATTATCTTAGTTCATCTTCTACCTTAACCAAACAGCCAATTCACAACAACCCGATTCAAAAACAGCATGCAGCAAAAGCAGCAGATTGTTGAATCAAGGATCAGTTGGGATCCTTTTAATCCTTTCATTTCTTTCCTCTTGCACACCACCAAATGGTTGTACTGTTGCGTAATAATTAATTGCGTGGAACGAATTTCGTTGGTGATTGTACTTTTGATGTATGATCATGTATTGTTTGTAAATGTGTACGTATTTTTATTTTTGTGTCGACCTTGTAGCGGTTAATGTTTCATTTTATTATATTTCATTTGTGCCAAAAATATATGAGGAAAGCTGTCGGTCATTTTTCTTGATGTTTAGGTACGTTTGTAGTTTTTTTTGCTGATTTTTATCTTTACCTTTTAAGACGACTCTTAGTAGTAGTTGGTGGAATTGATATTTATTTTAATTTATCTTTACTGACGATCATTTGAGTTTTAGCCACTGAATCGCTTCCGTAAGTCTATACCTATCAAAAAATAACTTGTATTTTTATCTCTATAGACAGGTTCAGTTTAACATTGGGAATCTGTTTGACCTTTGACGAATAATAAGTGGTAGCGCCATCTACCTTTCCATCGAGAATTAATCACATCAACGTCAATCGTTCCACGCTTGCTCGTCCAATGCGAGCAATCCTATTGTCTCCTTCCCTCGCTCTTAAGGCACGCCTACGGACAGTCTAGAATAATCCGTGTCGCGACGAAGACAAATCGCACCGCCATATTTTGACCGCTCCCGCTTTATACCAAAAGCTCAACAAACCGCCCGCGAGTGAAGTGATTGTGTAGTGGAGTGATTCAATGCAGCTTCAGGATTCTCGAAGACACCATGAGGCTGCCATTTGCAAGGAAAGAGGACTGACGTACACGGTAAGGCGTGTTCCCACACCCCGTCTATTCGTCTCCTATCCTTTCCATGAACCCATTATCATTCACTTCCTCATTTCCTAGTCGATAAGAATCCAAATCCTACAGTCCACAATATTAATAGTTTTCCCAAATCGACTAGGAACATTCGGTTCACCGAAACATTTTTTGGTCCTTCGAGCCGGATTCATTTACGTTTTATACGTAATACCTCGTTATATCTCTATACCTAGGCAGTTATAGCACCTAGCTATACTCCTAGTCCATTTGCATAACCGTCACATGGTTATTTCCACACGCATCAGTAGATAATATACTATTATGTAGCTACCTATTTACCCAATTATTATTTCTGGAACTATCATAGTTGTCTTGTAAATCTCATATTTCAAGCACCTTTTAATTCCACCGCCTTAAAGTGTTGCCTACTTAAGTAAAATAATAGGTACTTTAGGTATTCTTATTTTGTTTCGGTCTCATTAGCTTATACTTACGTAAGCATGTCACAACAAAAGAAGCCACGCGTGTCGGAAGACAGAGAGATGACAATCTTAGAAGCAAAACGCAATATTTTATTTGAATTCAAAACATTTACGAGCGTTCAAAGACCGCCGCCGCTTCTGATAGTAATAGGGAGTCATTTCTCAGTTATTGTATGACAGTAGATAGTATTCGAACAGATTTTCATAAGTTGTTAGACGATTATAACGAAAGATTGCTTTCTACTAATCCTGATGAAAAACCGAATTATCAGGCGTACACCTCATTCGAAGATCTTTATTGTATCATTAAGCGAAAACAATCACAATTGGATGGTAAATATTCGGCACAGCCCGTTGCAGCGGCTCGCACGCCGAGGTCACCGCCAATCGAGATTATGTCAATTGACGGAGATATACGAAATTGGCCGTTATTCTATGCGAGTTTTAAGTCCACAGTGCACGATAATGGTTCTTTGACAGATGCTGTCAGGTTGTACTATTTAGTCCGTACAGTTCAGTTGTACAGTCCGTATTTGCAGGTGTCACACCCAGTGCTGAGAATTATCAGGTCATATTTCAGTCACTACTTGATAGATATCAAGACACTCGCGTCCTAGCGTCTACCTACTTTGATCAAGCTTTAAATCTTAAACTGTCCGGCAACGCGTCTGTCGCGAATTTCCAGCTGTTTATAGATAACTTTGTTACAGCGGTTAATTCTCTTAGGAATTTAAAATTCGAAGATCTTTCCGACTATATGTTGCTTCAACTCGCTTTAAAAAGTTTGACACTGAAACAATTCGTGCTTTTGAAATGGCAGATCGCAATAATAAAATACCTACACTTGATAGTTTTATTTCGTTCATCAAAGATCAGTGTCGAATATTTCATAATACGCAGTCTAGTTCATCTAGCCCGTCTAATACTAACAGCAGCAAACAAAGGTCGAATAAAGCGTGAAATAGTAATAATAACTCGGTCCCTAATCCGCAATCTTACGTAACATGCTCGGAATCTAATAGTAATAATTCACAGAAGTGTCTGTGCAGTAATATAGTGCACGACCATTTCTATAAGTGTCCCGCCTTTAATGGTTTAAATCCAACTGCTCGTTACAAGTGGGTAAAAGATAACAAAGCATGCATTAATTGCTTAAGTATAAAACATAAAACGAGTGATTGTTCTAGTAGGACGAGATGTCGTTCATGTAATCAACGACACCACTCATTATTGCACTTCGATAAAGGTAGTCTGTTGTCAAGCCAAGCCGCTTACCTTGACACACTTACGTCACAGGTGCAGGCTACGATAACTGCGCCTCCCACGATTCAGAATGAAATATCGTTGTGTACGACATCCATCGCGCGGGCGACGCGCACGCGCGGACGGCCCTCGCGCATCTATAACGATCAACGCGGGGCCAAGCCGCAGTGTATGGCGTCCAAGACGGTACTGTTAGCGACAGCGCAAGTTATCGTTTATGATATAAATGGATCGCCGCACTTGGTACGTTGTCTGATTGTTTGAAACGCCTCGGATTGTGGAATAACTTTAAAAATACTGACCTAGTAGTCAAAGGAATCGGCGGGTCAGAAAAACATTGCAAGGGTTCCGTAGATATTAAAATACATTCGCGTTTTGATAGGTATATTAATTTACACATTTCTTCGCTTATCGTGGAGCGTAGCACGGACACATTGCGGAACGCTAATGTAGACATAGCATCACTCACTCACCTTGAGTCATTGCCGCTGGCAGACGCGGTGTTTGCGAATCCGGCAGACATTGATCTTTTGGTCGGAGCTTCAATATTTCCGCACTTGCTACTAACTAAAATAGTACGTAGTGAGCGATATGATTTACCGCCCGCTATTGAGACGGTATTTGGGTATGTGATTATGGGTACCGTACCTACGTTACATTCTTCTCACTATATTACGTCTTTTTGTTGTTCTGTTCTTCAAGAAATCAAGGTGGGTGCTAAAACTGTGGGTACGATAAAGGACTAATTAGCTATGCTATGCTATGTTATGCTACGCTATGCTATGCTATGCTATGCTATGTTATGCTACGCTATGCTATGCCATGCTATGCTATGCTACGCTATGCTACGCTATGCTACGCTATGCTACGCAATGCTACGCTATGCTACGCTACGCTACGCTACGCTATGCTACGCTGCGCTACGCTATGCTACGCTATGCTACGCTATACTACGCTGTGCTACGCTACGCTACGCTACGCTATGCTACGCTACGCTACGCTACGCTAAGCTATGCTACGCTATGCTATGCTATGCTACACTATGCTACGCAATGCTACGCTATGCTATTCCGCGTCATCTTGGGTTGGTAGATGGATGAACCTATTAAGTTGATGGTACATCAACTTAATAGGTTTCGCTGACGCCAGCGAGCGTGCTTACGGCGGAGTCGTATATCTGCAAGTCCGCACTGGTTCTAACTCCTCGGTGCAGTTAGTTTGCGCCAAGTCTACGGGCTCGCCTGTTAAAACCATTTCGGTTGCGAGACTGGAGTTGTGTGCAGCCCTTCTGCTGTCTCAGTTGCTCCGCAAGGTTCAAGACACAGTCTCGCCCCACTACCCTATTAATAGAATATACGCATTTTCTGACTCCAAAGTAGTGCTCACTTGGATTTATTCATCTCCTCACCGCTGGCAGACTTTTGTCGCCAAACGCGTTAGTAAATTGATTGAACTTGTTTCAATCACGTCGCGGGTTATCGTACTCGTCTTCAGGAAGAACTTTCCATAGATCATATTGACTGGAAGTTTATTACACTAGCATCACCACATTTCGGTGGATGTTCGGAAAGAATGGTCAAAGTAATTAAAACGCATCTCTTCAAAGTTATAGGTCAACAGATCCTCTCTTACGAATAGCTTTTAACTGTCCTTGCACAAGTCGAGGCACTGATCAACTCGCGTCCGCTCCACGGCATTGAGTAGTGACAGGTCTTAACGCGGATGGATCTGCAGGGGCAGATCCATCCGCGTTAAGCCCTGCACATTTTCTGAACACAGTGCCACTATCGTCATTTCCGGCTCCAGACTCTTCAAGCTTGCTCCAGACACATACTCTGCTGGATAAACTCGTGCAGTCGTTCTGGCGGCGCTGGCGTGCGGAATATCTACACCAGCTTCAGGCTAGATCCAAGTGGAATAGTCCTGCATCCCCTATACAGGCGGGTACGTTTGTCGTCATAATACATGATAATGCTCCGCCGCTTTCATGGCCGTTAGCCATCGTAGAGAAACTGCATACTTCCAAGGACGGTACAACCCGCGTTGTTACCGTGAAAACCGCGAAGGGGAGCTACGTGCGCCCTGTTGTACGTCTCTGTCCGCTTCCAACTCAGTGAGATCTAGCCTGAAGTTGGATCTACCTCTTAGTTTAAGTATTTAGTTTGTAGTTTTCGCTATTATTGCGTTTGTAGTTTTCGCTAAAGTTAATTTAGATTAATTTTATTATCATATCGCTGTCTTAGCCTATTGATGGGTTATGCGGTAGTACACCCAACATAGCTAAGTTCAATTTTATTTCTTTTAAAGGCAACACTTTAGGGCCGGGGGGATTTGGTTGCGCCATCTACCTTTCCATCGAGAATTAATCACATCAACGTCAATCGTTCCACGCTTGCTCGTCCAATGCGAGCGATCCTATTGTCTCCTTTCCTCGCTCCCAAGGCACGCCTACGGACAGTCTAGAATAATCCGTGTCGCGACGAAGACAAATCGCACCGCCATATTTTGACCGCTCCCGCTTTATACCAAAAACTCAACAAACCGCCCGCGAGTGAAGTGATTGTGTAGTGGAGTGATTCAATGCAGCTTCAGGATTCTCGAAGAAACCAGGAGGCTGCCATTTGCAAGGAAAGAGGACTGACGTACAAGGTAAGGCGTGTTCCCACACCCCGTCTATTCGTCTCCTATCCTTTCCATGAACCCATTATCATTCACTTCCTCATTTCCTAGTCGATAAGAACCCAAATCCTACAGTCCACAATATTAATAGTTTTCCCAAATCGACTAGGAACATTCGGTTCGCCGAAACAATAAGCCTTCCAGGTGGATGCAGTTTCCGCAATGATATATTCAAAAACATTCATGATAAAAAACGAATAACATTATTAATCTATCCGCATTATATTATTTTGTAAAAAAACACTGTCCGTAGATTGAATAAACGAACATAGGTAAGCAAAATTATAATAGGTTTCTGAACTAAGGTAAACCTCTTTCCTGCATGTTTCTCTTAAGAGCTTACAGCTTACGCGTATAGAATCTATAGCAATTCCACCAACTAGTACAAGCTCCTTAACCGCCAAGGTAATTACTTTCCTTATGTTCTAATACAGTGGCGCCTCTACCGGGAAATACTGGCACCATTAACCAAGTGCTCGATAGTTTAGCTGTCATTTGACAGACATTGGTAACAGTTGCGACCGATCACGACAGCCCATCGACTAGAACACAATCGTAAATTCGGTCAATATTCCCAGAATTTGATTTGGATATTGAATTTTCTCCTCCACAAAAAACAGAGTGTCACTAACCTATATTATTTATTAGCCGTTCCGTAGCTATTGCAAGAGGTGACTGAAACAAGTACACGAAACAAAATAGTACCTTTGGAAAGAGACAAAAACTCCGCATCGATCACTTTACCAACCAGTATAGCAAGCGAGATATGGTGGGCCAAATTCTCGCTAATGCTATTGTGACATTTGTGACGTATATGAGGAGATACCTATATCCAGTCCAGGACTGCGAAAGGCTTTATGATGACTACAGAGTAAAGATGCTGACTGTTACTCCACTTTGAAATTTGAATCCGTCACCATTTGGAGCCACATGTGTTTATTATAATGATAGTAATAAAATTATATAATTAATATTCTACCTACACACAACCCCAATTAGTCCTAAACAAAGCAGAGTTTGTATTGCGGGTAGGAGACGATGTATAGGCATACATATTTATTTGTTTTTGTAAATACCTATCATATAAAGAAACATCCAGACCAAGACAAACTTCCATGTTCACGCAAAAAAAAGGTTTGACTTTAGCGGGAATCGAACCCGTGACCTTCAGTGTGGCAGTTGGTTACAGTCCCACTACCCCACTGGGTAACAGAATCATTAGCCTAGTTTATTAACTGTATATCTAATCTCCGTCTGCTGGGCACGGGCTCAGCAATAAGATAATAAATATATCATGTAAACAAATAACAAAGTTCAATCCTTCAAAGCCTGCAAAGCTTAATGTATCAGAAACAAAATCATTCCATAGTAAAATAGTACAACGAACCGTATACGATAGTTTTAAGTACTATCGATTATCCTAATACTGAAATCAGTTAACCGGTAATGCATGCTATAGCGACGATTTAGCCTCCCATTCCTCTGGGATCTATTTTACCGCCGTTTTGTATTATAGTACATTTATCCAGTAGTATATAGATAGAAAATAATTATAAAGATTGTACACCAAATTTTTATTGAACATTACAGTTTTAAAGTGATTGAAGTGAAAACTAAGATTTATTCACAATCACCGCGCTAATCACCTATCACACAGCTTGCTGTATTCGTATACTAGATTCTTACTGCATTTACACTCGCGTGAGAATCAGTTATCACGACAAAAGGTAGGTAGTCTTTGTGTTATTCTGATACTAGCTTAGTGCAATTTTTATTTTATTTATAATCTTACGCTTGTATCCCTGAAGAGGTACTTCAGGGATACAGGCGTGAGATTATAAATGAGGCAGAGGTGTAAATATTACACCCACATTTCGTTATGAATTTTTAGGTCCCACGTCATAGGGGGCGAGCCTATTGCCGTTACCGGGCATATCACCAGACTCTGGCCTGCTACTGAGTATTCGAAAAAACCCAGTTACACTTTTGCCCGACCCAGGATCGAACCCGGGACCTCCGATCAGTAGTCGCATACGCTATCCACTGGACCACGGAGGCAGTCTTCCTACAGCAATATTTCTTAAAAATCCGTTCAGTAGTGTTAACGTGAAATAATGTGCCCGGTAGATGGCAATAGGTTCGCCCCCTGTTACATTGGGACCTAAACTTATCTGGCGAAGTAAGGGTGGGTAAAACACGTCTGCCCAACCCTTCAGGAATAAAGGCGTGAATTTATGTGGGTGAGAAACGAACCAATACACCTTCGCATTTTTAATATTAGTCTGCATGTTTTGTGCTTATACCTGTCAGTTAACTTGTAGGTAAATTTTAAAACTATGTATTGTTTACAATAAATAGTTTAGAAGTGTTATTAAATTTTCATGAACAGTAGTTTACATGGATGAAGAAGCGCTTGAAGTGATCACTTTGCCGTTTAGCACTAGACTGAGTGTTGTTGCTTCTAACCCCACACATCTTATTTATCATCTTAGAAAAATCCACCTCCATTTATAATTGCTTTACAATTAAGCATAGTATACACAAAAAAAAATTTACAATGACGAAAAATGCCGAAAATCTACACAAAATTATATGCACAAAAATGAAAACGAATCCCCCTATTTCTGAATCATCTCGTACTAAAACCAAAGCAATTACACACATTCATATAGCATCATAAATTATTCGTTCAAATGTAAATCTTAGCAAATTAGTTAGTAAAACCCGTAACTAGATTATTTGTCTAAACACGTTGCTTCGACATGTTTATGATGTTAACTTTGTCTCTTGTTTAACGTAAATCATGCTCACCGTATAATTCGGTTACACTCGTAAGCATGTGACATATGACTGTTATTAAAATTGCTTGGGCTCACATTCGGGGAAGAATATAGACTCTTCCTTAAGGCGCAGTGGTTTCAACAGACGTCTCACCGTTTAGAACTGTGCTGACTATGGGTTTGATTCCAACACGACTTAAATTGTGCCATCAACAAACTGATGTATCGAGTCCGGGTATACTTTGTGTCCATTCATTGAATTATTGTAATGTCGTCCGAGATACAGGATTTATGAAAAATAGGATATAAAAAAACAGTTACTTTATTAAACCCTCTTGAGTTTGTATTGTTAATATCGAACGGAAACTGGCTTATTAGAGCTGTTTTGTATCAAAATAAACTTCAATAAACTTGCAATCAATTTTAAACTTTAAAGATTTGTTTACAACATACAATTGTATAAAAAAAAATATAAATGTACTTATATTTTTACATAATATAACAAGATCGTATAAAAATCCACATTATAACACTGGGTGTGATACGATAAAAGATCACTCAACGCTCAACTCACCGGGGAGAAGATTACCCAATTTATTACTACCCAACTTGAGTAGGATGATATTGAAATATAACTTTAGATTATTTTTCAAAACACGGCTCCTTGAGACGGGTAAAAAATGCAATTAAATGTCCCAAAAAAGCAAAGAAATCATATATTTTTGGCATTCTAGGGTTTTGTCTCGTTTATCGGAGCTCCATCATACGTCCACCTCAATGGTAGCTCGTCACCGTATTTTCCAACATGGCGGACTAGCCTTACCCTTCTCAAAGTAACGCCAAGAGCCTGTGGTCAGCAGTGGGGAAGCTTATATACAGGTAATGTTTATTATGATTTTAGGCTGTCGAGTCTTGCTTATTTCAGAATAAATGGGCCAGCTCGACCGGGGAACTGATGTCACGGCATATCGACGGAAAATAATAGTATCTATACTGTTGCGTTATTTTCGGTGAGTGAGAATTCTGGAGGCCCTATCACCTATTCTTCCTCCCTCATCCCACTCATCCTATTACTTTTCCCACCCTTAACACGCACTTGTGAATATCGAGGTATTGCTTGAGTCTTTCATTTATTTATTTATTTATTTATTTCTATGGACAGCCAGTAGCTGTTACATCGAAATTTATTCTATATATTAAGCACAGGTTAGGTTCACGATGCACAACTTTTTAAGGTGTCACAGCTTGCACCATTTAAATTAACTGTTAGCAGAACTTATAACTAAAACTTATCTAAGGTTACGGAAAGTTGCTAAATCTTCTTAGGTTAAATTAAAGGCGACTGGGGTACACATAGTTTTTGTTTCTCAACAATTTTAGCGCATTTGTTTTAAATTTTTGCAAGCCAGTGTTAAATATATCTACATTGCCGCTAATAGAGTTAAACATTTTGGAGATTCTAGACAGGGCACTGAACTGTTTTAAGTTGGTCTTTGCGGGAGGTGGTTGAAGTAACCCGTTAGTCAATGTTGCGCGCCTGGGTATTCGACGGGGAACACGGATTGTGACAGCAGATAAGATACTTGGACAGTCTAACTCATTTCTGAGGATTTTATGTAGGAAAATCATATCGTGAAGCTGTCTACGGGTCAATAGGGAATCCATTTTAAAATGATCCAATTTATTTTTATAGCTTAGATGTTTGTCTAACTTCATGGTGTCGGTTGATTCGGTTTTCATGGTGTCTTACCATCATTCAATCTGTCTACAAGTTTGAAGACTGATACATGAAAAAAGAAAAATGGGTGAAACTCAACTTAGATTTTATTACAATTAAATTACGGGTCGCCCAACAAAAACCCGTTAAAATATTTGTTTTTACAAATTTTACTATAATCAATCACAACGTCACAGCCGTTAGACTTCAAATAATAACGTTGTCAAGTTTCTTACATTATTTACTTCAAGACCCGTCATTAATGTTTAATGAAGAATAAAGTTCTTTTAAGTAAAATAGCACATCAAGGTTCTAAGGTTTAAAAGCTTTCAAGTAGACGTAATAAATCAAAATTGTTTAATTTCAATACTTAGCTTTGTACGTTTTAAGACCTAAATTATTTCAATGTCTTAAAAGAACTGACAGATTTTTTAATTTCATCTCTGCTTTCAATGAAAAATAATTTTATAAGATTTTTTAGTCTTTACATCAAGGAAAACTGATATTAATTAAATTTGACGTGGATCTAGCTTACTTTCTCTAATACGCTTGTCTCTTGTATTTCAAATATTTTGATATCCTTTTAACTTCTTGTACTTTAATTTGATTTATATATTTTTATTTGTTTGAAATAGATATATTTCTATGATTAGAACGAGAATATCAGTTTGTAACATTTGTTATCTTAAGTAATTATCTTTTGACACTGGTCACATTGTAAGATTGAAGTCTTTGTTTCTGGCAAAAGTTGAATTTAGCACACCATTTGTGCTACTCGTGTGAATTTTAATTTTTTAAAACTCTCGTAAAATGCCACTATTTGATCTGTCCGGCAGGGCACAGTCAGCCCGTGATGATAACTTTGTGAGATTGTATTGAACTTTGACATTTTGTGAAATTGTGAATCGTACCACATTAGGCCACGTGCCTTGAAGACATCAAGTTTGGAGGAACAGCTAAGTTGGCCAAAAGCCAATTTAGTTTTGTGTTTATCTAGCTAGCTCCAGGCCTGACACCAGTGAAGATCCAGGTAAATGCATATTGTATGTTATTGTTAGCGCTGAGAAACTCAGTCATATAATATGTCAGAGACTGCTGCTCTAGTCAATACAAACTTCCACTGCGCACTCTACAACAATTCCCACCTGCCTAGGGCAACTTCTGAACATTATTTAAGATCGATACCTAAAATTTATATTAGTCTGGTATTAAAATGTTAAAAAGTAAAGTCTTTGTCCCATTTGAGAATTAAATCAAAATAGCTGGTGCTTGATGTCTTATCACTCAAAACTTAGTGTAAAATATGCAAAAAGAAGAAACAGTGAGAAAAACTGCGAGGCTACTAATGTAAGAGGTAATCTGGAAATTAGATGAAAGGAAGATGAAATGATAAAGTACACGGACTATTAAATACCCTTTCGATGTTAGTACGGACTAATGGATAACTTTGTAGGGTTCACAATAAAGGGGACAACACATTAGAACTTTTACTCAAAACAAATATTTCTTTAGCAACCTATGAATATAGGTAGATACTGTACAGGTATTGATCGAGACTCAGTCATCTCGTGACCAAGATTGGTATAACCTATGCAAATCATCGGGTTAAAAATAAGGTATTTCACCCTTATTTTCCAATGTTGTTACATAAATAAAAATAACAAGGAGTCATTCATTTTAAACATTTCATCCAATTCCGCTTAAGTTTTATTGGTACTATCATTTCGTAAAGACATTCCTAGTACTCGAATACAATCTTTTGTACCGGCTTGTTGGTCTAGGTCTGGTACAATTTTCACCCAAGACAATTCCTTGAACGATAGGCACGATTACTCGTTCTGTGTATGCATGTAATCTAGTCAGTATTAAAAAAAGTAGTAGTAAAATTCTTGCGTTATTAACTAACTGAAAAACAATACAGCCAAAACTACCGTGCGCAAGCAGCTGATTTCAGCTTGGTATGTATATATTTCTCTGTAAACATAGGGGTACTCGTGCACTCCTGTATTTAAAGGTGATTTACTAAAATCTTTAAGGGATCAGGCATAAACAGTTATTATAAAACAATATGAGTAAGCGTAGCTGCAGTCATCTTCTAGTTTATCTTTGTTTATCTGGTTATCAAAGTACAATCACAACCTAGTTTGGTATTCGATGAGTTTGTGAATAGTTCTAGAATATTCTCATAATTATTATCCCACAGCGTGTAAACTGTGATCCTTGATCGTATCTCACTATTTTCTCTTCACCCCTTAAATAAATAGCTGCGATGTTAACGTTAGAGCTTAATGATATTATTATTCGAACTATAATGCCAGTGACATTATGATTAATGACGACTACACATAATAAATCAACATTTTAAATTGATTTTGTACATGTCAGATTGAAGTGGACTTTATCTGATGGGTACACGTAGAAAACTTTGTTAATAAATTTATTTGATGAATTTTAAAGACTCTATTGGAATTTAGCAGTGAAACTGTATAATTAATCATAGTTTAAAATATTTTACCAGTCTGAAATTGTTATTGAGATTTTGACTCAAAAATTTTGAATATTTCTCAGCTTTATTTTTTCTTGACTAGCTCTGCTCAGTCGTTTCACCCGTCAATACCTTTCGCTTTACGCTCTTATTTAGTTTAGCCCGGCTCTTAAGAGTCGTAGCGTCTGATAAGATTTCAAACAAACATACAACCACTATAGCTTTATACATTAGCATGGACTTAAAACTTTTGCAATGCTATATAGCTAGATAGGTAATTTATGTTTTTATTTCACAGCACTCAGCGTTTTTGCTTTAGAGGGTTGAAGGTGCCTATTCCTGCTATAAGACAAGAACAGTTAGGCCATGTTAGAGTTCTATGGGCAGCAACTAAGACTCACAGTCAGCCACTTAATTATTTATACGAAAAGAAAATAATTTTCATCATCATCTGGGCCCATATTTAGAGGGTCCCACTGCTGACCCAAATGCTGGCCTTCGCAAATATGATCACGTTTCAGATTTATGCAACCAACTCAAGTGGCTCTCAATTCGTCTTCGCCGGAATACTCACATTCTTACATTATCATTAATCAAATGCACTAAAACCTTACCTTTCTCATAGTGAGAAGACTCACTATGAGAAAGGTAAGGTTTTAGTGCACCACGGTGGCCAAGTACGGATTGGCAGACTTGACATGTATTTTGAGAACATTATGGAGAACTCTCAGACATGCAGGTATCTTCACCATGTTTTCCTTCACCGTCAAGCAAGCGATAATTAACTATTTAATACGCACTTAAATTCAAAAGTCATTAGTGCGCACCGTGTATTCGACCCCGAGGCCCTCTGAGTACCAGTCTGTCGGTCTCTCCACTAGGCTATCTGTCGGTCTCTCCACTAGGCTATCGTGACTAATAGTATTATTTGTAACATAAGAAAAACAGTAGTTATAGTGAGCAAACATCAATGCTGGACACAAAACAAAACATAATCCATTTGTTATTTAAAACATATACGTAAAATAAATATTATTTTGATCTAATTGTGTCATCGCCATGTTTCAATTATGTTCAGTAAAATCTGTATACATAGGAATTTAGTTTATATTATTTGTATCTACATTTTTAGTAGTTCCTTTGTTTGTGTGCGTACTTAATATGTTAATGTCACGATTAAGGTAATCGATTGAGCACAAAACAATAAAAAATATCTGTTTTATACCCTAAGCTTTAAAGGCTTCGCTGACCCTTTATTTTTCTCCCCGGGGGAGGGCGGGGGAGATATTAAAAAAACCTGCCTTAGTGAGTGCTGTTTCATAAAAGGAACCCGCTATATTTTCATTTTCATAGTTTCAGTCGTTTGAACTCCAAGAAGATATGTCTTTTAAATGCTTTAATTTTTATAAGTATATCCGTAATAATTGTGACTGGTATGTGGCATTACTAGCACATAGTAGACAAATACACTCTAAACGAATATGAATATTATTAAATTGTACTTCTCAACCGTCTTATTGTTAATATGCTATAACATACTATTACGTCTGCCGTATGAATCATATTACTTTGATTTATCATTCGAACTTTATGAGATGTATTTTATAGCTCATGAGAAGATACGCGAAAGGGTGGGATTTTATACAATCTCATATATATGAGATGCTTAAAATTGCAATTTTATTAATCCTCCATCTATCAATATATTATTATCTTTGCCATATTTCTGAGCATTTTGATAGCATTGATTTTTAGATTATGCTTACAGAGCAATTGTTATCGCCTAAGCATATAATATTATGTTAGAAAGACCCCAAATAAAAAATTGTATTTTCTACGACACGACACTATAATTTTGCAGCCTTGACAGTTAAGGAATTGGCAAAAAAACATATAACTATTTATGTTAGGAATGTATTTCAATACTGAAAAAAATCTTCTAAGCATAAAAATAGATGAAAAGGTGTCCACAAAGTTAACAAAGCCAACAATTATTCTACTTGAATCCAGTTTAGAATAATTTCAGCTTTAAAAGTTACAATTCCACTAGACGGATTATACACTAGAGAAAACTTATCTTATTTATAAAGAGTACGCTTTGACATTTTTAGTCGAAACATACCCTAAACTTCTTGACAAGATTATTCCCAGTCCTATTTTTAAGACCAAACCTCGTGAGAATCTCCGAGAAAAATAAATGTTCAATTCCACATCTAAGTACAACATAAATAAACAGAGAGTCGTTTTATTTGTTTTAAAAGCACACAGGGATCAATTTTATTCATTCATCCCACTTAGAATCGTCGTATTCACCTTAGAAATACCATTTATTAGTTATTGGTGCTAGTGGGAGCAGTTAGCGACATCGAGAGCGATTTGTAGCCGTAACTTTTGTTACTTCTTTTTTAGCGAAAATAAT
Source organism: Euclidia mi (assembly GCA_944739405.2). Taxonomy (NCBI): domain Eukaryota; kingdom Metazoa; phylum Arthropoda; class Insecta; order Lepidoptera; family Erebidae; genus Euclidia; species Euclidia mi. The sequence continues at coordinate 7,645,523 of OX123183.2, read as the reverse complement.
AATCGCAATACTTTTGAATGTCCGTTTGAGAAAACACGGATAAATATTGTTTTAAAATTATGTAGTAGGTTAAGTTGGAAGCTAATTGCTTGGATAAATGCAATAAAGAGTCTAGAGCGATTCATATACAAACTTCCAAGAAGAAGCAATTTACTTTAATCTTGTGAATTTATGTGTTTTCTTTGTAAACGACTGAGTAGTTTCGCAAATGTTATATCAGGGAATTCTTGTAATGTAGCAAAGAATATAAGACACTAGTCTCTTAAACTCAAGTATGTTTAATTTACTCTTGAAGAGATTTGCTTGCAGTTGAAATCACACCTGTGTGTTATTGGCTCAAAGCAACTTTAAAATAAAAATTTTACATCAAAACCAGAAAACATTTTAATTACACTATGACCGTTCGCCATGTTTTTTTTAAATGTGGTTCAATGCATAATAGAATTCAAACACATTTTCAGGTTACTCCATGTGCGAAAAGAAAAAAACGTGATGACGTTTTTGAAAGAACACAAACAAAACGTAATTTCTTTTATAAATATAATCTCAAAATATTAAACTGTCACGTCCAAATGAATCCGCTTGTCGCTCTCACTACTACCTGCACCTTATATCTAAGATATAAGCGAAGATTGCACGTTGTCTATGACACGCTGCGCACAGCACTAGGCGCCGCCCCCTGCGCCTTCTGGACGCCGCGCCGCACGGGCGCCGGCGCACAAGCGGATGCACTGACAGTTGGTTGACAGAAACAGCAAGACACACTTTTTGAAGGGCACGCCCAGGCTTGTCGGAATTTACAGTTTTGTAACGAACCATATCACATTTACGCGAAATACAGTCCGCTTTGCACAGTATCGCATAGTTTACTTGTATATGGAATATACATTGGTCCATTCGAAGCCATCCATTCGTAATTGAAGACCGTCGCCATAAACACCATCTTTACTAGAAGCAACGAGGACACTTCTAGAAAAATCATCACGGCGAGGACACCGACAGTCGAAGACAGCCACGACGGTCTCAGCGCAGCACAGCATCAGGATAACAGATAATCAGACCAATTATTTTTTCCTTTATTAACTTTTCAACTGATTTTTTCAAATTGCAACAGCAATTACTGAATCAGACTTTTCAGACTCATATTTTCATGATAATTACATTATCAAACTAAGCACAAATTTATTTCAATAAAAAAATAAGCAAAAATATTCAAAAAATATCAGCATTTCATAACCTCTCATGTCAATCCTTCTCATCAAATTAGCCCTTTTTTCATAATACTAAAACCAAAATAACATTCCCCAGCATCTGGATAGCTTGCCAAGCCTAAATTGCCAGCCGCCTGCCTCAATAAGGAGCCCCCACGTGGTCATCCCACGCGCATGCGGCCTACACGTGTTAGCTGTGCACTCAAGCTTTGCACAGCATTGCTTTCTGCCGCTTGCTGCTATAATTTAAGTATTGCACAACTATCTACACAAATTCTGTGATAACATTTCCTGCTCATATTTTTCTTATTTCTTTTGCAACATTGTGTGTCCTTAATTCACAGTAATGGCCACTAAAGGTAATAAACCTGATGATACAGAATTAATCAAACAACGTGGCATTGTTAAAAGGAAACTCACATTATTTAAAAAATATATTAACCTCATTCTGCCCAATAATAAATTAACAGATATCCAAGTTATTGAGCTAAAAACAGACTTTTGGAGTTTAAAACAATACATAAAACTTTCCAGGACATTCAGACACTTATTGAATTGAACGCTGACATCTCAGAGTTCACCGATGAACCAGACCCAGAAAGTGAACAATTTGAAAATGATTACCAGTTGTTGGTGGCACAGGCTTCCCGGCTTATTCAGTTAAATGACAAGCTGGTAACTAATCCAGAGTCAGACAAGGATCATTCAGGTGGGACCTAATCATTTATTAAACTACCCACTATTGACTTGCCACACTTCTCGGGTGATCATCAGGATTGGCTTGAGTACAGAGACACATTTCAATCACTTATTACACATAGAACATTAGATAACATTCAAAAGTTTCACTACTTGCGTTCCTCACTATCGGGCAGTGCATCATTGGTTATAAAATCACTAGAAATTACAGGTGACAACTTTGAGGTAGCGTGGAAATTGTTGTGTGAAAGATATGATAACAAACGACAGCTGATAGGAAATCACATTCATGCATTATACAACTTAAATAATATTGAAAAAGAATCCTCGGTGTGTTTGAGACAATTAATTGACACAGTTCAGAAAAACCTCAGCGCATTAGCCACATTAGGTGAAAAAACAGAATACTGGGATACATTAATAATATATTTAGTGTCAAGTAAATTTGACTCAAACACATTAAGATATTGGGAAGAACACAAAAACACACTCATAGACATGCCCACACTTGAGTGCCTGAATAAATTTTTAAGAGGTCGTGCTGATGTATTAGAAGTTTTAGAACAATCAATTATTAACAACAATAGCAAATCAGATACTCAAGTGGGACAAAACACAAAGTCATTTACAAAAATGAACACACAAAAAGTACCCACATGTCCTTTGTGTAAACAGCGTCATCTATTATTTTCTTGTGAAAAGTTTAGACAGATGTCCATTGAACAAAGAATCAGGGAGGTACAGAGATTAAAAATCTGCTCCAACTGTTTAAAACCTGGTCATGACAACAAATTATGCAGAAGAGGGACATGTAAGTACTGCAACAAAAAACATAATATACTTTTACACTTAGATGCACCAAAACCATCATCTGTCACATTAACTAGTTGCACGCAGAACAAAACAATATTACTGTCAACTGCACAAGTCAAAATATATGACAAACAAGGAAAACCACATATGGTACGAGCACTACTAGACAATGGCAGCACCTCAAGCTATATAACTAGGCACTTGTGCTCAAAACTGGGCTTACCCATTCAAACTATAGACACCATGGTCACTAGTATTAATAATCAGTGCACAAACATAACAAAAAATACTAACATTCACATTCAATCAGCACACAATAAAAATTACAGGACGGACATTTTATGTCTTGTGATTAACCAAATTTGCAATACAGTTCCACATACATACATAAACAAAGATACCATTCAAATACCTAGTTGTATACAACTGGCAGACCCTGACTTTAACATTCCAGCCCCTATTGATTTATTATTGGGTGCAGACATATTCTGGGAAGTCATGGGTACTGGAAGATTGGAATTAGGAAAACAGCAACCAGTTCTACAACAAACAGATTTAGGCTGGTTGATATCAGGCTGCATTTCAAATACTCATATTCAAAATAAAATTCAAAACTCATTCTTTGTGAATCAGATCTCAGATAACATAAACAAATTTTGGGAATTAGAAAACATATCTACTCCTTCAGACACACCTCACATTACTCAGCTATCATGTGAAAAAATATTTACATCAACTACAACTCGCAATGCTGATGGTAGATTTGTGGTCACTATACCGTTCAAACAATCGCCAGAGTGCTTAGGCCAGTCATATAGTCAGGCAAAGATTCGTTTCCTTAACATAGAAAAACGATTCAAATCAGACCCTACATACAAACAACAATATCTAACTTTTACGCAAGAATACCTTGACCTAGGTCACATGACTAAAAACACAAACAGTAACACTCTGACACCTTCATATTATATACCACATCATGGTATAATACAAAACACCAGCACCACAACAAAGTTCAGGGTGGTTTTTGATGCATCGGCATGCACATCTAACAAAATATCACTTAATGATATACAGACAATAGGACCAGTAATACAAGATGATTTGATTTCTATACTTATTAGGTTCAGACAACACAAATACATAATATCAGCTGATATTGAAAAAATGTTCAGGCAAATATCCATCGTAGAAAACCAACGATCATTACAACAAATTGTATTTCGTTTCGATGAGTCAGAACCACTGAAAACCTACACATTAAATACAGTCACGTATGGGACAGCTTCAGCACCCTACCTCGCTACACGTTGTATCAGACAGGTTGGGTTGGACTGCCAACATGACAAGGAAGTGTCGGAGATCATCATACATGATTTTTATTGTGATGACCTGATTACGGGCTCAGAACGGAAGTCTCGGTTAATAGAAATAGCAATGTCAGTAAATGCAGCTCTAAAATCAGCACAATTCCATCTCAGAAAGTGGCAGTCCAACAGTCCTGATATTTTACAAAAAGCAAACCTATCATCAGATTCACTTACAGTACCACAAATTTAGGTAATAAAGACCCATCAAAAATATTAGGTATATACTGGAACCAAAATCAAGATACAATAACATACTTAACAGACATAGAAGACTCGGTTGATTACAATATTACAAAAAGGAAAATATTGTCAATCATTGGCAAAATATTTGACCCTTTGGGCCTTTTAAGTCCTTCAGTCTTAGAAGCCAAAATAATAATGCAAAAGTTGTGGTCACAAAACTTAAAGTGGGACAGCAGTGTCCCTCATGACATAGAAATACTATGGAAAAAGTTCATACAATCACTATCAGCTTTAAAACAATTAGTCATACCGAGACGAGTTTTCCATGATTCACCCAAACATATACAGCTACACACTTTCTGTGACGCCTCTCAGCACGCCTATGGCGCCTGTGTATATGTGCGCACACACACCACAGATGGTGAAGTGTTCGTACGGCTACTAACAGCCAAGTGCAGAGTGGCACCACTAAAATCATTAATAATTCCACGACTAGAACTATGTGCAGCCCTCACAGCTGTTCGCCTTTACAAAAAGGTCATTGACTCTCTCCGCAATTCACACATAATTTCAGACTGTTTCTTTTGGAGTGATTCCATGATTGTGCTGTCCTGGATAAAGTTGCCACCACACAAACTAAATGCATTTGTAAGTCACAGAATTAATGAAACACAAACAATAACACATAAACAAACATGGCGATATGTACCTACAAAACAGAACCCCGCAGATCTCATATATCTAGGGGTGTCACAGCATCAACACTCATACATTCAGATTTGTGGTTCTCTGGTCCAGACTTTCTTAGGGATGATGATAGCAGCTGGCCAACATCACCTGGGCACAGCAGTTGTTCTGACCTTCCAGAAACAAAACCCCAGAGCCACAAAAACACTATTCAATGTTACTCACAGACAGACAACAATTCATTCATTTACAATTACTCTAACTTCACAAAATTAACACGCATAACTGCATACATATTGCGATTTATACATAATTGTAGAACAAAAACACAAACAAGTAATTCAGCTTCAAACACCTTTATTTTATTAACAACAAAAGAACTATATCAGGCCAAATTAAATTTAGTAAAAATGTCACAGTTAAATTCATTTTCTATTGAATATGAGTTACTTTCAACAAATAAAACATTACCAATAAAAACAGATTAATTTCATTACATCCATTTTTTGATCAGGCCGGCGCAGTTATTCGCGTGGGCGGCAGGCTCGCTCATTCGCGATTTCAATATGATAAAAAGTTTCCAATGCTTTTACACGCTAATCATCACATTTGCAAACTCATTTTTTCCACTCAACATATAAAACTTCTCCATGCTGGTCCACAGCTGTTGCTCGCCCACATACGTGAAACATATTGGCCTATCAGTGGTCGCAATCTAGCCAGAAAGACAGTACAATCATGCATCACATGTAGACGCTTTCAAGGAAAAACAATTACACCAATCATGGGTAATTTACCTGAGCCACGCATGCACTCTGATTTCGCATTTAATAACGTCGGTGTAGATTACGCCGGGCCAATCATGATTAGTAATCGTAAGGGGCGTGGTAGTCAGTTGATAAAGTCATACATATGCATATTCGTATGCCTTGCAGTTAAAGCTATACACCTGGAATTGGTTACCGATTTGACAAAGGAATCTTACTTAGCGTCACTAAATAGATTCATCAGCCGCCGAGGAAAACCTGCTCACATATATTCAGACAATGGCACTAACTTTGTAGGGGCGTCAAATGTTATCAGGGGGTTTTTGGCGAAGAATCAGAATTTGATAAGCAACCATGTGGCAGAACAAGGCATCACTTTTCATTTCATTCCTCCATACTCCCCACACTTTGGTGGGTTATGGGAAGGCATAGTGAAGTCAACAAAACATCACCTTAGGCGAGTCTTGGGCTTGGCACATCTCACGTATGAAGAAATGTACACAGTCTTATGTCAAATTGAAGGCATTTTAAATTCAAGGCCCTTAACGCCTCTATCGTCTGACCCGTCTGATCTCACCGCTCTCACTCCATTTCACTTCTTAATCGGTCGATCATTATCTGTACTACCTCAGCCACCACTGGCTGACTGTAATCCGCTGCATATACCCAGATACAAACGCGTGGAGCTCCTGCGTCAACACTTTTGGACTCGATTCTACAAGGAGTACATTTCACAAATTCAAATCAAAACAAAATGGAAGAAGTCGTCCGGACAGCTGACAGAAGGCACCCTGGTCGTCGTGAAAGATGACGCTCTCCCACCAGCCCGCTGGGTACTCGGGCGAGTTACACAGCTCCATCCGGGGCCCACAGACGTAGGGGCCCGACGGAGTCACAAGAGTGGCCGACATCAAGATCAGCGGCGGCACTATCAGAAGAGCATTTAACCGGATATGCCCTCTCACTGGCGGCCCGGCAGAATGTCTATGACACGCTGCGCACAGCACTAGGCGCCGCCCCCCGCGCCTTCTGGGCGCCGCGCCGCACGGGCGCCGGCGCACAAGCGGATGCACTGACAGTTGGTTGACAGAAACAGGAAGACACACTTTTTGAAGGGCGCGCCCAGGCTTGTCGGAATTTACAGTTTTGTAACGAACCATATCACATTTACGCGAAATACAGTCCGCTTTGCACAGTATCGCATAGTTTACTTGTATATAGAATACACACACGTTGAGATGAATTTAATTAAAACAATAAGGTTAAATGAAGATCACCTTGGTGACCGCGGGCGAATGAAAATAAAAGTATATGTATACGAAATGTAAAAGAGTACGTAAATTTGATTCTCTTCCTATTCAAGGGAGTTGATTATAATGTTAATTGCAGACCGCCGAGTAAGTTTACAGTAATGGGTAGGGACTTATCAAAGAACGTGGATTAAATCAAATAGTCCACATTTTATTTGAAGCTATTTGAGTTTATTCATATATTCGAAGCTTGCACAGGGCTGCACTATGTTTAATTAGTGTGTACATTTTTTAATATTTAATTCGTAGAATTTCTTTGACCTTATGCTCAACTTATTTTTTTTTACAACTCCATCGTTACTTCATTTAAATAAATTTTGTTATCTAAAATATTTTAATATATTAATGATAATATTCTATGCTGTTGGCAGCAGACCCACTGAATCATTATAAATATTGAAAATAGATCAAAGAGTAATTATTGCTTATCTAAGCACGCGAATCTAAGACCACGCCTTTCTTCACAAAGAAATAAAGCGAAAAGCCGATAAACACACAAAAATAAAACGTGTGAACCAAAACAGGCGAAATCTGCGTATCTGTTATAGATATATTATTTCTAAAGCCTCAACACACATGGATTATCCTAGCTGTTCTTTTTTGAAGAAAAGAGATCGTATATCTTTGATAGAGCACGACAGATCAAAAAAAGTTGGTTCAAACAAAGAATATAAAATAGACAATGTTACGTTTCATGTCTGAAGGGTGACCTGACCTGTCTAATCCGCCTTTTCATTGCTATCCACCTGATCCACTGGGAGGTAGAATGTGACTATAATGCCAATGTGATTGTGATTTGTGCACCATCAAATTGGTTGCTTGTTTTGATAATTTGATCTAATATAAATGTAATCAACATTGACTTTGGGATGTTTTATTGAATTAGTGGTACGATTTTGGGTTATTGCATCGTCTATATTTGATTCGATATTATTAACAATTTGCTATTTATTTGCTGAAACTTCAAAAATTAGTCATATTGGTAAAGTATACACTGATGATAACAATATTTTATTTATGTTTGATGAAGAACTAATTCATAGATTTTATTTTAACGCTTAATTTTTATATAACTGGTATAAGGGTCAAAATTGACCCCAAAGCTTCATATATTTAATCACACCTTCTCAGTTAAAGTACCTGACTGCACGGTTGGCGTAGTGGTTTAAACGGCCGCCACGCCGCTTGACACTGCGCCGAGTGTTGTTGGTTCGATCCCCACACGAGGCAACACCTTGTGTGATTCATAAATTGTTGTCTCGAGTCTGGGTGTTAATTGTGTCGGTTAGTTTTATGTTTTAAAGTTTCCCGCGACACAGTGTTTAGTGCTAGTAGTATTTAAAAATAATCCTACCCTCTTGCGCATCGAGGTAATCTCATTACTTCTGTTTTAGATAGTTATTTTTTATTATTTGTGACCTCACAGGAAGTTCCTTTTTTTTGTAATATTAGTTATTTACAAAAACGAATACAAAATGTTTTGTTGTGTTATTTTTTAGTTTTTATATAAATAAGAATAGTAAAATTAGAGTAATGTGTTCCTTTTCTTTTTAATTATTCAACATGTTATTTCTTCTTAAAACATGATAAACATTTAGTAATACGCTATAAGTCCGTTTTTCTTAATTAAAATCAAAACTTATAATGTACAGTTGTTTCATTTTTATTACTATGCACAAATATCTGGGGTCAATTTTGATTCCCTACATCACTTACATACGTTGCATTTTTAAGCGATACCAGTTAAGGGTTAAAAATAAGAAAAATATACCTACTATTTTATGAGTAGTGTTTGAGCCATTCTGGCATTTAATAAAACTTTAAGCTATTATATCCGTCGTTACAGACTTACTTGTGAGATATTGTTCAATTGAAATCAAATCTCATATAGTTATTTTGTAACGTAAAAAGTACCATTCGAGTGTGTGCTGTTACGATATCCCTACTAGGGTATGTCTAAATGAGAAGCGTGGTTAAATGTTACAATAAAAATTGATTTAATTGCCAAATAAATTTTATACATCAATTAGCAAGCGTTACTTAAATGAAAAAGATTACGATTTATGTGATATTTAGAAAAATTAACACAGGGTCGCGTAGTTCGGCGAGGGGTGGGGTTTGTGTGGAGAATCCAGCTGCCGATGGTCCAGGAGATGTTGGTGACTTAACTCGGATGTAGCCGCCGCAAGAAAGAGCGCGCGAAGCCAACGCGTCCGCTTATATAGAGGCTCGCAGTGCGGTGGGGACGGAACATGCAGGCAGCCGGGAGGCGGTGTCGTCCCGACGTCACAGCGACGTCACACACTCCCCCCATTAGGCCAGAATTTTCCCATAGGGAAAATTCTGTGGCTGGTAGGCGGCAACTGCATTCGTAGACCCTGTAACAGATGAGTGGTAGTGGTGTCAGTAGGTTAAATACGAGGCAACTATTAACCCTGAAAGAGGAAAAAAACAAGTATAACCCTCGGCCATTCATACGTCACCAAGCATTGAACGTTCCTATAACCTGACATTCATCACATTCAAAAAGGCCTACACACTATCATACGCATGAACAAGCCAACATTCATTCAAGATGCGAGTCGCATTCATTATAATACACGACGCGCGAAGAGGTATTATACGTGAGTTTTATAGTAAATAGTCACCCAGTCTATGTTGGTAGGCACCACCTGACCACCCATATTCGATTAGTGAAGTTAATTGAGAGAGTATAAGTCGTAAACCAATATTACGATCTTACTATATTACGATACTACAATCATACGATTAGTTGGCAGTATCACAAACAAATTGCTCATTAACGTGCTAGATGCGAATTGTAAAAGCATAAAAAAGTGTTCATTAATAATTAAGTATAAAGTATGATACAATGTTTTGAGCCGAGTGACCGGCTGGCGTAAACAAGTGAGTCATCACTGCGCGCTTGGCGCCGGCCGCATTCCATTCTCGCGGACAAATAACTGGTTTCTGATTATGATACAAAATGAACAACGGCAAATACACAATTCGGAATAGGTTGCAATGTATAGTACATCACCGCAGGAGACAATCGATGACATAGTGTACACAACCATAGTTAAAAACATAAAAAAATATTCACGGCAAGATGTAATGTATAGTACATCGTCGAAGGAGACTGTCGACGACATAGTACACACTACCATAGTTAAAAACACGAAAAAAAATAAACACAATCGAGAATCGAACCACAGACCGATCCGACAACAACCTTTAAGCCACTGAGCCATAAGGGAAAAAAATATTTTATTATATTTCGATCAGTCATTACCAAAGCTATAAGTAACAAGATATATGGGTACATGATTTAGCTGTAATTAGGAGTTAAAGATTTTTATATTATTTGTAACGAAGTGTTAAGTTATTTTAGTGATTAATTCATTAGTGATGAGCATTAATCATTACATTCTTAAACTTTGCAGTGAGTTAATTTAAGATCTTTTATATGGCAATCACCAAGCGAAACATATCTGATATTTATATAGTTATGTGAAAGTTGGATAGTTATCAGATAGTTGGATAATTAGTTAGATAAATAACAGATTCTTTCAAAACTATTAAGTTTGGAAAACCTCTTCGACAATTTATAACAGTAATAACTATTCATGTTTTATGTTAGCATGTTTACATAAATCATTAACACAACACAATGCATTATCTTCGACTCGGAAACAAAAGAACCATTGTTGGCCTTCACAAATAATTATGTAGGTAATTATAACTTTGTATAGATATGCGTCTTACATTGTTGTGAATGAAACTGTACCCAATCGATTATAAACACATTCATGCTATAATAGAATAAGATTTAATTATTTTATTCAGCTTTTAGGTTTAAAATAAACGACGGTGAAATACGAAATGGTATTATCTTTAACTTGTAAATCAATTAATTTGCTTTAGCTATAAAAGTATAAAATTATTGATTTATGTAGAAATACCCACATTAGTTATTTACGTATTGAAATTATTTATTAATTTGTGTGTAAACAGCCACTTTAGTTATTTAATGAGGTATAAGTATTATTTATTTGATTCATATGTAAATAGGCACTTATTTATTCAAGAAAAGAAGTTATTGATTCAATTTATGTGCAAATACCCACTTTAGTTAAAGTTAGTTTCAATTCAATTAAGTTTGATAAATTCAGTTGGATATAATAACATTTGCGTTAACACAAGAACACAATATAACCACTACTTAAACTGGTCTAGTAAAACCAGATGCATAGCATTTAGTAAAAAGGAAACAAGTTACATATTGATAATGAAGTATTTATCCAGCTGTCAGCGGCTTAATTTTACCATTTATTTATCATTATATGTTTTATATATTTCAATAGAAACCAGACATTGAAAGAACAATCCTAGCGACACAAAACATTACAAAAAGAACATAATTCAATAATTGCGACGCAGGAATTTTATGATTGAGTTCACAATGAACAGTAAATGCATAAATAGATGCATTCTCAATTAACATACCGATAGGCAGTAACAAGGAGATAAAATTGAAGACCAAAAACAACGATTGTAGCATAATAAACATTTGACAAAACGAACAACTAATAATTCTACGATGATATTCGTATTTCTATACCAAATAGACAAAGATTCAACTTTTTCATTATTGTTAGTGAGCAACCTGCATGTGACACGTGTACATTTTATTAATAAATGAACGCGGAATTCTAGCTAGATACCTAGTATATAATACGCTAGCATCTTAGGTACGTTCATACTCAGCCAGTCCAACTATGTTAGGTACACGTGGTATAATAAAGATGCAACTTTCTTAGTAAGAAAGAAAAGAATAGTTAATATTAAAAGATAATCGCCGTAGTAGGCGGTAAAAGTATTAAATAATACCGACTATATAGAAATATATCGCCGTACAAAATCACTAGCAGAAGGTTATAGTAGAAAATAGAAAGAAATGAAAAAGAGAAGGGTGTGAATTCGTTCCATAAGTCAGCCAAAGCAGATTATTAGCAATAATTACCAGTAGCACTTAATTACCTTAGTGGCATTTAAAAAAGCTAATCGCGAAGCATACGATCAAGGTGACCTTAGCACGTCGTTAGTGGACGTGAGGCCATAAATCGCAAAATACAAAGAATGCGATCGACGAATGTGACCTTAGCGCGTCTTTAGAGGACACGTGGCCGCAGTCGAACGATTATAACTCGTTACTTATGCGGTTGATACACGATAATTATCACACGCGGTAACAGAAAAAGTTATAATATAGAAATGCTTACCAAGCGTAGTAAGACAAAATTTGTCTGTTGTGACCGGCTCAACACAATACCGACCTTCCGAGCACAACAGAACAAAAAGAGAAAATGTCTATTGTGATCAGCACAACACCACCGACTTTCCGAGCACAATAGAACAAGCAAAAAGAAACAATAGGTAAATGCCACTAAAATAACTACACACTGCTTTGGAACGACTTCACACATACACAAAAAATAAAAAAAAGAAGACTCACCGGCAGCGGATTCTCAACAAAACCCTACCTATAATATTCCCGTGGGCGCCACTGAAACGTAAAAAGTACCATTCGAGTGTGTGCTGTTACGATATCCCTACTAGGGTATGTCTAAATGAGAAGCGTGGTTAAATGTTACAATAAAAATTGATTTAATTGCCAAATAAATTTTATACATCAATTAGCAAGCGTTACTTAAATGAAAAAGATTACGATTTATGTGATATTTAAAAAAATTAACACAGGGTCGCGTAGTTCGGCGAGGGGTGGGGTTTGTGTGGAGAATCCAGCTGCCGATGGTCCAGGAGATGTTGGTGACTTAACTCGGATGTAGCCGCCGCAAGAAAGAGCGCGCGAAGCCAACGCGTCCGCTTATATAGAGGCTCGCAGTGCGGTGGGGACGGAACATGCAGGCAGCCGGGAGGCGGTGTCGCCCCGACGTCACAGCGACGTCACAATTTGAATTCAAATTAAATAAAAAATATATATATTAGGTTTCTTTTGATATTTGAATTTGCAGCAATATACGGCGCAATGACTACCGAAATAGCAAAATATAAAGCTCATATTATTAGTCTATATTCAAATGAATTGTATTTTAGGATACCACGTCTTTTTTTTTTTAATGTCGAATGCAATTTGTGAGTTATATAAAAATAATATTAGAAATTCTGTTTGTGAAATACATAAGGCACTTATCTTTAATACGAATTATAAGATCTATTTACATGTAGTATAACTCGAATATCTAAAACTTATGCAATATTAAAAGAAATAAATCATAATTATTCTATTCTTGAAATTTTGAAATTTATTAAAAGATACAAAAACAAGCATTATATCAAGAAAGAAGATAGTTTCTAACCACATAGTTTATATCAACATCTTATTAGATAAAATTAAAATTTAACAACTTTTAGATAAAAACTTAAGACAAATAACATCTTATTACAATTTATTACATTGGCAGTGAGTACAATATAGACAATACTATAAAATAAACATCAATAAGTGGCATTGACTATATAATGCCTACTTCCGAGAATTGCTAATAAATCTGCTGTAAACAAGTAAGTATTTATCAGTAATTGTTGCTCCTAAATTTATGGACCATGATATCCTTCAGCATAATTACTTGTTCAAATTACTTTCAGAAGTTTCAATCTATGGTGTCTATAAATATAAAATTCTTGCGTTACTGAATGACAGGCATGTATGTTCCTTGGAAAATGTAGGGCTGTACTTAAAAAGGATTTTCCGAAATACCCACAGTATCGGGCAGAATTATGTGTGGGCTGTGGGAATCCTCTAGATACTGTCAGGCTTACAATATCTAGCATGACATAAATATATTTCTTCTTTTCCATTTTTTGTATACTCACACGAAAAATAGGCCACTCTGGTATCGGGGTTTTCAGACCGCTCGAAGGTCTCCGACATGGCCTAATGTTCTTGTATTGAGACAAGAACCGGGACTGACAGCTTTCGTGTCATCCAAAGCACAGTAGCCCTCTGATATAAATTCCTCACCCATCTTAGTGGCGACCTTCACATGCGTTGCTTATTTTTACCAAATTATTATGAATGGCAAGCTAAATCACGCTATAAGCGCCGACACAATGCGCCTAGATTACTAGCTTTACGAGCAAAATAATCCAAATAGCGAGCAGGCATTACAGAAACTCCTATAGCAACAAATGCCACATATATTCTTTGTAACAACCTATTCACTCAACTCAACAATAGGCCGAAGCCAGATATCGGCCGCAGAATCGCAACTGTACTCCCCAAAGGCCGTATACACGTTATCTTTTATTCATTAAATCCGTGGCTGTACGTCAATTCCGGCCTTAGGGTCTAGATTGATAATGTAAAACAAATACGTGGCAGGATCGGCCTTGCGTTCGCTCCTGTTCTCTTGTAACAATAAACGCGAGCTGAATATCATATAATGTGTGTCAAAAGAGGTTACTTGCAAAAAAAACATAATAATAAAGAAAGTACGACTCTATTTCTTTGGAAAAACCGAATAAAATATTTTTTTCTATACAGGATTTTAAACTTTCGCGATTTGTTTACAAAACAAGTGTACTTAGCGGGTTTAACTCGCGACAATTTTTTAGGGCCTAAATACCTCGGTATCTTTTTCTATGATTGGATTGGAAATATGATTAGGGTGTGAAACAATTATAGAATTATTGTATCGGAAAAGGTTGTCATAGTTAACCTGGCAATTGCAAAAGCACGTTGCTTGTAGCACTACAGGAACAATTTGCATGACAAGTTAACAATTGAAGAGATGACGGTCAATATTGGGTTCGTCTCTAAACTACTGTGACTAGCACAAAGCGTTGTCTCACATTACTACAGTTCTAAACGTGGAGGTAAACACGACGTGCTGTTAACCTTATGATACGACCAGACCAGCAGCACCTTGAAAATATTACGCAACATACTAAATACATCCAAAACATTTCAACATAATGAAAAAGGTTAAAACAACCACTTTATGTTTGCTTGTGACCGTGAACTTTGATACTCACATAATAGAAAAGACTCTCAAATAATAACACATTCTACGCAGTATATCGATAACTTCCGTTTAAACGCTATTTGGCATTCACAATTTTATATTCTTTGCCTAGAAAGTCGCCATAAAATAAAACGGAATTACAAAACAATGCCTACACACGAGAATTTGCCGAGATCGTCGCCAAAAATACAAATTTTACGACTATTATAAACTTAAGTAAAACTGTGTAAAGCCTTATTCACTATTATAATTTATTCGTTTTTATTGTGCCTACAAACATTCTCTTTTCATTGAATATAATTTTGAAACGATTTTTGTTATACAACTTCTTCGCGTCCCGAAAAAAATTTGGGATGTAGACTTCCTTTTATTGGAATAAACTTTGTTCGGTTTATAGACAATAACCACAGTTACTTTGGGTCAGAGTATGAAGATTACAAATTGCTTATTAAATATCGTTTGTTAGGTATTTTATGATGGGGTTTTAATGGATTGTGGAAATGTGAGACACTTTTTGAGATGTCTATCTTACAAGTTGGATCATACCATGCGAGGTAGCTTGTTTTGGGTATATAGAAAGCAAAAGGCTTCTTCTTGACTAAACATGAAGTCTTAACAGACTTTTTGAGCTGTGAAGATGAAATTTTGCTGCATACATACATACACTCACGCTTGTTTCCTGCAGGGGCAGACAGACACTACAGAACGCAATTTGCAACGATCCTGACATATGTCATGAAGCAAGAGAGATAGATATATATATCTCTCTTGCTTCATTCACTGCCATCAAATTTCTCATGCATGCTCTTCAGTTAAGGGTATTTCTAACTTGTCCTTTTTTCAGGATATCTCCAATCTGGTCAGAGAACGTCAGTTTAGGTCTTCCCCTTCCTCCTGTCGCATTCACATTCTTTTGCCTTATATATCTTGTTGGTCAGTCTTTCGTCATCCATCATCTCTATGTGTCTAAACCATCTTAGCATACCTTTCTCAATGGTTGTCACTACATCTTCTTTTATCCCACAACAGTCTTTTATCATACAATTCTATTCTACACACACTTCTCAGAAATTTAGCTTGACCGAACAAAAAAATATTGAGTATCTCTTTCAGTTCTGAAGTCAGCAAAAATCCTTTATGTTTAGCTAAAATGAGGTTCCAACTCAGACTTTGCCTTCAAATGTGAAGTGCAAGATAAAACATTATTAAATATAAAGGATTAAATGTGCTCTTCACCCAAAGATTTTCATACCAGGGTCAAAAGACTAGACTAACAAATTAATAAAACTTACTACCTTTGTATGAAACCTAGCACGAAACCTTGTCACCTTCAAATTAAGATTCCTTCCTTATCGCCATAACATTGTTAGCTGACCATCTACCTTGCATAGCAAATATTGTACATTAAACAAGACCCTGGGACTTTATGAACGTTCGGCCGGATGCCAACGTCTTGACCCAGATATCGGGATGTCGCTTAACCAACACTTGGAGACTGACAATGCACGTCGATATTACACTAACCTTATTATAGCGCAGCTGTTTGCTTGTTTAAAGTGTAGCTAGGGATTTACTATACTTGGAAATAGACAGTTGTACGGGAATACGATATCTAGTGTTTGATCTATAAAAATTATATCAAAAAAATCATCTAAGGCGCTGGAATTGTTTGAGTATTCTTATATTTGGTGTTTATATATTGATTTTATATGGCTCCGTCAGTATCCAATTATCTGTATATATAAAATCCTTGCGTTACTGACTGACTAACAGACAAGCTACAGCCGAAACTATTCGGTGCAAGAAGCTGAAATTTAGCATGTATGTTCCTTGGGGAACGTAGGTGTGCCTAAGAGGGGATTTCCCGAAAATCCCACGGGATCGGGCAAAACGGGATATTCGAAAATATGTGCGTGCGAAGCCGCTGGCGTCGACTAGTTATTTTAATATGCAGGTGGCAGACAAACACATACATACTTAAACACACGCCTGTTAAACGAATGGGTAGGCCTCTACTAAAGACCGCCATTTGCTTCGATCCTGACATAATCGTCTCTATTGCTCCATTCACTCCCATCAATATTTTCATGCATTGTCTTCTGTTTACTAAATTGCCTAGAATATCTGCACCTAATTATACCCCTTTTAACCTAACGTTATCCAGAGTAGTGATACCATAGATTTCAAAAATACAATCCAACTACCCCTTTTAAATAGACCACTACTCTTATCCTGTCAAAGAAAAGATTAAATTGCGAATATTTATTATTCTCTAAATCCGTATACGAGTACTGTCCCAACTTCAAAGGCTACGTCCGCCTTTATTTATTTAGGTTTATTAAAAGGTCTTATTATTGTATTATGTAGGAAATAAGGATAAAGTTGGACTTGAAAGGAAAAGATGAACCGGAAAATATTGAAATCCATTATGTGAGATAAAAAAGTAAAAGCCAGTCAAGTGCGAAACTTGTCTTGGACACCGAGGGTTCCTTAAATAATTTTTGTTTAGTATTGGTCCTTTATCAAGAATTTTGCTCGTTGATAAAGAAGCCTTTTGCAATTTTTGTCAAAATGTTCGCAAAATTGGCTGTCGTCATAACCAAATCCAACCTTCTCACTTGACATACGAAATACATTACACAAAATAATTCAGCGGCCTTGATCGCGTGAAATACACTAGTCATTAAAAACTTGGCCACTGCAAGCTGCGAACCACTTCATAAACAAATCTCAAAACTCATAGTGTGCTCTGGCTGTCATTAATTTGTACTCCAATATCACGGTCGCCGGAACCTATAAATAACACAAAAAACCCAACTGAAACTTGCACGTATGTACGTATATGGACTTTAATTGTACCAACGCTCCGTAACTTTTAGCACTCCTTGTTTTTGCACGACTAGTTGAAAATGAGTGCATTATGTTGAAACATGCTAGTGGAACTTTTAATGAAACTCCGCAACTGTAGAGTCCAACTAATAAACGACAGCAGTAGCATACGTTAGGGGTCTTACCTTTATTATTATTTTTTGTTTTCATCCTTCATTTATTGGGGAAAGTTTAGGAGGAGCTCCAACTTCGACCGCTTATTTTTCTTACTCTATGGAATGCATGCTAAAACTCTTTTTGATAGGTACGTAAATGAGTTTTTAAAACAATATCCTTATCGACAAAATAAATATCACATTGTAAACAGAATCATCTGTACAACGTGAGATAAATTGTGAATAGAATTTTTCACTTTTGGTCTGGATAGTTACGTAGCTCTATATTTTTTTCGCTTTACAGTATCTATGTACCTTTTCATCATTTAGGCACAATATATAAAGATGAGCATCCGGCTCATTAACCCCTCGCATGCCCCGTTTCAAAATGCATTTTCTCCGTTAGTGTCCAGCCATTTTGAGGATGTAATGTTTGTAAGATCCTAGGTTATAAAATTTTAATGTTCTCGCGTTTAGTGTAATTATATAACGTAAAATTTTAAGCGTATACAGATCAGAAGTTACTCTATATGAGAATTATATTAAAATAGCTTTCCTTTAACCTTTTCATGTCGAAAAAAATTGATAAATGCAGGTCACTTTCTTTTTTCTTACACCATGTGAAATATTTTTCCACAATACACATAATTTATTCACGAAATTCACTTTCTCACTGCACTAATATTAACAAGAGTAGACGATGCGACGGTTATAAACATTAATATAGCACAGGTCACCGATATCACATCACAATAACCATTTATTCATAGCAGCGAGAAATTTGCACCATTTTGACGATCTGACGGAAAACATTTCGCACTCACAAAACATATTTATACCTATTTATAGCTAAAACAATACAACATGTCTTATTAACAATGGATTCTAAGACAACTTTGTGAGAAACTTATCTATATTTAGTAAAGTAATTAATAAATACTTACATAATTATCATCATTTAAAATATTGAGAACGGCTAGCGGAAAACGCCCAAAAATTGCACCACAAAAATTACTAACACTTTGTTTGTAAATGTTTTTAAACCTAGCTAAAAAATATTTAAAACATATACTTCACTAAAGTGTCAATCATTTGATATTTAATACAAATACAATCATTTAGCATTTGCGTTGAGAATACATTTTTGAAAAGTCACAAATTCAACTTAGTTGATCGCCACAGCGCAATATGGCGGCACGGAAAACTGGGCACCGAAATCAGCAATTTTTTTATTTTTCTCGGTTACAAGCTTGGAAATATGGTCAAAATTGATGGTATTATGCCGGCTAATCTGTAACTCGTCGATGTACATTTTTATTATTGTAACCAATCACACAACACCGGAGTGAAGTTCACACAAATCCTAATGGGCACACCGTGCCTGTAGGACACTACCGGCCTATTTCTCTTACGGGCATTGAAGTACTTTACGCAATGGCGTATAAGAACAACATTGAGAATCTGAAATGTCTTCTTCCATCAGCTAGTTGTCATTTAAATCGTTTGCATAAAACTTTGAGAAAACGTTTAGTTAATTAAATGGGATCTTACGTTCGAAATGGATATTTAGACTTCGAAGCAAAGGAGTTTTTATTTTTATACCATTTTCCTTATTGGCTTATTACTGAGAGGTGCTGTATTTGAACAGATCCTCTGTTACCGCTGGAAAAACGGGTGCTTCCACTCTCACTACTAATTGACGATTCATAGCATTATCAGCAATGAGCATTAAGCATATCAAATTTCTCATAAAACTTAACGTGATTATAATACCAAGCAAAAAAGAACAGTAACGGTAGTTGTTAGTGTTCTTTTTTTGCTTGGTATTATAATCACGTTTAGTTAATTTCTATCTACAAAAACTATTTTATCAGTAATGTTTTGTTTATTTTGCCTTTTATCTAATGAATTGAACCCTAAGGCAATTTTGGTACTTATGGTCGTGTAGGCTGATTCGCGCTCTATTAGGTAATCATATTGATTTGTTCTTATAGTACCTATTGAAATATTTTGAGAATCGTTCCGTCGACGGATTTTAGTAAAAACTATTTCGTTGCGTGGGTGTCACAAGAGGTGACTTAGAAAAATATATTGCGGAAGAAACGAAAAGCTCGGGTGGTATAGTGAGCCAAATCATCATATTATTGCCTCACAATGCTATTCTAACGCAAATTAGCACAGTTTTATGTCCAAAAGTGGACCACAAAATGCCACTACGATGATGATCTTGAAAATGTGTATTGTATAAGCGTGTTATGTATATTATTTACTAAAGTATCTAGTTATATATAAATTCAATTATAAAGTACTTCCACCTAATACCTGCCTTAACTATCACCTGCATCACCCTAAGGTAGAGTAAATTTCCTAGTTAATAATTATAAATATATATTTATAAACTAGTTTTCCTCATCAATTAAGTAATAATAATATAACACAAACAAAGATGAACATACTGCAGTATGTTTCTAGCAATAAAGTAGTTTGAATTTAATCATCACACAATAGGAAAATATACACACATCAATCTAACTTTTTACTTGTTGGGTTTCTTCGTAAAAACAATTAATAAGACTCTCTTCTTTTGCTTGATATATACTGCTGACTTGATTATTATAATACATACGATATACATAAAACAATAACAATATGTATGGTTTGAAACGGAACACAATGTTTTATGCTTTGAATAGTTCATACTTTTGTTCTTTTTTGGAAAGAGTGATCCAGTTAAAATCATCACTCCGAACTTCATACATGTGGGCATACACCATGACCGTTGTCGACCTATTGCTTCCAATGCTCAAAGTAACTGATCAAGTAAAAGAAAGTTTTACATAAAACAAACATTTTGCACATTTTAATGTAAATGGTAATCAGAGTTAGTTTTGAGCAAAAAGATGGGAATTTTGCCAAATCGACATTAACATATTTTAAGTGCATGTCCGTTGTGATTGTTTTATCTACTATACTTGTTTGAGTTGGCAGCAGACACCTTATTACTACGAAACTATTGCAAGTGAGGTCGATTATGCATTATATCATAACCTTAAGCGTTTTAGTAAGCACTTATTAAATAAAATTGCAATAGATGGCGTTAAACATTGCCATGCGCTTCGCACAGACGTTTGGCGCCATCTACCGGCAAATGGCAAGAATTACGACACCATAAACTGAATTATAAATTGCCGAGTTGAATCCATTAACTTTGTAATTGAGTAATCGAATAACTGTTACAGATTAATGGAAGCTGCAATCGCAGAGATGAAGATATAAATTTGCCTGTTAATATTAATTTGCCCATTTATGTTTTATTGTTTCATGATTTATAATCTGGTTTAATTTTCTAGTATTAACAATTAGTACGTATTGACAGAGGAGATAGTGATTTTCTTTTTGTGTTTGGTTGCTTTATATTTTATTTCATTGCACACCACACAACCGTATTCATAATCTAGGTTTCATGTCCACAACGGATTTTAGAATTTTTAGTAGGACATATGTGATGTTGAAATCACGTAAAACAACGAATGGGTTTTTAGAGTTGTATAGCTTTTGCTGCATGATATTGTTATTTGATTTGTGGCTAAAGCTTATGGTTGAAAAATGGCGGATGATATTTAGATTCCAATAAGATTTTTGGGTGAAAGATTAATAAACGTCAATCCATCCATCTTCAGTGTTTTTCACGTTAATTATAATTGTAGTATGTTTTTTCATTTATTCACACTAATAAACCTAATTTTTGCCACTTCATATCACACATTCAAATTAATTATTATTATCATACCACACATTTATTCAGCACTTGTTTAATCTTTTTGAACTTTAGATTCTTGATTACAGGGAAGAATGTATGCAGGCAACATTTAATTTCACGAATGATAAAACTTAGACAGCAGTAATTTGCGGTATCTGATTATACCTATTTATGCATGCAGTACATACCACTTTTGCCTCGGTTTTTTTACCTATCTTCATAAGCCATGGTCGCAGAACAATTATCCGAAAAGACGCAAACGTATGACATAATTTTTTGGGCAGTGACGAGCAAAATACCTCAATATGTTAGCTATCACCTTTTAAGAAAACTGCCAGTTTAAATTGCATCCGTGTGAAACCAGGGCGGGTCGGGCACCCAATAAACTTAAGAATTTATTTGAACATCTAGCATAAAACAGAAGCGAAATTCTAGGTTTCCCCTCGAAGCACTTGGAAATACCGTGAGAGAACTGAATTATTTCGAGCTATTTTAAGTTGAGTTGTTCCATTATTCCTCGGAATGTCTGCCAGCCTGCAGCGAGCTGGATTAATAGGTTTTATGACGACGGCTGGAATATTGTTTGATTTCATTTTTCGAAATACGGATTGTCTTGTGGTGTATTAACTTGAAAATATAAGTCGCTGGCCAATTTTATGTCAGAAAATTAATAAGTGCTATGGTATTCAATATAACAAAACATTACGAATTTCGACTAATCGTAAATGGCGTAGCATAACTGGTATTCAATTTGCTATTCCAGCGAGGACACGTGAATATTTTTTAATACATAATTTCGTATTTTGTTTTGATTTTGTAAAAAGCTTTTAAAAGTAACATTTTTTTAACAAAAGATCATAATACTGTGAATAAATTGAAATTCCCAAATGATAAATAATGGTGAAAGAGGCAATTATAATACATCATAATACTATTAAGTTTAATGGATCTATGTATATACCCCAACAATCAAATGGAAGGCAGCAACCCATCAAACCTATTAAATGACCAGTTTACAATGACAATTTATTTACTGTTATTTGAAAACTAGAAATATAAATTCAAAACATAGAACAATATTCTGCCGAAGTGCCACTATTCCCAGTATAGTGGCTATAACGGCCACCCGTTCTATTTTAAACTCCATATCGAAATAGTCTCATATCAGCATATAGATATTTCTTTTATTTCACAAATAAAACTAATATTAGGGCAGTAGGAACCAGTTTTGTATCAAACTTTACCAATTTAGTCATGGAAATAGAAGTTTTTAATGTTCAACTAATATTTCATCTTTTCGTTTATAATGTGTTTGTTACGGTTTTGGCTAGCAAAAGTTTTTAATTATTCACATTGTTTATTTTTCTTTAAAATGTAGTAACTGATTTTGAGCAACACCATGTTTCTTTATATTTACATCTCATATACTATGGGTTTACCCTTCACATAAAGAGTAGTAACCCGTGCCCAGCAGTGGAGCAGTAGATAACAGGGCCGATGATCATAATGATACTTACGAGGAGAGCATTAATTTAAAGGATATCAAATCTAAGCATTGATAAGATATTACATTTTCAAACATTTATATAAAGGCAAATAGGTCAAACAGTCTTTTGCGGTTTCGCATTGGATGACATACAGCGCCAAGAAAGCGAACTAGACTTTCATATCCATATCATTAATAAAGGCAGAATGAAGTGCAAAACCATTCCTCGCCTTGTCACATCACATTTGTTAGAAAGAGACATAGATATCGTCGAGTTGGTAACAGTTAGTTTCACTACTACAAATGCTGGGCAAGCATTAGTGATTCTGTTTGCGTAAGAAACCGCTCAGTTAGGGAATGGTGTAAAAAATAAGCGCACATTATCACTGCTACTGGCCTCATTTCTCGTGAGTAGGTTTTTTGGGTGTGTAATTTTTATTTCAGTGCCTCGTTAAATGGTATAGGTACATGAAATATAAAAAATGAAATATATATTTTATATTCTGGAATAACTATCGTTTGTTGTGCTACGGTCATCTTTATGATCAAAGCTTTCGATAAGTGGAAGTACTTGAGGGCTATTTCAGTTGACACGTGTAATCTTGTACTTGTCTTAATGTGGATAACTGTCACTAAGCGTGTCACGTAGGTACGTATATTTTTTATTACTCTGGCAACTGTAACCGCCAGACGTCAATAATTTTAGCTCCGTAATAAAAAAGTTTTAATATAATTTTAATTGATTATTTAACATATAAGTTAGTATATATTGATAAAATAGTGACAAGAAGTTATTGTTAAAATTGTGTTCGTAAAAAGTATAATAACTACATGGCCAAAGTTCGAGCGAACAGAACGGAGACTTGGTGTCAACGGACGGATTTGAATTTACATCTGCTACGACTTAAACCCGGGGAGTATAATACTTATTAAAACTTATCCAACACTCCACAACACCGAATTACTCGGCTCACCCCCGTGTGAGCTACGTCCAACACACATCTGGCTCAGTTCTGTCTCCTTTTGCTTGACTATATGTGGAAGCAAAATCGAGGACTAAACAACAGCCCCGGACAAACACAATCTACAGATACACTTCACAATTACAACACCGTTTATTCTTATCTGTACTTCATATATTTGTGTACTTTTCTGTATTAGCTATTATTGGTTTAAACCTGTAACTTGTATACCTACTTACATTTTATTAATAAGTTGATTAAGTTCATCAGCTGAGATATTTTAATAGAAACCTTGTAAAAGTATTAGACAATTACTCTAAAGTATTCAAATTACCTAAATTGTTCTCAATTTCTTAGTTTCTACAATAAATTTAATATAATAAATTTAATTTAATAGTTTTTATTCATATACCCCCTTTTCTTTTGTAACTTATCTTATTTATTCTGTCTATACAATAATACTCAAACCCCATCACATCTCTTCTCTTCTTTGACTTTCCTCAGCTGTTTTCTTATTTTTTAGGTAATTTGTAATCCTTGGCAATGTCTACCCATATGATGACTCGGAAGGCAACGGCCAAGGAGGCGGAAAATAAATTCAGAATAACTCTACTCGAGTTAAAGAAGTACAAGGATGACAACAGTCAACTATTAAGGGAACGCGTTGACTGTGAAGAAGAAATTAAAATTGTGAATGACCGTATATCTGAGCTGAAGACACAACTCACGGAGCTGCATATAGAGCATATGGATATCTTGGATCAACGGGACAGACTACGAGAAGAAGTTAGGTGTTTCAGCAGCTGCGACGAAATTTACTCCAGACAACTTAGCCGCAATGCAGAGTTAGAAGCAAGTCTCAATGAGGCTTATGGCAGAATTTCAACTCTAGAAGACACATGTTACGTAAAAAAAGCCTTTCTAGTGTCCACTGTTACGTTATCCCTACTAGGGTGTGTTTAAATGAGAAACGTGGTTAAATGTTACAATAAAAATTGATTTAATTCTCAATTAATTTTAGACATCATTTAGCAAGCGAAAAAATTAGGAATTAATAAAAAATTACACAGGGTCGCGTGATTCGGCGATGGGGTGGGTTTTTTGTTGAGAATCCCGCTGCCGATGGTCCAGGAGATGTTGGTGACTTAACTCGGAGCTGTAGCCGCCGCAAAAGGGCCGAACGCGGCCAGCGCTTCCATATTTATAGCCCGTTGCAGGGCGCGGGCGGCGGGGTCGACCGGGCCGAGTGATGCGTCAAGGATTGACGTCACACACAATTGCGACTTTTAACAGTACTGCTACTCACAACTTATTCTCTGAGCTCCTGGGTGACAAAATTAATGTGCTAAAAGCTCTTAAATGTAACTGTTTCAAAAAATTAGAAAATTGTTTAAGTTAAATTAATTAATTAAGAAACTTAGATCTGGTCCTAAGTGGTCTACCAAATTGAGTCAGTATGCACAAGATAACTGTAAATTAAATAAAGAGTGTGAGTCTCTTTTATTAAAGCATGAGGGAACAAATGAAGAATTAGTTTCTGGTAGGTTGTTATATGAACAACACACAAGTGAGTTGCAAGCACAAATATCAAATCTACAAGCTCAACTCACTAGAACTATAATGGAACACCAGAATGAGACTCATGAATACATCTTAAAATATGAAGAAATTTTAAGAGTTCGTCGAGAAAATTTAAAACAACTTATCCCATTATCCAACTCTAATAATTACTGTTCCAGTTGTACAACTAAGTGTGCGACTACACCTGCTGAATCAATAGAATTGAATGCACATGGATGTCAGTATAATACACAAAACAAACTGCATCCAGTAAAGACTGACAGTAAGAATGTAATAATTTTTTCAGACCAACTGGGAGTGGGTTTAGGGAGCTTGATTGATCATTACACTGAGCAACCAGTACAGAACTTTTGTTCACCTGGAGCTCAGTCTTGTACCCTAGTTGATAAGATTAAGAATGCCGACTTGAATGCACAAACTACTATCATCATATTGTATGGTGACAGCTCATTAGTCTCCAAAAACAATCTCATAGAATTAACAGACTTAATGATAGATGTTAGCACAAAAATAGGATGTAGCTTTATTATTTGTGCATTGCCTTATTCATATGCTCTCACAGATGACCAAAACAGGCAGATAGGCAAATTAAATTTATTATTGTACAATAGGACATGTCATAGTGACAGTATTTTATTTTTTGACACTAATATTTTTATTAGTAATTTCTTTTTAACAAAAGATACTATGTATCTTTCTTATGTACATAGGCGACAACTTGCTAAATTATTAGCATTTAATTTATATACTGACAGGAGTACTTTTTTATGGGACTAATCCCACCCTCATTCCCACTACTGTGTCACCTGTGTAGCCAGGTTCAGCAGCAGTGACCATTGATGACAACGAGTTTTGACACTCGTGAAGTCCCGGGGAAAGTTAAACTGTCTTGGAACCCGCAACGAACTTAATCAGAAGTATATTGGAGGAGTTGGAAAATGAATAATCCACTTCCCTCCTTAACAAAGCGGGAGACAAGCAACGAAGAGATATAGTGATGAGAAAAGATAAGCACCACGGACATGAGCATTAAGGGGGCCTAAATTGTGAACTATGCCTGTTTCCAGTAATATGTATGGCAGAAACGCCTAAACGCACGGAAATTCGTCCTACTTGCCACATGATCCGTATAGTACACTACTCCAGAAGTTACCTCTAATTCGTTAAGCATGATATTACGTTCAATTTGCCAAAGACTACACTCCCATAGAATGTGATGAGCAGATTGTTCATAATTGTTGCCAGATGTTGAACATTGGCATAACGGTGAATCAACTAGCTTAAATGAATACAACTTGCTCTTAAAGTTGCCATGACCTGTAAGAAATTGGGCTACACAGTGATCCACCTCCAACCAGTTCCTCGCCAGTTGCTCTCGGACGCATGGGAAGAACTGGTAGAGGTGACGGCCCTTAGTTGATGTGTTCCAGCGACATTGCCATTCATCAAGAAGATCGTCATAGACTGTGGATTGATGGTTCAACAATCTAGCGATCTTATGTCTGTCGCGCGGAGCTAGAAAATTTAGATCCATGTTATCTCGTGTCACGTAATACATTGCTGCTCGTCTTTGTGCCTCAAGATCGACTGGAAATACACCTGCCAGTACTGGCAAAGCTTCAGTACTAACTGTCCTATAAGCCTTGCACAAAAATATCAACGCGAGACGTTGACTTTGTAGCATTTTACGTCGTACTGCACCGATAGTAGCTCTATCAGCCCATGCAGGCGCACCATAACACATACAACCCAGATATGTTGCACCATAAATTACTTTTAAAGTTTTGAACGAAAGCCCCCATGTCGCAGTTGATATCTTTGACAAGGCGTAAAAACTTCTTTTAGATTTTTCACCTACTGTTTTAATGTGCTCGACAAATGAAAAGTTTCTCTCTAAAACTAACCCTAAATAACAAACTGATTCTTTGTTTCTAATGGTGATGTTATTGAATTTGATTCGAGGCGGTGTTTTTAAGTTCCCTTTCAAAAGTAATTGAAATGTTTTCTGTGGAGAAAAATATAAACGATTGCGTTCACCCCAATTGTTGATTAAGTCTAAACATTGATTAGCTAACCTTTCAAGTCCTACCCTAGTATTAGATTGAATAAGTAAAATACCGTCATCTGCGTATCCGGTCAACGAGCAACCTGGTGGTAGTGGTATGCTTAGAAAGTCATCAAAACCTAGATTCCATAAATACGGGCCTAACACTGATCCCTGCGGACAACCCATGGTCAGCGCCTTCGACACAGCATGGTGGCCTAATTTTAACTTTGCTGTTCCATGTAGGAAATACGTATAAATGAGGGAATATATGTTACTAAAGCATCCACGAGACTTTAATTTAAGTAAAAGCATTGGCCACCATGCGTTGTCGAAAGCGCCAGATATATCTAAGAATATACCTAGCACATATTGTAGTGTTGATGACGAAACTATCTTCCTAACCGATATAACTGCGTCAACTGTCGATTTACCTACTGTAAAGCCAAATTGTCTATCGCTAAATCTAATACCGCCCGGCAGAAGCCGGGGAACTACGAGAGGTTCCCCGGCTTCTGCCGGGCGGTATTAACGTTATTGGCCTATATGACTTAGGGTCGTCGGACGGCTTGTCTCCTCTTTTTGGTATGATCCTAATGTAACCACTGCGCCATATACGAGGAAAAATACCTTCTGCTATGCAACGTTTAAACACAAACAAAATGGACTCACCAGATGTTTTACAAGCTTCCTTTATCATCTTGTTGGAGATTTTGTCTTCGCCTGAAGCTTTGTTAGGCGGCAAAGATCCGACAGCATTTATAAATTCGTCATAGGATGGTAGGTCTGCCGCTGGTGAAACGGGTTGCAAAGCAGCCCATTGTCGGATCTGACGGTGGTAGTCTGTGTCATTCTCCAGCCGATCGTTGGGTATCAGACAATTCAAGAGATAGTCCGTTGTCTCCTCAATACCAGTGGAATGTTTACCATTAATTTTGATATTTTGGGTATAAGCTAAGTCGATAAGTCTATTTGCTTTAAATTCGTGATATAAAGGAGACCACGGACCCTCCCTATCGAGTCTATCAACAATCTTACGTAACAAATTTCTTTTGCATTTTTCAACTGCAGACCTATAATGAGATCTAGCAACTCTAAGAGCAATGAAGGCAGTATCATAAACGTCACCTGTTATTTGACGTCTTTTTAATAGATTTAACTTTCTACGTGCTCTGCGAAAGGCTCGCCGAAGTTCAGCTAAGTTGTTATTCCACCAATCACACCTACGAGTGTTGGTGATAGAAGCACGGCCAAGGGCAACATCCGCACAAGGTGTCAGACAAAATTTCAGCACTCTCTTCTACAGAAAGACTACAGCAAGTGACGTATTTGACATGTGATGCGAATAGTGAACCAAAAAGATCCCAATTAGCTCCTTTTGTTTTATATCTAAAATTAATAGAGGAGATACATGACGAGTCCCGTGGCAGCCTTGACGTGAATTCGTACACGATTAGGCGGTGGTCACTACATGACGCGTCCGGTAGAACACGCCACCTATCTATACGAACGTCCCCACAAGAAAGTGTGACGTCAATGGAAGACTCGCCCATGGGGCTGCAAAAAGTAGGTGGTGCATCTGGTGTGTTGTGGATGGATAAATTGATTTCTGCAATGAAATCCTCGACGGCGCGCGTAGATGATGCATTCACATCGGCACTAATTATGACCTTATGGCCCACAAGGGACCTTAAAATGAAGCGAAGATGGTGTAAGTAAGGGGCAACCGGATGTGAATATTGAAAGTAGCAACTGACAACATAAACTCTAAAGGACGCAGAAGATACCTCCGCAACCGCACAGTGTGACATCATGAGATTACTAATAGATGTTACTGTTAAGTTTGAATTCGCGACATAAATCCCAGCTCGTGCTTTGCCGTCCAGCTGTATGATTTTATTACTCTGGCTTGTATTTTGATATTGTTCTTGTACGAGTATTACGTCTAACTTATATTCTATAACTAAGCGCTCTAACTCTAATGTCGCCTCCCTATCGTTTGTGAAGGTTTAATTGTCCTATAACGATATTATCCATGATGTACCTACCTAAGTATGAGGTTCCCTAAACAGTTAATTCAGTAGTTAGTATTAAGAATTAGTTGTTCTAATTTCAACTTATATGATAGGAAATTAAAACTACTTGGTTAACAATGAGACTGGTCGAGCTAAATTGGTAGATAACAATTATGAATTAAAATTTAATGGTGAAATTATTACTAGGAAAACTGATGTTGCTCAGACATTTAACAATTTCTTCATAAACATACCAGTGAACACAACCAGCTGTCTAGATTCATGTCCAAGCAAAGCAGAAATGTTGGTTAGGGGCAATGTGAATGAGTGTGATGTGCTTTTTAATTTTTAATATATTGACACCAATGACATACTGAAGGTATTCAAGACGCTCAATAATAAAAAATCTGTTGACTTATGGGGCATTTCTGTTAAACTTGTGCTACAAATTATTTCTAGCTTAGCTCCATATTTAGCTTCAATATTCAACAGATGCGTAGATACAGGAGTATTTCCTGATCTAATGAAACACAGCCAATTTCTATCTTGCCTGCTATTAGTAAAATTTTTGAAAAGATTATTTTGCATCAACTAGAGAGCCACTTTCACACAAATAACTTATTTCACAGTGAACAGTATGGCTTTACTAAGGGTCACTCCACCGTTGATGCCGGTGTAACTTTGTTACAGCATATTTTTAATGCTTGGGAAAACTCGAAGGATGCCATTGGTGTTTTTTGTGACCTATCAAAGGCCTTTGACTGTGTGGAACATAATACACTTTTACTTAAATTGAAACTTTATGGTATTAGAGATACTGCACTCAATCTTGTTGCCAGCTACCTTAGTGAGAGAATTGAGTATGTAGATATTAATGGGAGTAGGTCTCTAGGCTTGCCAGTAGGAATGGGCGTTCCACAGGGCTATATTCTCGGTCCATTTCTTTTTTTAATATATATTAATGATTTGCCGTTCTTGTACAAAATTTATGTGATATTGTTTTGTTTGCTGACGATACGTCACTAATTTTTAAAGTTGATCGTAATTTAAGTAACTTTGATACCGTCAATAACACTCTTGCACAAGTATTAGATTGGTTTTCGACAAATAATTTGGTACTCAACTCAAGCAAAACCAAATGTGTTAAATTCTCTTTGCCTAATGTCAAAATTGTTCCTACTAATATAATTTTAAATAAGGAAACAATTCAACTAGTCGAATCAACCGTATTCTTAGGTGTAACTTTAGATTGTAAGCTTCAGTGGGGCGCCCAAATATCCTGTCTCGCAGTAAAACTTAGTTCTGCAGCGTTTGCAGTTAGAAAATTTAGGGAATTCACAGATACAGATACTGCTAGACTAGTTTACTTTAGTTATTTTCACAGCGTAATGTCTTACGGAATAATGTTATGGGGTACAGCTGCTGATATACAGACTATTTTTATCATTCAAAAGAGGGCTATACGTGCAATTTATAAGTTAGGTGCTAGATATTCTTAACGTGATAAATTTAAAGAAGTAGATATATTGACAGTTGCATCGCAATATATATATGCTAACTTAATGTACATTAAGAAAAACTTAATTCTATACCGCAAAAATAGTGATTTGCACAAAGTGAACACAAGGAATAAGCATAAACTGGTGGGAACTAACTACCATCTACATAAAGTTCAGAACTCATTTGCGGGGATTGGTATACGATTTTTCAACAAATTGCCTCTTGAAATAATGAATTTACCCATGCACAAATACAAACGGACAATTAGGAACTTTCTTTTACAAAGGGGTTATTACACTATTAAGGAATTTTTAAATGATAAGACACCGTGGGGATAGGCTTAGGCTTGTTTAACTCACGATTATTTTATTTACATGTTAAGTGGAGGTGCCTCGTGAACACATGATTTTTGCAGGATTTGGATATTTTTATGATTTGTTGAATGTAGTTTAACATTATTTATCCCTGATCATATCATTGTTCACTTGTCACCTTCACAAAATTCTTTCTACATTTGCATTCCTTCACGCGTTCCACTAACTTATGTTAATAATAACGATCTGGAAAATGGAGGTAATTGGCGGTCATGGTCAGTATACTAATAGATTGTTTCTTACTGCTGGTTCGTATACAGTTGTCGTCATGCTCACTAAAATGTCATTTCTTGTGGTGGCGTCGTGTGTCGGGTCATCCCTGTCCCTCTAATATGGCGAGAGGGATGATGGCTGGCACATGCGTCATACTCGTGAACG
Source organism: Euclidia mi (assembly GCA_944739405.2). NCBI lineage: Eukaryota > Metazoa > Arthropoda > Insecta > Lepidoptera > Erebidae > Euclidia > Euclidia mi. Next base: position 7,613,351 of record OX123183.2, on the reverse strand, counting down.
GGTGCTACTTGCGATGACTGGTCGATGACGGTCTTGCGGGCTGGTATTAGATTTTATTATTTAACTGCATCATTTCCATCATGGTTCTGATCACTTTCGCGGATTGCCTGCATTATTAGGTATATATAATGTAAGTGCTCTGTGCTCTAATGCTCCTGTTTCACCATGTCTATTCTGAGGAGGCTAACCAAAACTATTATGCTTGAGTATTATTACGTATAGTAAATATTTACAAGTGATATAGAAGGTGTAACAGTTGCAGCACCTTACAAAATGTAAATTGTGTATTATGCAAAACCTGGCGATGAAAAAGAGTGACCGTGAGTTTTATTGCCCGTTCTTTCTCATGGTTCTACCTATTGCTTTGCAAACGTAGCAGTAAATGTAAATGTAGAAGCATACAGTAATAATGTTTTAAATTTGAGTATAAGTAATTAGTATAAATTTATATCTTTGACGTTCATAAGCGTCACATTGTGACCCAAATGAATAAAAGATTTTGAATTTGAATTTATAACCTTACAAAAGTTGTTTTATGTGGGAAGCTTTCCCAAACTACTAAGTGCAGTGCCAATGACGAGACGAACGCTAAGAGCTATTGCTTTAAGCAGTGTTGAATACACTGCTTAGAGACACCCACGTTGTTATATTATTAGTAGCTGTAAGAAATTCTAAACAGTGGAATTCTTTGTCCAAGGAACAATTTTAATAGAAATTAAATTGTATCTTCAGCAACAAATTATGATAGTAGCGGGCCCTCGATAGAAATGAGAGGTGTAGGATTCGTACCTAAGACCTCTTGATAAAAATATCAATAATCAACCATTTGGTTCATCATTATATCCTCTGCCTACAATTTCAATAATTCATAACTTTACGTATGTAAATCATTTCACTAAACAAAATAAATACAATTTAGATCCGTTCCAGAGCAACAAAATTAATCCGCCAATAAATTATACCTATACATTCCACAAACTTTGCAAATAAAACCCAATACAACAAACAAAATAGCATTTGTAACCCTTATAAATAATGGCTATTCATATAGAAAACGAAATAAATGAGGAAACTAGTGAAACAAAGACGGCTTTTGCTTCTGGCTTGTGGGTAGAAACTAAAAAGGTTTTGAAAGGTGCATTGGAATATGTTAGTGAAAAGACCAATTATGCTACACAGAAATGCGAGAATCCACACAACGGCTCGCATCTTCAGACTTCCAAAATTAAATGATCTGTGTCATCAATGGTTAGTAATTATATGGTCTGTATTTTGAAGAGGACGTTAGGGGCGTCGATGCAGTTGTTATGAAAGCTTTGACTGTGGAAAAAGAAAGGCATTACTTTCAAATATCTTGTTACTAATCAAAACCTTGGAATTTAATAGGTATGTTCCAGTACATTTAATTCGAGATCAGACAGCAGTCGGGGTGACTCACACACATGACGAAATCTGGTCTACATAGAAGCTAAGACAATCAAGATAATACAAAAATACAATAAGTCGTTTATTATCATAAATATATTTCAATAGGTTGCCTCCGTGGTCCAATTGATAGCGAACGCGTCTGCTGATCGATAGGTCCCAGGTTCGAATCTGGGATCAGGCAAAACTGTTATGGAGTTTTTCGAATTCTCAGTAGCAGAACGGAGTCTGGCAATGACCGGTAACGGCAATATGCTTGCCCTCTATTACGTGGAACCTAAAATGCATACCATGGTGAAATGTGTGTGTGATATTACACCTGTGCCTACCCCTTCAGGTGTGAGTCAATTAATAGACAGTTATTTATTTTTATATTTTGGGCGTTTTCGTCCATTCTAAACAAATACAGTTCTGTAGCAGACAGACCTCATACCAAAACCAAAATAACATCCACCCAACTTTCATGAACGCAACGCATGATGTGGTTTCATTTAAGTTTTTTTTTATTTGCAATTAGCAACATTTGTAGGTAATTATGTTTTCCAACTTTCGTTGGTGGTTTCCAAAGTTGGAGTTTCGAGTAAAATGTTTGATTAATTAATCATTACAAATAGGGTTATGATTTAATTAGATCTCAAGTGAACTGAATACATATTTTACTTTAACTTGGATAATTAGATTTTCTGCAAACAGACTAAAAGATTGCCTAGGGCCCTTTATTGATCATGAATATCAAATCCTTGGATATAAGTTGCTTTAGTATTTGTTGTGCTCATGTAAGCTCGAGCGATGTAATATTTGTGAGTCAAATTATATCGCGTCGTTCTTTAAGTTTTGTTGTTGGTGGAATAAATAGTGTTGTGGGCTTATCGCCAATATGACTGACCTGGTCTAATGGTCAGTTACCCTGTCTACTGCCGGAGGTCATGGGTTCGATTCCAGGCATTTCTTTTTCTTTTCGTGTGGGTACAATTATTTGTTGTGTTTTTGGATGTAATTTTATACTTTTTTGTTTACTATGGTACCACGTGAGAGTTTTTATAAGATCTTCTTATCAGTATATATATATATATATATATATTGTTGACTTATTATAATTAACTTTTCATTGCTCATGTTCGACAATATCCAAATAATACCACCTGTTTTGTCTAGTGCAATGTCCTGAATATTAGTAAAAATGTTATCATGATGTAATGAAATGAAAGTATACCCGACAGTACTTCTTTAAAAATAAATGAAAAACAAGTTTAAGTCGACGTCTTAAATTAAGCTAGTTTAATAAATTCAAGCTCACGATTTTTATGAACACAGCCCTATCAATTAATATTCGCCGAAAGTATATCAGTCTTATAACCACAAAATATACCAGAGCGCTCGCCAGCTCAGCAGACAGTTAGTTAATAATATAATCCGACCCTGAAAAATTACCGCCTGTTATCTGCCTCTGAGAAATTGCCGGGTTATATCTGCAAGCTCAAACTTCTCTAGCACAATCTATCAACTTCATTCTATCGTGTTCTGCATCAACCCTGGGCTTAGAATAGGCACTAGGCCTCGATTTTTCCAGCAAAATCATTTTTCAACTTCCTAGGTAGGATGTTTTGCCCTTTTTTGTGTAGTGACGCACTTAAATAAATCTTCGGTATATCTGCATGAAATGGAGATATGATATATCACGGTTTTATAAAAGAATATGTAATGAGTTTTTGTTTTCGGATGTGAAGGGATTTATCGGCGTTGGGAGTCTTTGCTATGAGAATGCTGAGAAATACGTGTTTGGCGTTAGAAAAATAATTACATGCATAGTACAGAATGGTCTTTAGTTTTATTTGGACTCTTAACTTTAAATAGTACTAATATATATATTTAGGTATTTTTCAAAGTCACAAAGCTAGAAAAGAGATATTTTTGAGTCTACAAATTTCGTAGGTACTTATTTGGCGTCGCCATCCACTGCAGCGCGTCTTGGGTGACGTAGAATACTTTTTGAAACTAAATTAGACAGATCTTATTTGTTTTCTTTTCTCAATAGTTCACAAAAGAACAAGACGGTAATGGACTAAAGTAAATTAAACCGTGTACTAAAGAATCACTACCATTTTGTATTAAATCAGTGAAAGATAATTAATCGGTCAAGCAGAAGGCGCGTAGGGCAAACTCGCCCTCTTGGTGACCATAAAATAAACTAGACAAAATACATAACTGATCACAGTGACATCTAGCGACAAAGAACAGTACTACATCATAAAAGTAGTAACTACTTACTAGAAAGATGAACTATTCAGAAAATGTCACAGTTAGGCGCGCGCGCACACTCTCAGATGCGAACTTAGATAATAGCTTCAACAGCTGCACGCTAGATGACACTAACTGCAGCGTACCAAATATATCGGAAGATGAAAATATTGTCATCGTTGCTGAATTGAAAAAACAGATCGGCGATCTCACTTCCAAATTATATAGTGCTAATGAGGAAATAGATACATTAATATTAGAAAATATAAAGTTAAAAAAGGAGAATGAAATTTTGAATCAGAAAAATTCTGTGTGGTGACGGATTAAGAATACGGAATGTCAGCACCCCATATCATCCCATGGGTGTCGTAAGATCCAACAGAGGGACATACTATGCAGAGAACAGCACTGTAAGGGAAGGAAAACTTGATACAAACCCTATACCAACCCGTTTGGCCAGCGTGGTATAGTAGGCCAATTCCTCCTTTCAAAGGAGAGGCCTAGTCCAGCAGTGGACTGTTAAAGGCTGATGATGATGAATAAATATTATAATAAATACATAATTATATTAGCTGGTGACTTTAATATTAATATTCTGAAGAAAAATAATGTAAGTACTGAATTTGAATGTCTATTGTTGAATTATAATCTGCATTTATAGATAAGAGAACCAACCAGATTACAAAGCAACACATGTATTGATAATTTTGCTCAATATTTTAGAATTCAATGTAAGTCTGAAATTATTGAACTAGCTTTGTCTGATCACACTGCCCAGCTCTTACGTTGCAAAGTTAAAAATGTATGTTTACTTAGGTACTGGCGAATAAGGCGACGAGACTTATGCATCGAAAATCAAAGAAAGTTTATATTTTGTATTAGTCAGATGTCATTCAAGGATGTGTATGGTGCTTGTGACTCAAACATGGCATATAATACCTTCTTCGAAACATTTAAGCTATTTTATGACCTTTGTTTTCCCTACAAGACTATAACTGTACATGTGCATAAGAAGCCTAAATGGATTTCACGTGGCATAAAAACTTGCAGTGCTAAAAACGATTGCTCCTGTGGCAGTATAGTTTTAACCCTACCAACAGTAATAAGTTAAAACTATTAGCAGCAGTATACAAAGAGACTTAAAAAGATTGTAAAGTTAACTCAGCGCGCACAAAACACTCATAGTATTAAAACATCCATGAATAAATCAAAAACTGTCTGGCAAAGCTGTCTGGCTACATAAGAAAGACAGTAAAGAAAACGTGGAAAATTATAGGCCAATAGCTCTACTACCTATTATATCTTAAATATTCGAAAAGTACATATATAATAAAATTTATAATTACTTGGAAACCTACAATATACTAGCAAAGGAGCAAACAGGTTTCAGACGGGATAAAACTATTACTCTTGCGGTATATGAGTTTTTAGAAATCATTATGTCCTGCGTTGACAAACGAACGCCTACCTGTGCCATATTCATAGATATGACGCAGGCATTCGATCATGTGAATTTGAATATTTTATTGCACAAGCTCGATAGGTACGGCATAAGGGGAAATATCCTAAAACTTATCGAAAACTATCTAAAAAATCTCACCCAATATGTCAAACTTACTAAAGTCAAATTTAAAACCAAGGTGGAGGACATTTATTTATCGAAAGAGCGCAAAATACATTATGGTGTACCGCAGGGGAGTGTATTGGGTCCCTTACTATTCATAATGCATATTAATGACCTTCCTAATGCGACTTCTAATCCTATGACACTCTTTGCTGATGACAGCACCGTTGCAATTAAATGCAATGATAAAGTAACATATGAACGCGATATAAATAGAATATTAAGTGACATAATTAAATGGTAAGATGCTAATAACTTAAAGGCCAACGAACGCAAAACCAAACTAATCCACTTTAGACAACGTATAAACCCTGCTATGAATATGGTCAACTATAAAGGTGAACAAGTTAGCACAACTGAATCGACAAAATTTCTTGGACTTATTTTAGATGACAAAATAACATGGAAGGCTCACATTGAAACACTGTGCAAAAAGATTAATAAATCAGTATATGCTCTTCACGAATTAGCAAAAATATCAAGTCTTAACACTCTCCTAGTGGCATATCCGCTTGGATGAATGCGCCGTTATCTTACAATTGCCGCCCGGTGCACCCCGATAGCTTATAATCGCCGCCGCCGCGCGATAACATAAACAATTTTTGTCGACTCGTATATAACACGAATCTGCTCTGAAGTGATTTTTTTTAAAGCTAATGATTTACTCTTTCAAGTCTTAGCAAGTGTTTGTTGATATTTGGTTTCTAATTTATTATACTAAGTGTCAAACATTGACGAGCGTTGAAAACACGTTTAAATTAACTTTGAACTGGTTTATATTAAAAAGTAAATCGGTGACATATGTATTTTATGACTTTTATCGACGTAATGGTTATATCTGCATGCGATAAATAAAAAAAATCACCACTTTTTAATAATTAAAATAATTTTATCAATGTTCAATTGGCGCGAAATGTTTGCCGACTGCGGGACAGCACGGGAACAAACTTTGAACGGGTTTATATTAAAAAGTAAATCGGTGACATATGTATTTTATGACTTTTATCGACGTAATGGTTATATCTGCATGCAATTAATAAAAAAATCACCACTTTTTAATAATAAAAATAATTTTATCAATGTTCAATTGGCGCGAAATTTTTGCCGACGGCGGGACCGCACGGGAACAATTGACGTTTTGTGTAATGGTTTATTTAATCTAAATAAACCATTACATTACTGTTGTAATGTTTTTTAACTAGGAAATGTATTGAAGTAAGAAGCTATACAAAGAACAAGGCAAGTCACCGTAGAGTGAACAGGTACAAAACTAAAAACACCGCAATTGCTCACTCTAAAAAATTGGTTGCCTGTAAAGTCGGTATACGGGCGAAAGTTTTACGTGACAACGACTTTGAGTGGTAAAATAATTTTAATGTGAATATTCATTCGTATAGTAGGAAGAAGGATGAAAGACGCGTGCCTTTCACTTTTTATGTCTGTCTCTCTCGCTCTTAGGCGGGACGCGTGCCTCTCACTCGCTCTCATTGTGAGCGCATAACGTGAGCGGAGCGTAACGCAGTTTCTTGAAGTGTCACCCGGCAAACCAATTTATAAGACGTTGTCACGTCAAAAGTTGCATACATTATTATAGCAAAACCCAAGTGACAAAAGTCACTTGGGTTCACTCAACGGATATTGAATCAAAGTGACAAAAGTCACTGAGGTTCATTCGAGCGGATATCATGGGTTGGTAGCTTCAGTCCTAAGATATGGGATAGTTTTCTGGGGAAACTCGACGGACAGGGGCATAATATTTAAGGCACAGAAAAGGTGCATCAGAGCTATGTTTGGGCTACAGGCAACTGACTCTTGTAAGCCATTTTTCCTAAAATATAAGTTACTTACAATGCAATGCCTATATATTTATGAAGTATGTTATTTTGTTAAAGCGAACCTAAACTTATATAATTTAGCGTCAACAACTTATAACAGAAAGCAACGTGACATATGTCGCCTTTGTATGCGACAGACTAGTACAGCCTTAATGCACAAAAGCATTTTTCATATGGCACCTGTAATATAAAATAAATAACCAACTGATATAAAAGCAATGAATCTTAAATTATTCAAGAAAAAACTTAGTCTTATTACTAAATAAATGTTATTATGATTTAATTACAATAATTAATTATGTTTAACTAGGTTTGACTTTAATTAATGATTAAATGTGCAATGAATTTATGTTAATAATGTGTTGAACGAATTTATTTTAGTATTGTGTTTTTAAAAATGTAATGAATTTGTTTTAATCAAGTGTTATTGCTAAATATGTAATTAATTAAATTTATTTTATATTCTTAGTACATATTAAATCTATAAGAGTTTTGTATGCCACCAGGCCGAAACACTTGAGACATATATATGTATTTGTTAACATCATTGTAACAGTGTTTTCTGCGAAAATAAATCATTTCATTGCATTATGAATGGAGAGGAAGTGCGTGACGTTTGTAACGATAGAAGCAAGTGGTGTTCCGTTGTCTATGCCTACCAAAAAGGCGTAAATAAATGTTATGTATTTAAGTGTAATGATCATACCGATGATGACAACTCTGCTTACACCACGTTAGGCTAACATTGATTTTTACGTTAAAGACTAGGCATGTCATGACTATGGTCCGTGATAAAAGTTTACGTTGCCTAATTTGTGGTACAAATAGTCGTGGTTAGCGCTCATTAAAATTGTAAGCCGACTGTCGCCAGATTAGAAAATGGTTCCAAATGTTTTGTGTTAATAGTTCTTGTTTACATGAAACTGGCTTTTTATTCTTTTAGTTTTATCTTCGTTACATTTGCGTGTCTAGTTTATTTTGCAGGTAAAATAAAATTATTGGCCCAAGTGTATATTTATTTCTTTAAATTATACATGAATTGTGTGGGTCAAACATGAAAGTATATTTAACAAATACATAATACACGTATGTAAATGCGCATCATTAACCTTATTTTATAATCTCTCCCACTTCTGGATTATAGGCTTCTACTCATAAAGAGAAAGATTTGGTCATGGTCTTTCACGTTTAGTCTCTTAACATGATCAAGGGACAGACACTCAGACCGATCTTGGGCCGCGCGTCTAACATATATTCAAATAAATAAAAAGTCAAAAAAGCTTCCGTCTGGTGGTAATCTAATATCGGACTGTAAGGAATAGTAGCCGTTTCAAGTTGGGAGAACAATAAATATCTGTCACATTGCTTAGTTTGCTTACCAAATACACTCGGGAATAAAAACTATTATCGTGTAAATCACTTTCAACATCATGCTAATGATTGGTGCCGATTACTGTTTCCTGCGAAGGTACTAATGAGTGGATGAAGAAAAAAACCTCCATAATAATGAGTGCATCTTGAAACCACTAGGATAGCCAGAAGCTTTTATTTTAACAGGAAATGTTGTACCACATGTTATAACTACGTAGGTCTTCTTCGTATTCTCAATTCCATAAGAGTCACCTATTTAGTCAAACTAGATATGTCTTGAATATCCGATTTTCCTAGGAGCCATCTTAGTGTTACAATACGAAGACATCGATATATTTTCTATCGATATTCAGTATCAAACTCACAATATTTAGTTAGTTTTCCTACTGAAAAGTTAGATCAAATCGTAATTAGAAAAAGTTAAAAACGATTAATTTGATAAATTCCTACCACCACTTCCTTGCCCAGAAAAAGACTTTATTCACATTTGTTTAACTTCTCTATGTGGAAGAGATGAGCTTTTATTTTGCTCATGTTTATCTGGGCCTTAAAATTAGCAGAGAAGTTTCTAGAATTAAACCCTAATAAAATAAGGTATTTCATTTCAAATAACGAGTTCTCTTTATTTACCGAATTATAAAACACCACACAATATATAGTCAACCTATTTCCGCTTCTAAACATGTTTATCTGTATGTTTAACTTTCTTCTTTGTATTTCTGTCCTTTGCAAATCAACTGGCTTTTCATTAATACACTGGTCAAATGCATACATTTATTTTGTTTGTTTAACTATAAACGATTGTGAAAATAGACAATGTTACTTATGTGAAAGCAAAATTACTATTACAAAGAAATAAGTTTAAAAATTATTACCCGACTACGTAAATAAGGTGGTCTAAAAAGGACGAAACAAGAAAAGTATAAGTACAGAAATGCTCAAGCTAGAGCGGTGTCGCACCTATTGTGTGTAACACCTAATGTGGGTGCCAAATACACTTACCTGCATTAAACAGACGTGGCAGGGAACTACATGTACACTAGTATAAAATAGGTGCGACTACGGCATACAGGCCAGCCCATATACAGGCATAATATGATGACGGTGATGATGATGATAATGAATATGCTGTATTACCAAAATATCATCATCATCATCAGCCCTTTATACTGTCCCACTGCTGGGCACGGGCCTCTTCCCATTATGAGAAGGGTAAGGCCATAGTCCACCACGCTGGCCAAGTGCGGGTTGGCAGACTTCACATGTCTTTCGAGAACATTATGGCGAACTCTCAGACATGCAGGTTTCCTCACGATGTTTTCCTTCACCGTTTAGCAAGCGATAATTAACAATTTAATACGCACATAACTCCGAAAAGTCATCGGTGCGTGCCGTGGATTCGAACCCGGACCCTCTGCGTAGCAGTCTGTCGGTCTCTCCACTAGGCTATCGCTGCTTTTTTTACCAAAATATAGACTCATTTTTTTTATAGACTCACGCCTGTATCCCCGAAGGGGTAGGCAGAGGTGTATTTCTACACCCACTTTTCGCCAGATATACTTTAGTCCCACGTAATAAGGGGTAAGCCTATTGCCGTACCGGGCACATTTCCAGACTCCGTGCTGCTACTGAGAATTTCGTGACAGAAAAACCCAATAACACAATGTCATGTAGCAGTTATGTGAAGTCTCAACCCACCCGCACTTGACCAGTAGGTATGGTGGACTGTGAGAACCGAACAGTGAGACATTTCATATACAGGCATAATATGATGACGGTGATGATGATGATAATGAATATGCTTATTACCAAAATATAGACTCATTTTTTTTATAGACTCACGCCTGTATCCCCGAAGGGGTAGGCAGAGGTGTGATATAACACCCACATTTCGCCATGAATTTTTAGGTCCCAAGTAATAGGGAGCGAGCCTATTGCCGTACCGGGCACATTACCAGACTCCGAGCCGCTACTGAGAATTTGCTAAAGGAAAAACCCAATAACACTTTGCCCGACCCAGGAATCGAACCCGGGACGCACGCGCAAATTTATGCCGCGAGACCAACGAGGCAGTCGTATAGGGTTTGATGTCGAGTTTTCCGTCTCTACGCAAAGATGGTATTTGCATCGTGTTATCCCTTAGTTACCTCTTACGACACCCACGGGAAGATAGGGGGTGGTGACACTTGTATTCTATGCCGTCAACCACACGGCAACGCTTTTATATATTTTCCGTAATTTAGGTAAAAGGTGTAGCCACGGGCAATGTTTATTCATGTTATACATAATATACCATCATTAATATTAAAATAATTCACAAAGTATAACTTTCCCACCGGAAGCCTAATATTTTATGTATTATCTATTTACATCAGAATAACATTAATCCCCTGAAGTTTTAATTATTAACATTATTCATATAGAATATTTAATCTATTTCAACCACAATAATTATTATAAAATAATAATTATTTTTCGTAGCGTACATGGCATAGCCATAATTCCGTAGCGAGTGATTCGTAGCAAACATTTCGCAAAGCCAAGTTTGTGAGTGAGATAATAATATATCACATATAATCCGCATCCTTATTATTGGTAATAGGATTGACCAAGCGGACCAATATCAGCGTTAATGGATATTTTAATTTGTATTGTGGGTATATTATTTTTGCAATTTTTTTGGTTATCGACCATAATATAATAAACATTCTTTAAAAATAATCCCTCTGACGGACAGGCGGGACGGATATGTGGACATCCGAGGCTTAGTGATAGTGTCTTGTTAGCAGTTTTGAGCACAGCACCCTACAATTATAAAACAGTAGGATTTGTTGTTTGCTTCAACTGTGTCGAGATCAGTTATCACCAACAAAAGATAGGTCATGTTTTAAGCTTTACATACATACATACATACATACATACATAGTCTCACGCCTATAACCCCGAAGAGGTAGGCAGAGGTGTATTTCTACACACACTTTTCGCCAGATATACTTTAGTCCCACGTAATAAGGGGCGAGCCTATTGCCGTACCGGGCACATTTCCAGACTCCGTGCTGCTACTGAGAATTGCGTGACAGAAAAACTTAATAATACTGCCCGACCCAGGAATCGGACCCGGGACCACGCGCACATGTTTTAAGCTTTATTACATTTTTTTTTTTTTATATTTTTTAATTATTAAATTACTTCATCCATCTATCTATCATCTACATACATAGTGTTTAATTAGGTAGGAATATTAATATTATGTCGGTGGATTAGAAAATCGCAAAAGTACTCGTTAGTCTTCTATAACCTGCACAGCAGTGACTGCTTGTAAGCACGTGTACGTATACTGTGTACAGTGTGTGTTATATTATATACTTATTTGCCATTTTTGTAAGAATTTATAATAGAACGAAATATAGATTTATTCCCACAAACATGATACATTAAATGCTCAATACAATTCTATGTATAATATGTATGTATTTACAAAAAAAAAGTATATATGTATGTTTATCCATTATCTAGTACCCATAACACAAGCTCTGCTTAGCTTGGGACTAGATGGTGATGTGTGTATGTGGTAGAATATTATTATTATTATTCACTCCATTTATTAACTTTCACATAGTTTCTTTTATATTAATAAAATACATTTCATTACAAAAAGATATGTTTAGAAATATAAAAGGGACCACGGAGACCCACCAGTGTCGGGTACAGGGACCAAGCCACCGGTGGTTAGGGCCTCAGAGACAGGAACTTCCTCACGATGCGCGCCGTGTCGAGAAGAACTGCCTTCTGAATCAAAGACTTGATCCAGCTGCCTAGTGTGAGCCTCTTTAGGTTTTGGTCGAGGCTCTTGGCGATTAATCCATTCACCGACACGACTATCGGCACAATGATCGCCGAATCTACATCCCACATGTCAACAATCTCGTGAGCTAGGTCCAAATATTTAATCTCTTTCTCTTTTTCTGCTTTCACGAGATTGCCGTCATGCGGTATGGTGATATCGATTATCATTGCGAGTCGCTCTGCTCGGTCTATCACTACAATATCAGGTTTATTGGCTACAATAGTCCTGTCTGTAATGATAGACCGATCCCAGTACAACAGTGCACGACCATTTTCGAGAACTGGGTCGGGCACATATCTGTAGTACGGTACCTCAGAACCAATGAGATCATATTTAAGGGCTAGTTGCTGATGGATTATCCTGGCCACTTGGTTGTGTCTGTGCAAATATTGACCATTGGCAAGACTCGAACAACCGGATACTATATGCCTGAGAGATTCCCCGGGCCGGTGACACGCCCGACATATGTCAACCGTACCATCCCTCAGTATATACTTTCGGTAGTTGTTTGTCATGACAACTTCGTCCATAATTGCAAAGACAAAACCTTCGGTTTCTCCGAAGAGATCACCGAAACGTAACCAGGCTATGGAAGCTTTAAAATTGACGTCTGGGTCATGTAAAGCTCCATAGAACCGTCCATGCAGCTCCTTGCCCTTCCATATTTCTCTTCGGTCGTCAGTACTAAGTACTGCAGGTTTGTGCCAGTTCTCTTTAGCCAGAGCGAGCGGGGTAAGTCCTGTATCAACGGCGACTACATCGCGGTGCACATCCACGTTCATTCCCAGAAAATATTCTCTGAGGTTGTACAGCTCGCGGTTATGGAGGGTCTTTGCACATAGAAAGCCTCGACCCCCACATTTCCTCGGGATGTACAGCCTCATTACCGATGAGCGTGGATGATGCATGCGAAATGCAGTCAGCATTGACCGGACTTTTCTATCCAGGGCATCTAGTTCAGTCTGGGTCCACCTGAGTATGCCGAAGGAATACATTAGGACTGGCATGGCCCACCCGTTGCAGGCCCGCACCTTGTTGCCACCTGATAAAAGACTGTTAAGTACTTTTTTCAGGCGGCCAAAGAAACGAGCCTGCAACGTCTGTTTCATGTCAGTCTCAGCAATATTCAAAGACTGCGACATACCCAGGTATTTGTAGGTGTCGGTTAGGGAGAGGGGTCTAAGTTGTATGGAATCTGAGAGTTGTATCCCTGCAGATTCCATAATCCTGCCTCTCTTCACATGCATGACCGCACATTTATCCACACCAAATTCCATCCTGATAGAATTACTAAAGGTTTCGGTTACCTTAAGTAATGCTGTCAGTTGGAAATTGTTGGGGGCAAATAATTTCAGGTCATCCATGAAAAGGAGGTGAGATGTAACATGACCTCCTCTCCTTAACCGATAGCCTAGCCCTGAAGCCTCTAACAAGGTACTTAGAGGGTTCAGGGCCAGACAAAACCACAAAGGGCTCAAACTATCACCCTGGAATATACCTCGCTCGATCCTTATTGGAGCACCGCAACCCAAACTCGATCGACACCCTGGATAGCACAGTACGGTCCTCCATTGCCCCATACATGACCTTAAAAAGGTGCATAGAGTTGCATCTACTTTATACAACTCTAGCACCCTCAAAAGCCATGTATGTGGCACGGAGTCGTAGGCCTTCTTGTAATCTATCCAGCATGTCGATAGATTCTTTCGGTTACGGCGCACCTGCTGGCTAATGGCCATGTCTATCAGTAGGAGTTCCTTAGTGCCACGGGCCCCACTCCTACATCCATTTTGAGAAACAGATAAAATTGAAGACATTTTAATGCTTTATTTTTTATTAAATATAAAAATAAAGCATTAAATAAATTAAAATAAACTGAATTCAATCACAAGAAGAGTCAGCTAAGGTCTGGTACTGAAAACACGACTGTGAAGCATCTCTAATTACAAAAACATAAAATAAAGTAGCGACAAGAAATATACATATATAGTATAGGCAGAGAGAGCACAAAATACATACATACATACACATTGGGGTAGATAACATTATTATATTTAGTGTTACCCCGAGGAAACATCACGAATCTAACTTTTATACTTAATACTTCGTAACTAGTTGTATCTGCCTTGTAGGCGCCCAGTTTAGTTTGTGCTTTCGAACATTATTTTTGGGTTCGATTCTTTAAAAAGCTTAGGTAGAGGATTTTTTTCAGAATATTTATCTGGTAGCACAAAATTTCATAAAGTAAACCTAAAAATGTATTAGAACACTTCGGCTGTGCTACGGAAAAACAAAGCAACGAACATATTTTTCAAAACCAGTTTTTTTTACATATTTGGAACATTTTGCCCATAACGGACACTGCTACATTCACAGAATCATCGAAAAGGCTTTATTTTCGGAGATAAAACTTTGTAAAATAAAGTAACTGCAGGCACTTGTCCAACATATCTACGGTAAAACAAAGTAAACCACAATGTCTAAGCAAAAACAAAGTAATTGCACGTCGATTACATTGTTTTTACGTTGTGAAATTATTTAATTGGCTTTTCGTTTGATATAAATTTCTTTCTAAGCCCCTTTATCTGGCTATAAGAAAATCAAACAACTTTACTTTGTTTTTGGATTGTTAAAAATGGTCAAAATGGCAAATATGTAAACGTAAAAATAAATCAAGTACAATGACAAATGTAAAACAAAGCAACCGAATAACAGTTGTTTTGTTTCTTTATTGTAAATCAATTCAAGCTATTACTATATCCCATTTACTTGGTTTTTACAATGTTGTCGTTCATTTGTAAATTTCAAATGTCTAAATTATTTGACATTACTTGGTTTTATCACCTTTCAAATGTCAGTTTTCCCACAATTAAACTTGTCAGTTACAACACTTACAACTTCGTGTCATTAGTTTGCCGAAGCTTGTGATTCTTGTGTGTTTTGTTTAGAAAATGTTTAAAATGCAAAATAGCCACAGTTTACGTTCGAGAACTATGGTACAGTTAGCACAAATGTAAGTGCAAATTTCCAATTATTTTTATTGTGTGTTTACATTTTGTAAATACCTATTTACGAAATATATCGTAGACATACATGAAGTAGTACCTATTTTTCTGTTTTGATTTAGCTGTCTATAAGAAATACTAATCAATTTGTTAATAAACTATCCATGTAGTGACAGATAGAGAATAAAAGTGTCACTACCCCATTTCATTCCATGGGTGACGTAAAAGGCGACTAAGAAAATTGCAAAAAGCGAGTAATATCTTTGCAAGGAGATGGAAAACTTGAAACCAAACCCAATACCAACTCGTCTGGCCAGCGCGGTATAGTAGGCCAAATACCACCCAATGAGCGCACTAACGAATAAAAGGCCCCCAGTTCCCGGTAGTCCTGCAGTCCGCAACTACGGTAGCGGTCGCGGTAACAGCGGGGCAAGGGGTGCTAAGGATCTCCGGGCTACGGCAAACGGCTACCACAAGAAACTGACCCTGGCTACGTACAATGGACGCTCTCTACGGCTGGACCATCACATCACCGAACTCGAAGTAGAACTAGGTCGTATCAACTGGCATATATTGGGGTTGTCTGAAGTCCGAAGACAGGGGGAGGACACGATAACCCTTGATTCAGGCAACCTGTTCTACTTTCGAGAAGGTGATCAGCCCTCTCAGGGCGGTGTCGGTTTCCTCGTTAACAAATCTCTCACTAACAGCGTTGTAGAAATCAGCAGTGTGTCGACACGGGTAGCGTACTTCATATTAAGGGTCACAGACAGGACGGTACTCTCTGAAGGTGGTACAGGAAGTGTTGCCAGATGAATACATTTCTTACATTTTTCGTAACTTTTGATCCCTTCGCGTAACATTGTAATTTTTATATTTAAAGTGATTTTCATAACTTTTGAAAACAGCGAGACTTGTAATACTAGATATTTATTGCGAACAGTTTACGAACGCATTTCAGTTCATTTCATCCAAATTGAAATTACCTAAACCTGGCTCGTCTTAGAAAAAGTATTTTACTTGTATTAATAAACTGTGTCGCACTCAGAGATGGCTCTAAATGGAGAGCTCCATGACAAAATGAGCAGAAGAACAAGTACGTCAATCGAATATTAGTTGTAAGTTCTGAGTAAAAATAACAGATGCACTACCTCGTAGTTTTGGTTCAAACTAATAGAATAATTTAGGTGCTAGACGAAATAGCAATAACAATGTTTTAGCCTAAAATTAAATACACCATAAGACATCATAGATTCTTATTTTCTTTATTTTCACCTCAAATACACATCAACAAAAAAAAACACAAAAATGTAACTTTTGTAGCTAAAATGTAACATTTCAGTAAACGAAACGTAACTTACGACTTAAGGCCCTGGCAACACTGGATACAGGTATGTGCGCCGACCTCGACATACTGCGATGACATAGTCGAAGCCATGTATGAAGATATTACTAAAGCTCTAGCTCTCATACCACCAAGACACTCTACAGCGTTGTTATGGGGGATTTTAATGCCAAAGTGGGAGTACAAGAACGCGGCAAAAGGAAAATCGGGCCCGATGGCGTGGGGCGCCGAAATCACAGGGGGCAAATGCTGGTCAACTTTCTGGAGTCCCAGGAGCTCTGCTTAATGAACTCCTTCTTCAAGAAGAAGCCTCATAGATAGTGGACATGGCAAAGCCCCGATACTGTGACAAGGAACGAGATAGACTTCATCATGTCTGATCGGAAGTATATATTACTATAACTGAATCGAGGCACCAAAGTCTTCGCTCGCCAGCTAGGTAGAATTCATCTGTCGAAACTCAATACTGCGGATGGCAAAACCGTAACCTCCAAGATCGAGGGAGTTCTGCAGCGGTGTTGCATCGATTGGCGCTACATCGAGGTGTTGAGGTGTTTATACGACACGGCCACTATGACCGTCCAGCTCCAGGACAGTAAAACCAGCCCCATTGAGTTGCGTAGAGGGGTGAGGCAAGGGGATGTAATATCCCCTAAGCTCTTCACCAACGCACTCGAAGACGTCTTTAAGCCGCTGGACTGGACTGGACTGGACGGGGTATAAACATTAATGGCGAGTACATGTCCCACCTTCAGTTTGCCGAGGATATCGACATCGTAGCAGAGAGCCTGGAAGAGCTGAGTGAGATGCTGCACAGCCTAAATGAAGCCTCTCGACGGGTCGATCTCGGCATGAACTTGCATAAAACCAAGATTATGTTCAACGAACACATTGTGCCGGGACCGGTTTATGTCGACGGATCGATGCTCGAAGTTGTTCAAGAGTATGTCTACCTTGGTCAAGTAGTCCAGCTTGGTTGAAACAACTTCGAAAAAGAAATCGACGGCAGGATCCAACTGGATCTTACTGAGACGTAGCTTGCCAAACGCTGCCCAAACCAAGTGGGTTGGGCAGCGTTTGGCAAGCTACGACGAGTTTTCTCTTCGCCCCTACCGCAAAGCCTGAAGACCAAAGTCTCTAACCAATGCGTCCTACCTGTACGGTGCCGAGACGTGGACACTCACAGTGGGACTAGTCCACAAACTAAAAGTCACGCAGCGAGCTATGGAACGGGCTATGCTTGGCGTCTCTTTGAAGGATAAAATACGAAACGAAGATATCCGACAAAGAACCAAAATTACCGACATAGCTCACAGAATCAGTAAGCTCAAGTGGCAGTAGGCTGGCCATATCTGTAGAAGGACTGATGGCCGATGGAGCAAGCGTGTCCTAGAGTGGAGACCACGCCTCGGCTAAGGTAGGGCGGCCCCCGACTAGGTGGACCGACGATCTGAAGAAGGTGGCTGGGACAGACTGGATGCGGAAGGCTGAGGACCATGTACTGTGGCGCGTGTTGGGCGAGGCCTATGTGTAGCAGTGGACTGCGATAGGCGGATTGATTGAATACTTCATTATATGATTATAACTTATATCTATGACTTTGGAATTTATTTTAGGTAACCGTTATATACATGCGCTATTCCTTGAGTGACACTTATCTTAATAAATCCTAAGATGAACTAGTTTTAACAATTCTTACAAATTATGTGATTCATAAAAAGCAAAAGCCAACAAATCTTATAGTAGAAATATTAATTTTTAAATGGCTTTATTGGCTTTGTTAAAAAACAATCAAATGCTTTGTTATTAAAACTAAAACCTAACTTGTCCATCTCTTTTTAAATTATTTAAAAAACAAAGTGACAGTAGTTACTTGGTTACTGAATTGTTCTTTTTATTTAAAATTAATTTTATGTCTATAGAAAAATATTTTTTTCAATTTAAAGGAAAGTTTTCAATAATTACTCAAAAAATTGCTTTGAAACAAATAGAACTAATTATTTTACAAATTATGAAACAACAAAAGTACTTAAGTTGTCGGCAGTACGTTTTAAATTTGTGATTTTCGGTTTTTTGCTCCTCCTGATAATTTTGCTTGACTGCAATTACTTTGGTTTTCCGTAGAACAGCTGACTTGGCCCTGTCGATGATTATCTTTATAAGGATACATAAATGGTAGACATTCTGTAGCCACTAAATAGTTTATATTCCAGATCTTAAAGGAAATTTTAAACTTTGGTTCCAGAATCAGTATTTTGACATTCAGACAGCTTACCGATGTTCGAAGTCTTCAAAAAAAAAATCGTAAAATAAAAAGAACTTCCTTAATTCAATTCATCAAAGATTTTCTTCATTCTGGACTAACATAATATTCTCAATAAAACTTCGCTTCCAACAATCTGTCAAAAAATACTCCACCTGTTTAACCTAACAACAAAACCCTACCGTCAACTAAAAAAGGCTGATACCCCAGAAGCGAACATTTAATATCTGAGTACCTAGCTAACCCTTGCGTTGGATCTGTAGTGAACTTCCGCAGTGAGTCCGCCTTTTGTCTCGACTCAATTGCCACTGGTAAACCTAATGGCATAATAATACCCAACTACTCTGTAATTTTATTACAGTTCGTCTTTGTGATGATATTATTCCATCTATTTGAATTTTATTGATATAATTAGTACGGTTTAAGTTACGTGTAATGATAGATGGATGGAAAGTATGAAGCGTCTAAGAAAAATACACTAAGCAAATAATACCTCGGACTGGAAAGAGACAGAAAACTGGATATCAAACTTTACTATAATAAAGTGAGAACACTAAATTTACAAATAAAGTATTAAACCCGACAGGCCATTGGCTTTAGAAAATAACGTTTTACTGTGAGAATGTTAGATTATACTCGTGTATTATTACTCGTGGTTCTATCTATTGCATTGCGAACGTGGCAGTAAATGTAAATGTTTAATTTTTGATGTTCATAAGCGTCACTTTGTGGCCTAAATGAATAAATGATTTTGTCTTTGACTTTACACTTATGGTTGTTCATAAAGTGTTTAAGCCGGTTTGGTACATTCGTACACCCATGTATTTCAAGGCGCAAGACATTAAAGATTATAATAGATGCAGAATGAAATGATGAAAGATTATAATTTAGTGCCAAGAACAGCATTCATTTTCAATTATTTTAGAAAACAAGAAATATTTGATATTTTTTTGGGTTTACGCGAATGTTACACATTGAAATTAAACTACAGTTTACGGATTTTATCGCGTTATATTGGTTTCACTTGTTATTACGTTTAAACCGAATGATCTAGAAACTACATTTTTATTACTAGCCAACCAACGTTTCGAATTCTTTACAGGATTCATGTTCACGGCAGACTGAGGTGATATTTGTCTTTGTCTTGAATTTAAAAGTTATCTCAAATTACCCGAACATTTTTCATCATCAACTATTGGTGTTACTATCTACGCAGAATGTGCTCACTGCGTCTTGATGTCTTCTGGTGACTTTATCCTTCTTGGGTTTCATTAGCCTGATAACAGGGTCCCAAGCTGGAGGAACATTCCAACCATCTTCCCTATTGAAATTAGGATATTTTTTAATTTTAATAGCTTCACGTATCATTCTTGGAATAAAGCGGTGTTCTTTTGCGAGTATCTGTGGTTTATCAAATCGCAGGTAATGGTTGGTTCCTTGTTCTACATGTTCACACACAGCAGACTTCGTCGAGCGTTTGTGTTTAATGTCAGCTATATGTTCTTTTAGTCGAATGCCTATGCTTCTCTTGGTTTGTCCAATGTATGAGAGCCCACACTCACAGTCTATCTTGTAAGCCCCGGCCTCTTGTAAGGGTAACTGACTCTTGACAGATGGTAATAATTGGCTTATCTTCGTTGGCGGCTTGTAGAAAGTTTTGATTGAAGCTCGCTTCAAGATGTAGCCAATCTTGTCGGTCACGCCCTTGATGTATGTTGGGACCCTGTTATCAGGCTAATGAAACCCAAGAAGGACAAAGTCACCAGAAGACATCAAGACGCAGTGAGCACATTCTGCGTAGATAGTAACACCAATAGTTGATGATGAAAAATGTTCGGGTAATTTGAGATAACTTTTAAATTCAAGACAAAGACAAATATCACCTCAGTCTACCGTGAAAATGAATCCTGTAAAGAATTCGAAACGTTGGTTGGCTAGTAATAAAAATGTAGTTTCTAGGTCATTCGGTTTAAACGTAATAACAAGTGAAACCAATATAACGCGATAAAATCCGTAAACTGTAGTTTAATTTCAATAAGAAATATTTGGTTGATAATTCAATAACATTGCATATTGTATTGGACTTTATTGTAATAGTAATAGTGTATAGCAAAATAATGAACGTAATAAAATATTTTAAATGTATTGCTCGAACAAAATGCCCGCAAAAATATTTTATGAGCTACCTATAATACAGATATTCATAGTACAACGTAAAATGGATCTTTAAGCTGGCAATGCGCTCTATCAGAATAAGTTGTGATTGTCAAATTGTCAATCTTATTTCCATTCTCTATATTATAAAACATATTATAACTAATAAATCCCCTTATACCTATCATATTATAACTTTTTATTCCCAACTCCTCGGACTATTTGATTTAATGTTAGTCTTTTAAAGTAATTCCACTATTTAGTTACTAAGTTTTCTTAAAGCACGATGTCTATAAGGTTGGGTCCCAAAATGCATGGAATCTTGCCATAGTTCTGATGAGTTGACATTAGCCAACTCAAAAAAACATCCTTGCGATAGTCCTTAAATGTCACTAATAGATTGAATTAAAACATTCATTTTATTACTATGTTTGATATGCAATTAGCAAAAGTTATATATATATATAATGCTAGGTTTTGCAAAATGATTGCAAAAATACAACAAAGTGTAACTAACAAGCAAGTCATCAATCGGGATTTAATATAACCTAAATTCTAGCATCATATGTATTCTAATCAATATGACGAATAACACTATCAATTTCAATCCATATTTTGTCCCGACTATCTATGACCAAGGAAATAAATATCAAACATCATTTACCATCATAAATTATAATCCTAGTCACATATATCACAAAGTTGCCATATATATTATTTAAATGATTACTGCCAAAATATGGTAATAGAAACTGCAAATTAATTGGTAAAATTTATAGACCGAAGGCATTCCAGCTTACAACGATGATATTCAGAATAACTGATGCGCTAAATAAGTACTATCGGTAGAACCACATTAACCCTGCATTTGTAACTGCATATATGCCTCAAACATTCCAATTTGCAAATTAACACTTTAATAACGTATTAACCTAAGTGCCAGAAGCCTGGCATTGGGAAATGTAGTTAGTGGCACGAGAGCTGGCATTAATAATTCTGGAATTAATACCGTTGGCAATACCAAATTTAATTTGGAAGTTTGTATTGGATTATTTTATTTGGGGCATTAAATGGGATGCTTGCGTTTGTTACATTCGGCATTTTCGAATTAATTAGTGGCTTATGGAATAAGTTTTTGTGTACAATGTTTTTATTGGCCTATTGATCGCTTGAAATAAGGCTGAAAATATTTTTTATTTAATCGTGAAATTTTCACTTCACACACTTCTTCTTTTGCCTGCCCTGTTCCCATATTACTTGGGGTCGGCGCAGAATCTCTTTCGCTTCCATTCTCTCCTATCAGCCGTCATCTGATTATTCACTCCCTTATCATTCATGTCATCCTTCACACAAGCCATCCATCTTTTCTTTGGTCTTCCTCTTGCCTTATATCCCACAACTCTAATATTCATCACCTTTCTAGTCACATGCTTTTCATCCCTCCTCATAACATGCCCATACCACGCTAGACGATATCCTTTCAGCTTTTCTTGCACCGGTGCAACTTTCAAACTTCCCCTAATATACTCATTTCTAATTTTATCCATCCTTGTGACCCCACACATCCATCTCAACATCCTCATCTCTGCTACATGTAATCATCTTTCATCCGTCTTCTTCACGGCCCAGCATTCCGATCCATATAGGGCGACAGGTCTTATAACGGATTTGTAGATTTTTCCCTTTAGTTTAAGAGGGCATCCGTGGGTCGCAAGTTCTTCCTGTGACCTGTCGCCATTTTTAGTTTGAGGGGCGTCCGTGGGTCACAAGTTGTTCCTGTGACCTGTCGCCATTTCATTCACTTCACACATACATACATACATAGACTTACGCCTGTTTCCCCGAAGGGGTAGGCAGAGGCATATTAAACGCCCACTTTTCGCCAGTGTTTTGATCCCACGTAATAGGTGGCGAGCCTATTGCCGCTTATTGGGACATTTTGTTTGCCAGAGCCTCGTCCGTTGATCGGTAGGTGCACCACTTGCAGGTGTGGATGGCTTGGGACTCTAAGTTCTTGGTGGGAACCCTATGCACCTACTTCACACACATAAATATAAAATATATTATTACAGATTTACTACTTTTATTAATTTTATTGAACCATTCGCTTGTTGCGCACTACTGCGTTTGATACTTTTAAAACTTATAAAGTAAATCAATATTGAGTTTTTTTTAAATACATCGAAAATGTAAAGTTTCTAATGGATGAGTTTGTGAAATCGTTTAATTACTTAAAAATAAAAGGCATTTTCAATAATGCTAATATGCAAACTTGGATTTAAATTGTATTCGAGACTTTTTAATAATCATCTTAATATATAAAATCCTTGCGTTACTGACTGACTGACAGACACGCTACAGCCGAAACTATTGGGCGCAGGAAGCTGAAATTCGGCACGTTCCTTGGGGACCGTAGGGGTGCACTAAGAAGGGATTTCCCGAAATTCCTACGGGATCGGCCAAAACGGGTAAATAAAAAAAAATGCAGGCGTAGCTACTGGCGTCCTCTAGTATTATTATATAATCGTAATGTTGTTGTGATGTCAATGATCAATTTTATTCTCACTCCGGACAAAAATGTCTACTATAGTTACTACCTATGTTGGGCAAGGTAATCAAATATTATAAATTGAATATTGAATCTGATGAAATGGGTTCTGTATATAGATACGTAGTTATTTATATCAGTACAAAGCTGTCTTTGTGATTGCCGAATATCGTAATGAAATAGTGAATTTATAAATTAAATAAATGAATTGGATTATGTTACATCAAAAATGGTTATAGTTTCGACAAAATGTTAAATTTAATGTATAAAAATTTAATTTGATATATTAGAAATCTTGAAATAATATCATTAATCTTAATTTGTCCACCGAATACGAGTATTCTCGCCGTCGTCATTAAAATTTACCCCGAACGATTTTCATTTTAGCAGCGTCCCAAGTAATTAATAAAACCAATGAATAACAAAATCTTTTTAAGGATTAAGCACCTAAGGAGTAATCAAGTGATAATAGAATTAAGCACTAGATTCGAACGACAGCCTCTTAGAAATACCACTTCAAAAGTTTCAATCACTTAAGATTTTAATTTAAAGCATAATATGTACTATCTAATGTGAAAGATAATGGAGACAAATTGGTGAGGAATAACCCTTTAAGGCCCCTTAATAGACTTTATTAATATATAATCTGCAGTCACGACGACTTCTGTCTCTCCATGAATTTATATCATTTCTATTTCACCAATATATGTAAGTATATGAAATGGGACATAATGGTATGGTTATTCGAAAATAGTTGAGAGTTGCATAAATATTGCTATCAGGGAATATAAATCGTAATATTTTGAAAGAGTTATAAAATTCACAAGCTAAGCTCGACTTGGCCAGTGTTATTATATTGTTGATTTAAACAAAAAGTACGGAGAAAGATTCAAAGAAAATTCAAGGAAGACGTGGCAGTATCTTTTGCTATGAGGGCGTGACTGCAGATTCAGGAAACTTTTATATTAAAACGAAATAAAAAATACATTCAGTTTTATTTAGATTTACGCATTGATAACCATGCCCAAAACAGCACTTTAAGGGTTGATTTTTCAATCGTCAGTTAAAATTTACTTGACAGTTAAACTGTAACCGGGCTAAATTGAAAAGTACGTAACATCATTGATCTACTTTATCCACAACCGTAGTTTTTAATTTGTAAGTGTTATATTTTATTGTTTTGTTATCTTTTAACTGACGATTGAAAAATCGGCCCTAAATATCTAGGATTAAACAAATATTCAGACATGCAATAAATCGTTGCAGCTTGTATTTTAGTGCCGCTGGCTGAGTGATCAATGATTAGTATTAAATGTAAAAATAAATAATTAACAACATTTCTAGAATAAGCACATTGAAATCAATATATGTAGTTAAACATTTATTTTGGTTGTTAAAGATTTTTAAGTCAACTTTTTCAATGCAAGTATAACATAAAATACTTTAAAGTACAATGGAACTAGATTTCTAGAATTAGCACATTAAAATTAATATATTGTTAAGCTTTTATTACAGTTTATGTTGGCTTTTAAAATGGTTTTTAGTTTAAGGTCAAAATAAAATTTCATATTTTCGATATAACAATTAACTTCTTTATCTTGTCAAGTTTTCTTTCGGGATATTTCTGACGATTTCAATAATTCAAAGTTTTCGTGTTTACATTTTTGTCATTAAATCCAATCAAAAGCAAAAACATACCATACCATACGTGGTAAAGCATACCACACAAAGTTTTAAACTAAACACAAAAATTGTAAAAGAAGTTTCATTTCAACCATTATTGATTTTATGATTGTTCTATAAATGCGAGATCAAAACATCATAATTAAATTTTTAAATTCTTTCTCACGTTAACAAACATACGTATTTATAAACAGCTATCATTGTATTCTTTAATAAGGTGTCGTTGTTTGTCTTCCTAAAAGTTGTTGGTAAATACAATTTGATTGTTATTAATTCGATATTGTGATATGTCAATAGTATAAAATGTGAATTGACTGTACAATCGTACAGTCAATTCACACTTAGTAGGTAGAAGGGCTTCAGAAGCCAATTATTGTGAGTTCAATTCTATTTGGGATACTTTATGTCTGGATTTGTATGTATCTGTGGGTGTAATAGGCGTGAGTCTATATAATAAAAAATAAAATATGTGTGGATTTTTTTGTTGAAAAAAAAAAACGCCTTTGTCACTTTCAAATCAATAAAACTTCTGCAAAGAATGTTTGGACTCCGTAGCTTACACAATACACTCGTCTCGAATCAATATTTGGCACAATATACTGTTGCAAGCTACTAGCCTAGTATCATATCAATATAAAATGATTATTAAACTCATTGGCCGTGTGTGGTGGACGGCATAGAATACAAGTGTCACCACCCCCTATCTTCCTGTGGGTGTCGTAAGAGGCGACTAAGGGATAACACGATGCAAATACCATCTTTGCGTGGTGACGGAAAACTCGACATCAAACCCTATACGACTGCCTCGTTGGTCTCGAGGCATAATAGTGCGCGTGGGATCGGGAGGTCCCGGGTTCGATTCCAGGGTCGGGCAGTGTTATTGGGTTTTTCTGTCACGAAATTCTCAGTGGCAGCACGGAGTCTGGAAATGTGCCCGGTACGGCAATAGGCTCGCCCCTTATTACGTGGGACTAAAGTATATCTGGCGAAAAGTGGGTGTAGAAATACACCTCTGCCTACCTCTTCGGGGTTATAGACGTGAGACTATGTATTTATGTATTTATTAAACTCATAAAAAGAACATCAGTACAGTTTACAAATTATCCTACTGCTGGGCAAGGGTTTCATACACTAGGAGAAGGGGAAGGCTATAGTATACCTCGCTGGCAAGCTGCGTGTAAAAAATTATCATATAAATGTAAATGGGTCATCCTACATTGGGATAGCAAAAGGGATAAAACAGTTAGGGATTAGAAATACTAGAGCTGTAAAACTGTACATAGAGGTCGGTAAAGTTCCAAATGGCACATTACGAGAGGCTTAATATAAGTCAACCAACTATTTTTGGAAAACCGACAGTAAGGTGAGCTCAGTAATCAGGTTAAAAGGCCTTGAAAGTAATAAGCCTCAGTGGAATGATCTGATAATATGTATTCTAAAATGCATTATCTGGAAGGTGGTGACGAATTAACAGTACAAAGTATTGAGTCTTTTGTTTCATGAGTGTCGTAAGAGGCGATAAATGAAAATGTACAATCAGACAAGTCTGCGGTAGACCAGCTTGAAAAAAAATCCCTTGGCTCGCTCATGGAGTCGAGGCACACTAAAAACTGGTTTTGTATACGAATGTCAATGTTTGTGTAAAGTAGCACTCGAAGCGACGATGTCTTGCTGAGCAATTCTCACCCTTATGGTGGTCTAACGGGAAGTTGTTCGACTGTACAAAGTAAATAGTATCTTTGAGAAGAGACTGAAAAATCAATATCACCTATACCAACCCGTCTGGCCAGCATGGTGTTGTATTATGACAGGCCTATGTCCAGCAATGGACTGCGAATAGCTGTAAGATAATTGTAGGTATCTGAATCAACCTTTATAGTAGATTCCTACAGAAAAACCGCAGTTCCCCACGAAATAACAGGAAAAATGTTTGTGAAAGTAACTGAGGC
The DNA here is from genome assembly GCA_944739405.2 of Euclidia mi. Lineage (NCBI taxonomy): Eukaryota > Metazoa > Arthropoda > Insecta > Lepidoptera > Erebidae > Euclidia > Euclidia mi. Next base: position 7,586,064 of record OX123183.2, on the reverse strand, counting down.
TCAAACTCTTTACCTGATGCTTCGCTTTCTTCTTTTATGTTTTTGTGTGCACGTATGCCGTAGCATTTTAAGCGGTATCCTAACACTGCCGACGCTTTGTGTCGTAGGTTAGATTTTCAAACCAAAGAATACTTGTGTGTTCCACAGTTCGATATTCCGATTAGGGATGCAAATACTTTTCAATATTAATAACTTATAAACCTATTCAGTTACTTTTGTCCCAGTGCAAGTAAAAACTATGCTGTTAATACATATGAAGAAGAAGAACAAGAAGAAAATGCATTTATTTTTACAACATACACAACAGTTAAATATTACATAAACATGAGACAACTACAAAATAACACAAGCAGGTATGTTATAAAAACGAGGTTACCACTCAGGCTTATGTTGATCATGGCGAAGACCACAAACAAACCCTGATCTTAGGTGGTAACCCCAGATGACAATCACAGACATCAAACATACATCATAATATTATTATACAAACAGAAAAAAAGAAACACATAATTAAATTGAAACGGCTTGGCGAACCGGTTTTCAAGCCCTTGTCTCGCTATGCACACAAATACGTATTACATAGCATTATCATACCTGTTTATCACGAGACAACAGATAATATAGTAATCATTTAGTTTGATTCCATGTATAAAATTATTATTTCTACTTTCACTTATTCATCGCCATTCTTTTGAAATAAAAACGGCCATTCACATAATTCCACAACTTTCGTGATAACAAACAAGTTCTACGTACTCATTGCGTTGAACACCCGAATCACACAGAAACCACAAACACAATAGTTATGTTGTCATATTAAATGCGTGTACGCTGATATTTGGTAAAATTTCACATCAAAGTGTAACTCGACGGAGCTGCAGAACCTGTGTGTTCAGTTAAGGGAGGCTTCGGCTTGTGTCACAGTTAAAGCTGAAATATTATACGCGATATTTTAACAGACAAAAGTTTTAAGTTTTAAGCTTAAGTGATAAGTCAAGGTGTAGCATAAAAATACATTAGAAAATTTTAATCATAACTGATATCGAGGTACGATAGCCAGCCAGAGCTTTGCTTCTACATATATCCCATGACAGTGTACCACCACCCTAAAGTCGACTAAAGAGATCGGTACTTTCAACCCCAACTTTAGGCACTATTGCGGTGAAATACCCTCGCACATCTGTCTAGAGGGTGAGTCAAACTAATAGTACGTTGCTGATGGCATTTTCTTTCAAGGAAAACACTTTAGCGTGAAAGCCGTGTCCATGGATTTATAGAAAACATAAGGGTGTTTATTTAATTAATTAAATAGGCTTTGGACCTTTTTAGACCTAAACGCGGCGGTGGAGGCAATGTATTGCTTTTCTAACAGACTTCAAAAAATTAAGCCTGTCTTTGTTCGAAGTCTACTTGTCATAAATCGTTATATTTTTTATTTTTATAGACTCACGCCTGTATCCCCGAAGGGGTAGGCAGAGGTGTGATATAACACCCACATTTCGCCATGAATTTTTAGGTCCCACGTAATAGGGGGCGAGCCTATTGCCGTACCGGGCACATTACCAGACTCCGAGTTGCTACTGAGAATTTCCTAATGGAAAACCCAATAACACTTTGCCCGACCCGGGAATCGAACCCGAGAACTGCCAATCCCATGCGCACATTTATGCCGCGAGACCAACGAGGTAGTCGTTATAAATCGTTATAAGTCGTATATAAATCGTTTTGATGCAGCCGGAACACATATTTTGAAGTATGCACCGCACCTATTATAACGTGCAAGCAAATAATTTTTAAACGTGACATAAAAGTACTTCAAATTATTGGACCACTTCTATTTATCCGACGCACCACAGTCATGTGTGTCAACCAGAGTGATGTGTTTGCATTAAGTAGCGATGTATCCAGTTACCCATTGAATAAAAGATGGTACTTCTCTAGTAGACCCGACGTTTCGGTCTTTGTCACTCGAATCGTCATCACAACTGTTGTAACCATGCCGAATTATTTGATATCTAAATAAAATACAAAACTGACACCTAAACTACGAAACTAAAAGTTTAGACTTAATCTTCTTCTTTCTTAATATATAAAATCCTTGCATTACTGACTGACTGACAGACACGCTACAGCCGAAACTATTGGGCGCAGGAAGCTGGAATTTGGCATGTATGTTCCTTGGGGACCGTAGGGGTGCACTAAGAAGGGATTGCCCGAAATTCCCACGGGATCGGCCAAAACGGGTAAATTTAAAAAAATGCGGGCGTAGCTGCTGGCGTCTTCTAGTAAGCATACATACATACATACATAAACTCACGCATGTTTCCCCGAAGGGGTAGGCAGAGGCATATTAAACGCCCACTTTTCGCCAGTGTTTTGATCCCACGTAATAGGTGGCGAGCCTATTGCTGCTTATCGCGATATTTTGTTTGCCAGACCCTCGTCCGTTGATCGGCAGGTGCACCACTTGCAGGGGAGGTTGGCTTGGGACCCTAAGTTCTTGGTGGGAACCCTATGCACCGGTCTTCTAGTAAGCTTATAATTATAATATCCACGTTCTTTATCAGCGTTTATTATTTTAGTTTTGAATTTAAATTGAAATCATTTATATTGAGTTTTAACAATTTAGGTTGTTAAAAAAGACAACTGGAGTCGTTTTACGGCAATTTTCAATATTCGACCGACACATGGATTTTGAGATTCGAGATTCGTGTTTGACATATTTTTTATGGAGCTTATATCAAAAACGAATCTAAAATCTACAGATCTATCTATAGTTCGAATATTGAATTCCGTTGTTAAACAATACTCCTACAACCGTTCGTAGACTGAACTAAACGTAGACGCTCTACAGGGCATCGTAGCATGTTGTCTGATGCTACAAATTATTTACACGACATTTATTTTACTTACAATATAAAATAAAAACTTTATTTTGATCATTAAAAATACAAAATTATTTAATAATTTTATACATTAAAATAACTGATCGTTTCTGTGAGCGATATATCTAAGTATCTAATATAAATTTCTTTGTAACTTAGTTGCTAATTCTTTTTATTTTGTTCTCTTTTTGTATGTTTTCTAGGTGATAAATAATAGTTTAGTGTATCTTATGTACTTAATATTTGTATATTAAAATATCACTGTGTAACGTAATACTCCACGTATTGCGTTATAATATCTCGCAGGCGCTTAACGCAGAGCAGCTTAGCCGCAGAGCGTTCGCAATATTACCAAATATGGTCTATATAAGATGGGTGCGCGATCTAAGTCGGTCACTTGCCGTACAAAACACCTCGCTGATGGTTGTAGTGACAACCAAGTATTATTTTACTTTCTATCTACTGTCCCGCTGGGGGTAAGCATATTCTAGTCGTCTGTGTGCCTATATGTTCTGTCTGTTGTTTCTGTGTCTTCTAAGCCTAACAGCCGATCTAGGGACCGCCTGTTCCTGACCAGTAGTTGTGTATTCTCTATGCTGTTTCCAGTTCTCCCTACGGGCTCTCTGCACCTGTCTTCTCTCTACGGGCTGACGTTCTCCCCACGAGCTGATTTCTCCCTACGGGCTACGATTCTTCCTACGGGCTGCGACTTACGAGCTGCGGGCGCCATGCTGCTACCAGCCGCCGCCAACGCATCAGCTCCTGCCTACGAGCCTCCTACAGCCAGGCCACGGACGCCTGACTGCATCATTTACGCCTGAGCCTTACCGCTCGGCCCACATCGGCTGCATCGCTTGAGCCTCCACTCAGCCTACACCTCGACCACCGAGCTGCCTGCGCAGCGTGCACTTCGGCCAGCTCACCGGTGACCCTAAGAGCAGGCTACACTCGAGCAAATCGAGTAAATCGAGAGCAGCAGGAGTCTACACTCCAGCCCTCGGGCCAGTGCTTACCTAGTTTGGTCATACTGTATGTAAGCGGTAGTGAGATATAATAAAAGACCTGATCAGCCTAGCAGTGTTTCTCTTGAACCCCGACATCCTACCTGAGATCTCCCGTCTCAGTGGCGCCCAAGTCTATTTGTCTCACTTCTAATTACTGCAGTTGTTCTTGTTTAGGAGGTCAGTCTTTGTAAACGAGGAGGTGCAGACATCAGCGAACCGGTACGTACTATCTAACTTGTGTGTATCTGTGTATTGCTGTCTATTTTTGATTTGTATAACTATTATGTGTTCTCCTACTATTGTCTGACTTAACTTTCAACTACCGATTCCCTACGTAACAGTTCGCAATTTGAAATAACGGTTTATTTTTTTGCAAGTCACTTGTCTATTGTCTACATTTTACACCGAATCGTAGTAGTTTCTTTGTAAAGCATAACGATCGCACACAGAGGGCTGTAATATACTTACGTTTCTTTTCTATCATACGTATCTTAAATTTTATATCATCATGAGCACTAACCCTATCCAGTACTTCCTACTTGGTAAGAATGAACTAGCCTACGAGGTCGCTATTCGCGGAGAGGAGCTGGTTACCTCTGTTCTAGGTTTACGGGAGCAGCTACCTGAACTACTCGAGCTGATTCCGAATGACGAAATCCTAGAGTTAGGCCTAGACATAGCAGACGATTTTAAGGGAGCTAGCGTGTCAGTTGCCGATTTAGATTCGCGAATCTCTTAGATTTGATAATACTGATTCTAAATACGGCAAGAAAATATCCGAGCTGACTAAACGCTTTTGGATGCTGTCGGCAGAGCTATCTAAGATAGAACACTCGAATGTTCCGTCGGCGGAAGTCGGAGTCACGATGACTTGCACGGATTCTACCCCTGCACAGGCAGCGTCGACTCCGTTAACTGTCAACTGTGAGCATTTGAGGGTTGGCGAACTATCGAAACTCAAATTCAACGGAACAGGCTGCGTTCGCGAATTCGTACAACGTGCGACTGAATTTAGGACGGTTAGAAATCTACCTGCCAATAGATTATTCGATTACGCTTCCGAAATTTTTACTTGGCTAACAAACCTAATGCTACCGTATCGGCTATTGATAGTAACATTGATAACGACACTACTATAACCTCGGATCAGTGGTATACTACAATCTACAATGGCTGTAAAAACTCACCTACATCTTTTCTAAATTATATAGATATATGGTATCGAAATGTACACTGCGTAAAGTATTCGATTGGAAAGAGGTCCTACATACCTCGGATAGAACTACCGCCATCAAAGAATACCATTCAGAACTCGCTGCGGGTCTCTTAGGCATTTTTAAAACGTATAAACGTTTGAAAGAGCCTGCAAGGGAGTTGGTTTAATACTGCCTGCGCGAATTAATGAGTGCTTTAAGGAATATGAATGTGTAAATGCTAGACTATTCTGGATGAGAATGAAAGTAGGACTTACTCGTCTCTTTATTGTAGGGGTTTACGCCCCGGTCAATATAGTAGCGGGTATGTCACAGCAAGAACAAGACGAAAGGCAGGAATTTTGGGAAAACTTAAGAGCGATTTTGAGGAAATGTAAGGATAACGAAAGATTGATCTTGTTAGGTGATTTCAATGGATGGGTAGGAGTAAAACGAGATGGATTTGAAAGGGTTTTAGGTGGATTTGGTCATGAGAGTGTGAATGAAAATGGAAAAGTTTTGCTTCAGGTTTGTTTAGAGTGGAGCCTTTGTGTGACAAACACCATGTTTGATCACAAAAGGATACACATGTATACGCGTGAGGCTAAGAATGTTAGAAGAGGTATGATTGATTTTGTAATTGTAGATGAACGTTTGAGAAAGAATGTGTTAGATACAAGGGTGTATCGAGGGATCGGCATCCACACAGACTACTTCTTGGTGATGAGCTGGATAAGTGGACTCTTTAAAGGATGGCGACACCAAGAACATTATGAAAATAGGGTCCTAGAAAGAATAAAAGTAGAAAATCTGCAAGAAAAAGATGTGAAAGATGAGTATAAGCGAAGATTGATAGCAAGATTTGAGAGGTTCGATGGCATAAATGATATGGAAGAATTATGGCAATCTTTTAAAGAAGAGATAGTATGTGTAGCATCTGAAGTATGTGGTGTGATCAAGAGACGGAAATTACGAAAGGTTAAGAATACATGGTGGGACAAGGATGTACAATCAGTAGTGTCAGAGAAGAAGAACGCTTGGTTAGATTGGTTGGCTGCCAGAGCAAATGAAAGAATGGGAAAGGCAACGAGTGATGAAGCAAGAAAGGAGTTTGTTAGGTCAAAAAGAATTGTGAAAGAAGGAAAAAAAAGGAAAAGAAAGATGAGTTTGATAGCAGACTATCTGAAGATTTCCGGAGAAACATAAAGTTTTTCTGGAAATCCGTTCGTGCAGTTCGAGGAAGAACTCAATCCTCAGAATACACGTCAATCAGAGACAAGAATGGAAAGATACTGAATGGTGAATCATGCGTGCTGAAGAGATGGAAGGAGTATTTTGAAAGTCTATATGAAAGAACGGCGATAGAGACATCGATCGACGAAATTAATGGTAATAATAGCAATGATGAAAGCGATATTGTTGTGGATGAGATTGTGAAGGCGTTGGGAAGTATGAAATTAGGTAAGGCTCCAGGATATGGTAGGATTACAGTTGAAATGCTGAAGGCTGGACAGGGCATCATAGTTGGTCAGCTGCAGCGCTTATTTAACTTGTTCTGGAGCACCGGCCGAGTACCTGATGACTGGACCACAGCGGTGGTTGTGCCTCTTTATAAGGGAAAAGGCTCGCAACAAGACTGCAAGAACTATAGAGGCATTAGCCTTCTCAGCATTGTTGGCAAACTGTATGCGAAGGTACTGATTGAAAGACTTATGGAAGTAACCGACAAGAAAATATGGGATGTACAAGCAGGATTCCGAAAGGGTATGGGGTGCACGGATCAAGTCTTTTCCTTGCGGTGCGTAGCCGAAAAATTCTTGGCCAAAGGTCAAAAGGTCTATTGCGCATTCGTGGATTTGGAAAAGGCTTACGATAAAGTGGTGCAGAATGAAATGTGGTCGGTACTGTCGATGTATGGGGTGAACAGCAGCCTCATACGAGCTCTGAAATCCCTTTATGAAGATTCTAGAGCTTGTGTGAGGATAAATGGGTCGTACATGGATTGGTTTACCATCGAAACAGGTGTTAGACAGGGATGTGTAGCGTCGCCGTGGCTGTTCAACCTCTTCATGGACAGTTGTTTGCAAGATTTGAAAAATAGTGACTGTGGATTAAGGATGAATGAGTTACTTGTCAAATGCCTCCTTTATGCTGATGATCAGGTTATACTTGCGTCTTCAGTGGAGGAGTTGCAGGAGATGGTAACAATCATGCATGGTGCGTTAGAGAGGAAAGGAATGAAACTAAATGTAAGTAAAACGAAAGTTATGGTTTTTGAAAAGGAGGAATGCGTTACGGCTTGTAATGTTATGATCGATGGACAGCGAGTGGAGCAAGTGAATGAGTTTGTATATTTAGGTACGCTGTTTACAAGAGATGGTAAGAATGTAGAAGATATTGAAAGAAGAGTTAATGCAGGTAATAGAGTGAATGGAGCTCTGAAGGCGTTTATGAATAGCCAAAACGTGTCCAAAAAGGCACGTTTGGCTGTCCATAGAGGGGTGTTAGTACCTACTCTTATTTATGGTAGTGATAGTTGGGTATGGCAGAAGATTCATGAAAGTAGAATAAATGCTGTAGAAATGAGAGCACTGCGAAGTATGTGTGGTGTTTTTTTGACTGACAGAGTAAAGAATTGTGTGATAAGAGAGTGTTGTGGGGTAAAAGAAGATGTAGTGACAAGCATCGAGAAAGGTATGCTAAGATGGTTTGGACACGTGGAGAGGATGGATGACGAAAGACTGACCAAGCAGATATATAAGGCAAGTATGGAAGGGACAGGACGAAGGGGAAGACCTAGGCGGACGTTCTCTGACCAGATTGGAGACATCCTAAAAACAGGACAGGTTAGAAGCACCCTGAACAGAAGAGCATGCATGAGGAAACTGATGGGAGTGAATGAAGCAAGAGAGATATGTCAAGATCGTTGCAAATGGCGCTCCGTAGTCTCTGCCAACCCCTCCGGGAAACAGGCGTGAGTCAATGTATGTATGTATGTATGTATAAACGTTTAGCGCAGCGTTATTATTGGCCTGGTATGCACGCTGACGTTGTTAAATTTATATCTTCGTGTGATACTTGTGTCGCACATAAACACCAAAACAATGGTACTTTATATACACACACATACAACTTACGTCGTAAACCGGCTGGGTTTAACGTGGGTGATACTGTGTGGAAAAGAACCTACGACAAATCATTTGGCAAAAAACTAGCTCCGAAGTTTACCAAGTGTACTATTATTGCTAAAAAGTCACCACTAGTATACGAATTAGCGGATTCGTCGGGTAAATCTAATGTCAGTTGGCACATTAAAGATTTAAAACTAATTAACTACACTGATTCCTAACCTAACTAGATTCTTTCATTGTACCTACCTGCAGTTTGAGTTTCATAGTCACTATCTACTTGTGGAAGCGTCGGGAGGGCTCTTGGAGCAGTCTTAGTAGATGTTCCCCATCGTGGGCGCAATGGCGGCAAGAGGTTCAAAATAACAGCACCACTTTACTTGTACACGCTGTATTGCTCGAATTTATAACAATTTGGCACGAAATACAATAAAATATGGAGGATGAAACACGATTATTAATTTGTGAGCCAATAGTTTAGCACGTGCCCGCCCGGTGCAACAGCTGTCAGAGTAATGGACGACTGTCACCGTGTTCGGCGCCACCTACTACTCTATTCGAGGTTACCCGCTCTCAATTTAATTTTGTTACTAATCGAGTAATCGATTACAACCATCGGTAAATTAAGTAACAATTTCCAAAGACAACTTTTATGGTTAAATTAAACCTAAAAATCATTCTTAAATAATCAGTGCGCCGTCATACTTAACACTGTCTACAGAAGTTCGGAGGACTTAGTTAGACGGATTATTCTTGACTAGACACGAAAAATCCTGCTGTACAGAGCGGGGAATTGTAACGTAATACTCCACGTATTGCGTTATAATATCTCGCAGGCGCTTAACGCCAGCTAAGCCGCAGAGCGTTCGCAATATTACCAAATATGGTAATGTTCACAGCCACAGTCAATCAGTGACTCATAGGTCTAGGTCTATATAAGATGGGTGCGCGATCTTAGTCGGCCACTTGCCGTACAAAATACCTCGCTGATGGTTTTAGTGACAACCAAGTATTATTCTACTTTCTATCTACTGTCCCGCTGGGGGTAAGCATATTCTAGTCGTCTGTGTGCCTATATGTTCTGTCTGTAGTTTCTGTGTCTCCTAAGCATAACAGCCGATCTAGGGACCGCCTGTTCCTGACCAGTTGTTGTGTATTCTCTATGCTGTTTCCAGTTCTCCCTACGGGCTCTCTGCACCTGTCTTCTCTCTACGGGCTGACGATCTCCCCACGAGCTGACTTCTCTCTACGGGCTACGATTCTTCCTACGGGCTGCGACTTACGAGCTGCGGGCGCTGTGCTGCTACCAGCCGCCGCCAACGCATCAGCTCCTGCCTACGAGCCTCCTACAGCCAGGCCACGGACGCCTGACTGCACCATTTACGCCTGAGCCTTACCGCTCGGCCCACATCGGCTGCATCGCCTGAGCCTCCACTCAGCCTACACCTCGACCACCGAGCTGCCTGCGCAGCGTGCACTTCGGCCAGCTCACCGGCGACCCTACGAGCAGGCTACCCTGCGAGCGTCGAAGAGCAGCAAGAGTCTACACTCCAGCCCTCAGGCCAGTGCTTACCTAGTTCGGTCATACTGTATGTAAGCGGTAGTGAGACATAATAAAAGACCTGTTCAGCCTAGCAGTATTTCTCTTGAACCCCGACATCCTACCTGAGATCCCCCGTCTCAACTGTGTACGTGCATGTTGCAATATTATACTGTTCATGTGTGAAAACTTGTAATTGGCCTTCTGCTAATATTGTATTATGTAATATTCTGTTAGCTGTTAGTTTTCTTATAAGAATAAAATAAAATGAATAATTTGACTATTCATTGAATGATAAATCTTTATTATTTTATGACAGTTAATATAACTGATTGCCCCAATTTTATAAAAATTTAGGGTTCTCTCTACCCCCCCCCCCCCGTGGGATCTCCACCTTGTCGTGGTGGGGGGGCTCAGTAACCGTGGATTGGTCACCCGCGGTGAAACTAAGAGGGATCCAGGAGGGGACGCTCCGCGTGGGCTTGGAGGGGCCTGCGCAGGATGCGTCCAACGGTGCGGGTGCGGGGGACTGTTCTGTCTGTCCCTCGCAGTCGGGTGCGGTCGCGGGAGGAGAGGCGTGTCGGTGTTGCGTTGCCGCGCGCCCTATCTCCCGCGACCAAATGGGGGCGCACCATTCGATGCGTCGCGGTGGGGCCGCAGAGGAAGAGGAGATGCGGTGTTGCGTTGCCGTCCTCCCTATCCTCTGCGGCCGCTGGGCGTTTTGGCGGCGGAGTCCAACACCTTAATCCGTCGCCAAGGGGGTTTTGTTCGGGGCCCGCCTGACCATCTGGCGGGCCAATACCCGTCGGAGGGTGGCGACGAGTGCTTTGGTGATGCCCACCCTCCGACACACGGGTACATGGCGGAAGTCGAGGTGGTTTTTAGTGGAAACACCACATACTCCGGCTCTTATTTCCCCCAAGAGTCGGAGATCCGAAGGGATTTTCCACCTCGTAAAAAAAAAAAAAAAGGATTCTCTCTACCTCTAAAGGAAAAAAACGGTACATTACAGCTCGTCATGTGTCAAGATACTTTATTTTAAAAACACATGGAAATATCAAGTTAAAATTAAAACCATGTACTCAGGTCTACAGAGCTTCGCAGTTGAGAAAAATAAAGCTTCTAAATTAAGATAAGAAAGATACGACGGCGTATGCCACGAAAACAGCATATTTCAACACTCTTAAGGGAATCAACATTTATAGAGTACTCTCCGTTGACCTCGAACTATATAATTTTGCAAGTAACATCGTTTTATAGCATAAGTCAAGGAAAAATCTGAAAAATATAAATGTGTTATTAAATCGAAAGAAATAAATAGTCCTAATAAGAGGAACTTGTTTATCATAAACATTGATTTATTTATTGTGAACTGAATTTTCCACCTAAATTAGGTTTAGAACGCAGTATGAAGAAAATGATACTAAGTATTTCATAGATAATAAGTATACGACGTACATACATTGAGTACTTAACTAAAAGAATAATCCTAATAATTGTAGAACCAGCACCGGCTTTGCGGGATTGTAATATTATTCTCATAAATATAAATGAAGCGACATCAACAAAAAAAAACGAAAATATATCCAAAAGTTTCTTCAATTTCAAAACATAAACCTCTCGCTTTAAGCTCAAGAAATTGACTAACAACGTTTGAAAGGCCGAATTGGATTAAAAATTGAAATCATTGCAGTGTACATTGAAAGTTCTAGAAAGACATGAGGGGAGCGTAGGACAAAAAAAAATTACCCTCACAAGAATCCAGGGGTGCACACCACCCCACAATATTCCATATACCTATATTTGTTTAATATATCAACGTAAACACGCAAGGGCACTCAACAATGACTTAAAGTCCGCAATATCACTTAATTACGCGAGGGTACTGTGAGCTTTTAGTATTTCATTTCGAAAAGTGGCTTCAATGTGTGAAATGGTGCGGATTGTATATTCAGATTTATATGTTGAGGTTTGTTTATGGCACTACTCTTGAGAATCAAAGCTGTCTCAATAAAAACTAAGTAGGTATCATATATTGATTATATAAAATTTTGATTATAATTATGACAAACCATCCACTTTTGCAACTCTGTAATATACGTTACAAACCGTACGATGATTAATTTACGAATGATTTGAAAGCGCAATATCTATGCGCTGTCAAATCAAGAAAATTGCTAAACGGACCGGCGAAAGCTTCCATTTGGAACTATGAAATTTTTCCATCCAATTTCATTCTATAAAAAGTTGTGTTGTTTGTGAAATCTTCCATAAATTTTCCTTCTATCAAAAATTGTGTTATCTGAAAAAACACATAAATTATTTACTTAGTTTTGTTTACGTTCTTGTCAGCTTCATTTACATAAAAGCATATACTACATAATAAGTTCCTTAACGGCTTCCTTTTGACTCAAAGAGCAATCCAGCAACCACACACATCAATCATCTAAGTAAAACCGCAGATAACTGCTAGTTAGTTGGTTATAAAGCCATTAGTGTTACCACTAAATTTATTGTCACCTACGTACAGGCAACGCTTGAAGAGAAAAACGTAAATCACCACTGATACGTCAGCCTTGAGTACGAATATTAGCTTACCTACTTGCATGCTTACTATGTCGTCAAGGCGTTCACTGTTGACGTGTTTTGTCAATATTATTACATGAGCAAATGTATGTACCTACCTTATTATCGGGCTTATTTTCGAGCTACAAGTATTTTGATGTGATAGGACATAATAAATAATATTATTTAGTTTTGTGCTGAGTTAGTCAAAACAGAGTATCCAAATGCTTTCGTATATGACATGCTATCGTTTCTTCCCGTCGTCGGAGACAGTCAAAATGTTAATACTTTTATTTTGAAAATGTATGTCATATATTAACATATTAAAATTGTAAAGAATTAGAAGTATTTTTTTTTATAAGACAACTCTCGCACTTGGAAGAGATTCCTGTGTCGCAGGGGACTTTACAAACATTAAATCAACGGACACAAAGAACGCCCAGACTCGAGACAAATTCAAATTCAAATTCAAAATCCTTTACTCATTTGGGTCACAATGTGACGCTTATGAACGTCAAAATAATAAATTTATAAAATAATTACTTATACTCAAATTTAAAACATTATTACTGTATGCTTCTACATTTACATTTACTGCCACGTTCGCAAAGCAATAGGTAGAACCATGAGAAAGAACGGGCAATAAAACTCACGGTCACTCTTTTTCAAAGCCAGGTTTTGCATTATACACAATTTACATTTTGTAAGGTGCTGCAACTGTTACACCTTCTATATCACTTGTATATATTTACTGTACATCATAATACTCAAGCATAATACTTTTGGTTAGCCTCAGAATAGACATGGTGAAACAGGAGCATCCACTTACATTATATATACCTAATAATGCAGGCAATCCGCGAAAGTGATCAGAACCATGATGGAAATGATGCAGTTAAATATTAAAATCTAATACCAGCCCCCAAGACCGTCATCGACCAGTCATCGCAAGTAGCACCCGTTCACGTGTATGACGCATGTGCCAGCCATCATCCCTCTCGCCATATTAGAGGGACAGGGATGACCCGACAACAATTTGTAGATCACACAAAATGTTGTCTCGTGTGGGAATCGAACCCACGACACGCGGCGCAGTACCAAGCGGCGAGGCGACCGTTTAAACCACTACGCCAACCGTGCAGTCAAAAAAAAATTTTACTTCAACTTACACAATATACAATAGTCGGGAAACTCGTATGCATTTCGTATTCACTACACCATCACATTTTAACAATGGCTATGAAAGCTACCTTTCAATTCAAGGTGTTAATAAGATTTGATAATAAGAAAATAGATAATTCAAACTATTTCATACAAATGCATAAATAATATTCCTAATCTTTCATCCGTATTAAAGCTACTTAACAATATTACCACTTAACTGTGTTGATCACGATAATTGTAAATCAGGAAAATTATGGAAAGTTACGCGTTAAAGTCGCTATAGTCATGATTTTGCACCCAGCCACAGATGGCAGCAGCAGACGGTAGCTCCGTATTCCTATTGGTGCTGAGTGTTCTATGCAACATGATATTTGACGTCCTTGTCAATTTCATTAGCCTTGCGGTCTTGCGTGAGTGCGGTCGAGTAATACTGATGTGCTATCCGGTAATACTGATGTGCTGTCGGGTGACACCTCGCTACGACGCGCCGTAGACAACGTGTCGCTCGCATTTCGTAGAAATACGTAGAAATCAATAGTGTCACAGCGACACGTTCTTAGCTGTTGCCGTCTACGGTCGGCTATGATCTCGTAGCTTAAACAAAATATACATTTCTCGGAGTATGATATTTCAATATATATTTTATTTTTATAGACTCACGCCACTCATCGTCAAAGGGGTAGGCAAAGGTGTTACACCCACATTTCGCCATGAATTTTTAGGTCCCACGTAATAGAGGGCGAGCCTATTTCCGTTACCGGGCACATCACCAGACTCCGTGTTACTACTGAGAATTCAGAAAAACTCAGTAGCAATTTTGCCCGACCCGGGAATTGAACCCGGGACCTCCGATTAGTAGACGCATACGCTATCTACTGGACCAGGGGGTCAGTCATGTTATTATTTATGTGTTGAAAGACGGCTCTTGAACTATACGTATAGATCCCGTGTTGCTCCGGCCTCACTGTAATAAATTGTACAAAATATTGCAATATCAACGTCGAAGATTTGATAGAAGATTATGAAACTGGTGGTAAGTATGAATGAAATGCTTACCTTTTTTGATGAATGATGAATGAATTACTTAATACAAACGGACAAAAACATAATATCCTATCATGATCTTATCTTACTTGTTCATCTATTTATTATGGTTTACCACCATTTATTTACAAAACACATGCCCAACTTCACTTCATAACGCTTTCATTGACAAACATTAAAACAAGGAGCCCTAGCAATACTCAGACTTGTAACAGCTACTACTCTAGAGCAAAAAGATCCTGGTTTATTAATGAAACTTGCTACATACAGAGCATCAGTAGCTATGTGCGCTATACAAAACAAACTCCCACAGTCAATTTATCATATAAATATCTCGCACGCACAAGTTTACACGAGAAGATCTAATGGGAAAATAACAGCACAAGCAAAATGTTGGCATTCGATAAATTCTTAAAGGCACGTTCCGCTAACGACGACACATTCGACGCGTTCAGCGCGATACGGAAGACAGATCAACTTGCTTACTCACGTATGTATCGAAGGCATTTATCATTGTAGAATACCCCCTTATGTATCAATTCAGGATAGTGCACTTGTGATAGTTACATCTGTCTCGTGACTTTCCTTTTCTTTTTGAAATAAATTGTTTAAATGTTTAGAACTAAGAATGTGCAATAAGCTCGTTATGTTTGTAAGGACTGAAGGAAGTGGCGTTTTGTTATCTCTGCCTACCCTAACGGGAAAAGTGTGTGAGTGTATGTATGTAGATTTAGGCAGTGTCCCTGGGCTAGTCAATTGGGCACTGAGGAAGATCGTTATTCCTAAATATCGTATAATTTTCTTGTAATAAAGACACCCAAGAGTTTAAGAAAATCTATGGTGTTCCTATGTAAGCTGTAATTATAATTACATTATCAAATATTTTGCGAAGTCCATATAGCGCTTAAGAACTTTAGTACATATATATCGATGCTTAAAAAATATCCTAGTATGCAGTCAATAAAAGCCGCTCACTATCAAAAAAAAAGATATGTAAAATAAACATGACTTTCTAATCTCCGTTTATAAGTATTCTTGTCATAAAACAACCACTTTTATTTAATAGTAATACTAACAAAAGAAACGTTCAAATAACCGAAAGGCAAGCATAATAGAGACTTCGTTTCTAAGAAGGCTTTTAGTCACTAAGCAAGTGCACGAAAGTAAAGAGCAACATATGGGACGCCCGAATATATTTGTCTTTAAAAGTGAGCTAAGTGAAGAATAAATATGAACGTCGGGCTGTGAATAATTAAGTGACAATCTTTCGTGTGAAGCGTGTCAGTGATGTGATGTTTAAAATGAAATATGTTCTCACATAACGTATAAAATAATATACATACATAAATCAAATTGTTAAATTGTAATTGAAAATATAGTATTTTCATACATACATACATAGTCTCACGCCTATATGCCCGAAGAGGTAGGCAGAGGTGTATTACTTTTCGCCAGATATATTTTAGTCCCACGTAATAGAGGGCGAGCCTATTGCCGTACCGGGCACATTACCAGACTCCGTGCTGCTAATGAGAATTTCCTAACGGAAAAAACCAATAAAACATTGTCCGACCCGGGGATCGAACCCAAGACCTCCCAATCCCACGCGCACATTTATGCCGCGAGACCAACGAGGCAGAATAGTATTTTCAATTTAATTCAAAGTTATTTATTTCATATAGGTCATAAAGAAACACTTAAAACGACTACAATCTACTTAAAACCAGAAAATTCGTTAATGCTTAATACTAAACTTACTATGAATTTAAACTAATGAAAGATTAAATGCACATATCACTAACATACCACGAAGTTCTCATTGTATCTAGATACAATGAAATTTAATGCTATATTTTCAGCCTGTTTAAAGTTAACATTACCTGAATTTCGATGTAACAAACATTGTAGTAAATAGTATAATAAAATAATTAGCTGACTGCGAATATTTATTAAACAGCTGTGCGAGTCATTAGAAAGATAATTGTATTTGGCGCAAGTGCATATTGCAAAGCAAAAGAGTTAGCTAAACGGATAGATATTTCCACTCCCCTACCGCAAAGCCTTAAGACAAAGGTCTTCAACGAGTGCGTCCTACCCGTTATGACTTACGGAGCCGAGACGTAGACAATGACGGTGCGACTGGTTCACCAATTTAAGGTCGCTCAGCGAGCTATGGAGAGGGCTATGCTCGGAGTTTCTCTGAAGGACCGAATTCGTAATGCAGTGATCCGACAGAGAACCAAGGTAATCGACATAGCTCAAAGAATAAGCAAGCGGAAGTGGTAGTGGGCCGGCCACATTTGTCGAAGAACTAGTGTTCTAGAGTGGAGACCGCGCCTTGGCAAACGTAGTGTAGGACGCCCTCCGGCTAGGTGGAGTGATGATATACACAAAGTGGCTGGCAGCGGCTAAACACGAAAAGCCGAAAATCGGGCTGAGTGGCGTGCCATTGGAGAGGCCTATATCCAGTAGTGGACTCTTGCAGTCTGATGATGATGAAATGGATTGATAAAAATTAATAGTAGTATTGCAATAATGCTTGCACGCACGCGTAATACAGTCGTCTCGCCATTAAGCACCACGACGAGGGTTGCGGGTTTGATTTCCACACGACGAAAGTTTTACCTCATATTAATAGAGATTTCTTACTTAATGCTAGTGGGTTTGTATTTAGTGAATTAAGTTTTAATGTTAAACACAAATAGATTAAGTATCTTAATACGTGATGGCGTAGAAGCTTATAAGAGTTTAACACAAATATTGAGGGTAAAATTCACACTCTTCTCAAAACTACTTGCATGAATATGGTCTAAATCAGAGTGTGATTTATTTCCGTCAAATGTATGATTTTAAATAATATGTCGTGATACGTGTTTTAATTCTTAGTAGTGGAGTAAAAAAATAAAATTTCTTTCCTACCAATAATATTTCTAAAATTGGCTTGTAGAAATCCCTTTTCTCAATACGTCCGCTAGGTTATTTTTATTGTAAGATTTCCTAAACTTTGATATTGGTCTACAATAAAGTATAACTAAACAATAATTCTTAGTAAAACTGTTTCTATACACTTCTACGAATCAATTGTTATAAAAAATAAAGAAGGCAAGAAATAGAGCACGTCCGTCACAGCCCATTGAATCGAAATAACAAAATATGATGCCGTCGCCCATAAAACTACTATTTTATTACTCAAGTTGTAAGCCAGTTCTTAAAGTACAATTTCTAAGATAAACTTAATTAACTTAGAGTCCTGTCCATTCTGAAACGAATTCCCGATATAACAACCGACATTGACTTACTATTGGAGAGATTAATTCTCAGGAGTAAACACGAAACAGTTTCAAAGACCGAAGTTCTTACGGATAAATAAATAATTTGGAAGAATTTCTTATAAGCGAGAATGTTGTTCTATGGTAAGTTTTAGAATAGTTTTGCGCTTCTGGTTAGTTTGAATGTTTTTCAAGACAACTACCGCATGAGGAATAAATGCTGTGTCTAGAGTTTGAGCTGAGATCGGGTAAGGTTTACAGAGATCAGTGGAAGCGATTAATTCATCCAGTCTCAGCCCAAGGCAAAGGTCCAACATACACTGCGGTAGCACAGCGAATGAATATAAATTCTAATATTAATAGAAAGTCTTACCAAATATCCCCTGGTGATGTTCTTGAGTGGAGTCCTGGAGGCAAGCTAGACACACACGAGACTAAATTGGCCAATATTAGCAAGTGAATTATCTTTACTTTACCAGACTCCAACGCAGCGTTTTCAATCAGCAAATTCGTCCGGCACCAACCACGTGCATCGGATTCACTCAAGTTTTACAATGTTCGTTAAAATACTATTTTTATCACAATTAACCGGTGCCAGTTATTGATCAAGGAAGTGGCAATCAAACGGGTTCTAAATACAAGATCAAAACGCTCACAAAACGAAATCTATCCAGAGCTAGGTTTTTTCGCTGACCGCGGGAAACGACAAAGCACCAAAGAGAGCAAAAAAAGTGAATGAGAGTTCAGTGTGACCATTGTCAGAAATTTTCAATAGACTAAACAAAATGTTACTCAATCGATCTAATCGATTTGACTTATAATAAAAACTAATTCTATTTCAAACATCCACCCGCCCCGGACCGGCCTACCGGTCCGCTAATCGGTTGGTAGACGTGACAATGTTGCAACCGCTCTCCTCAGAATCGAACCGTCCACCAAGACCTCAGCAAATCGGGGAACTCCATCAGCCCCAGTTACCAAATGAAGGATGCGCCCCCTGCGCCATCTGAGTGGCGGAAGGTTAGCCTCCTTGATCAAAACGAGGTCACCAATCTTGGGTGGATCGGTCTTGTCGGTCCACTTAACGCGTTGCTGGAGTATGTGCAAATATTCCAAGTTCCAGCGTTTCCAAAAGCTCTGAGTAATCTGGCGTACCAATTCAAAACGCGAGAGACGACCAGGTCTCGTATGAATATAGGGGTACTCAGGCAAGGCGACAAGTGGGTGACCAATCAAAAAATGGCCCGGCGTAAGGGCCTTCAAATCATTCGGATCTGAGGAGATCGGGCACAATGGCCGAGAGTTCAAAACGGCCTCAATCTTACAAAACACAGTTGCGAGTTCCTCAAATGTAAGGACAGATTCACCGATTGTCCTGCGCAAGTGTGTTTTGGCCGATTTTACGGCGGCCTCAAAAATACCACCCCAGTGTGGACAATTTGGTGGGGAAAATAACCAATTTATCCCACGTCGGGCAAGCCTATCACCTATATCAGCCTTGTTGGTTTCAAGGAAATTAACAACATCATTCAGATAATTATAAGTGCCCTTGAAGTTAGTGCCGCAGTCAGAACGGATCAAGGAAGGCAGCCCTCTGCGGGATACAAATCTGTCAAATGTGGCTACAAACGCCTCGGTCGTAAGCGAGGAGACCAGTTCTAAGTGTACGGCCTTTGTGGAAAGACAAACAAAAACACACAAGTAGGCCTTGACAGTCTTGCTGTTTCGAAGTGTCGACGTTTTCACCAAAAAAGGACCAGCGAAGTCCGTGCCAACACCGTCAAACGTCCTGCTTTCAGTTACGCGATCTGCCGGTAAGTCCCCCATCAAGGGCTGCATGGTAGAAGCCTTGAGCTTATAGCAAGGGATGCAGCGAAAGACTACACTCCGAATAATTCTTCGGGCAGACAAAATCCAAAACTCGCGTTGCAAAATGGCCAACAAGGCATTACAACCAGCATGCGAATTTTTAAGGTGACGGTCAGCTACCAACAAGCGTACCAAATGACCGTCCTTAGGTAACAAAAGGGGGTGACGAGCCCCGTAAGGGAGGTTGGCGTTCTTGAGACGCCCTCCAACGCGCAAGAAACCCGTTTCGTCCAAAAAGGGGTTCAATTTAGATACAGCTCCCGACAATTTCGATTTCCCCGACTTGAGGATAGCAATCTCCCTTTCAAAATGCGCCAATTGCACAGAACGAACCCAAAAGGTGAGGGACTCCTGTCGTTCCTGTGGTGAGAGAAATGGTGTCAGTCGTTTCTGTAGTGGGTGCTTAAAATTAAAAACAAAACGCTTTATCCAAGCAGTGACACCTAACAACTTGTCGAGGGAGCTGTAACGATTCAACAAAAAAACGGGGTCGAAGGCGCATTCCACCTTCTCAAGAGCGAGTGTTCGTAGACCCGGCAAATTAGAAGTATTCAAAACTGGCGTTCGAGGCCAATCAATTTCTGGTCGACTCAACCATTCCGGACCCCACCACAGCGAATGACCTATCAAACTAGGCCTCAAGCATCCGCGCGAGGCACAATCAGCGGTGTTGAGCTCACCTGGCACGTGTCTCCAAACAAGTTTGACTTCGGATTTCTGGATTTGGGAAACGCGATTAGCGACAAATACCTCCAAAGTGTGGACAGAAGCCTTCAACCAACAAAGAACAATTTGGCTGTCTGTCCAGGCGTAGGTCCCATTAATGCAAATGCTTTTACCCAAAGTACTGGACACGTGGTTCAACAAGCGTACAAGAAGGGCTGCTCCCGAGAGCTCCAATTTTGGAATGGTCAGAGATGTCCGAAGGGGTGCCACCTTGCTCTTTGCCATGATCAGGGAAACCCTCACCTGACCTGAGGCACTAACTGTGCGCAAGTACACCACGGCGGCGTGACCACGTTCCGAGGCGTCACAAAACCCGTGAAGGGTGGCCTTGTACTTCCCGGGAGGAAGGATGGGACGAGGCAAGGAGATCTCGTTGACGGCAGGAAGTGAGGATACAAAAGAGGTCCATTCCTCAACAAGAGTGCCGTGCAGAGGTTCGTCCCAGATCAATCCTGCTGTCCAAAGCTTCTGCAAGAAGCATTTTGCCCAAAATATAATTGGACAGATCCAACCGCTCGGATCAAAGGTTCTGGCGACAGTAGACAATACGAGACGTTTAGTCCAAGAACACGGCAATTTCAAGTCTACGTTATATGTAAAGATGTCTTGGACTGGTCTGTACTGAACGCCGAGAACAGCCATCATGGCGGGGTTGTCAACAATCTCAAACAAATGTGGATCTTGCTGATGATCCTCTGGCAAGCCTTCCAAAAGCGCTGGAGAGTTGGAAATCCATTTGCGCAACTCATAACCAGCGGAGGCCAAAATACCTATCAATTCGTCCCGCAGGAGGATCGCCTCGTCCGCTGTGGAGGCGCCCGAGCAAATGTCATCGACGTAAATATCGTCCTTCAAGATGGCGGAGGCTCTTGGGAAACGTAGGCCTTCGCGGTCTGCGAGCTCCCAAAGAGAACGTATTGCCAAGTAGGGGCTTGACCTTAACCCGTACGTATTTGTATTGAGCTCGTAGATGACCATGGGATCGCGAGGAGACTCTCTCCAAAGAATCAGCTGGAAGCGACGGTCATCAGGGTGGATAATCGTCTGCCTGAACATCATTTTTATATCGGCTACAAAGACAACCTGATGTCGTCGGAAGCTGGTGATGACGTCACAAAGGTCCTTGACCAACTTGGGACCAGAATGCAAGCACTGGTTCAAGGATACGCTTGTTGAAGTCTGCGCAGAACCATCAAACACTGTGCGCAGCTTGCCAGTCGATGGCTTCAATACCGCATGATGCGGGAGAAAGTAATGCTCCACCGAACGCCAATCCAAATTTGAGACAGACATGTGTCCCAACTGTTCATATTCCCTCATGAACTCAATGTACTTCTGTCTGAGCTCCGGATCACGACCCATGCGGCGCTCCATGGCCAACAACCTCTTTTCGGCTAAAGGTCGTGACTCACCAAGCGGAGGCCGAACAGACAGGAAGGGTAGCCTCGTAATAATCCGACCAGAACGGAGTCGACCAGTGTTGTTCTGGAAGAACAGCTCGCACTCCTCATGTTCTGGATTCAAACGGGCAGCTTGAGGGGGCTCCTCTATCTCCCAAAACCTCTGAACCGCATCAGAGAGAGCGGAGCCTACAGCTAACAAATTGTCAAGTTCAGGTGGAGGGGGGTCCCTAGGTACAGGTCCCATCAAAGCAAATCCAAATATGGTCGGGATGGCAGTCAAACCATTTGGCACCAAGACCCTTTTCCCACCAATCAAAATTCCACCGAGGACATCAGAGCCAATCAACAAGTCGATTTGTCCCGGTGTGTCAAATTTGGGGTCTGCCAGTTCCAATCCCGATGTCAAATTCACCACAGCAGCAGGTAGCTGCTTCTGTGGATGCATACCCAAAATATTCTTCAACACAATAGCCGAGGTTTTAATCCTCGGGTGTGAAGATTCAACAGGGCCAAACAAAACCTTAACTTGCCCTTCAACATTAGAGGCTACATCACCTATGCCCCGTATACAATTTGGAAAAGAGCCCATATTTAATTTAACCTGCCCTACCAAATAAGTGGAAACAATGCAACCTTGTGAACCTGTGTCCAATATAGCACGGACAACAACAGAGGTCCCCGTGGGTCCCCAGACCCTAACAGCAACCGTTGGTAGGATAACGGTCTCAATGGGGGAGGTTGGCGTTATAGGGCAGGGATCAATGACCTATTGTTGCCTGGGCGGCGACCGTTGGCCAGGACCAGGCAAATCAAAATGAGGGTGCGGCTTGAAGTCCTCAAAAGCGCGATGACTCGATCCGCGCGCCATCTGTGGGGGGTCATAATGACGCACCAGCCCAAAACGAGGTGGGCGCGAGTCAAGGCGGGGACGCTCCGCCAAAGGAGGGGAATACCTGGGGCAGCAGTCATGGTGCTGGTGACGTTGCGCGGCACATTCAGGTGCGCGAGAGAGAGGAGGCGTGCGCACGCTACGGTTCTCCAAGCGGGGTGAGTGGCGATCAATTGAGCAAGGCGACTCTCGGCTACGCGCCGGTGAGCCTCGGCTGCCACCTTCAAAACACCCGCCCGTGCGCGGCGTCGGCTGGTTGGACAAGCGGCCAACCTCTCTGGCATTAATACAGAGAATGTCCAAATGCTGTCCTCCACAGTGAGGACAGGGGCGAGAATTTGGGCAGTCTCGCTGGTAGTGGGACCCCAAACAAGAGAAGCGAAGGCGGCGGGCATTCGCGATGCGCCTACGAGAGGCGACATGAAGGTCCAAGAATGCCCTACAACTGGTCGTTCTGTGCCCCGTGACCTTGCAGTAGGAGCACTCCACTGGGCTCTGCGTGACTGCAAAGCGAGGAGGGCGCCGGTCAACATTGGCTCGAGTGTGAACGCGAGCCTGCTCCTTGACCTTGGGCGGCTGCGACTTAGCCGGCGTGTCACCACCGGAGTTGTCCAAGACCCGGCACTCATCCTCCAGGAACTTCAACAGGTCAGCAAAGGGGGGCAGATGGGTCGCGCTATCCCCACCAAAGCGCTGCTCAAAACGCGACCTCAGGTCGGCAGGCAGCTTTTTCAGTACAATGTGCACCAATAGATAGGACCATTGGTCCACGGGCAGGTCAAGGCACTTACGTGCGTTGATGGCCACCAAGAGCGGGTTCAAAAGTTGGGTGCGCAACCCAGAGACCCGGGTGAGCGTCGGCAAACCCAAAATCTGCTCGATGTGCGTGTCGGCGAGGCCACGCTTATTATGGTACCTACGGGTGATTAGGTCCCGAGCCGTCTGGTACGCCTCGTCAGACACGGGCAGTTGCTGGATGAGGCCCTTAGCCTCCCCATCCAGAACCGACATTAGATAGGCCAACTTTTGTGCCGGCCGAAGGTCAGCCCTATCATTGACCAGGCTGTCGAACAAATTAACGAAGCCCAGGTAGCTTCCTAGGCAGCCATCAAAATGGGGGAGGTCCAAGGTAGGGAGCCTACTCACCAGCCCTGGTGCTGACCTAGGAAGCTCCTGCTTCAGGCCGGGTTGCCCTTCCCTATCGGCAACTAGTTGTCTCGCAGTATTGGAGACAGCATTATACAGGTCTAAGACTTGGGCATAGTCTTCGCTGACCTTATTTCGCTGGTCAGCGGTGAAATCATTGATTGACACTTCAAGACAGCAAGTGCTGAAAGTGCGGAATTGCTGTTCCACACTTGCCAGGCGATCGTCAATCCGCTCGTACCTTTGTAGTAAGGCCTGCTGGCGATCAGGCCGGTTCACTAAGGCACTGGCCGAGGCAAACCAGCGCAAATCTGATGCAATGGCACCAGCAGCCGCACGCAAGTCCTTGATAGCTGACATAATCAAAATTTCAAAAGAGCCCGGACAAGCGTTAAACAATATTAACAATCAAAACTTAATTTTTCTCAATTCTTTGAAACCAACAAAGTATTAGCCTGTTTACTGCAAGTGCAGGCAAGTGACAGGTATTTACTGCCCAACAAAATTAAAGGTTTCAAAGAATTGAGAAAAGAATTGTTATGTTTATGAATATATGCAATAAACTAAATTTACTAAATTTATTGATACATACAGCTGTTATGTATCCAAACAAACTGACTTATTAATGCAACAACAAATTTAAGTTAGATTTTTCAACAATACAAATCAACAATTACTGATTGAGGTTATGTGACAATGTGTTTCAAATTATCTAGGTCAACTTATACAATTAAATATTATGTATTTTAGTCAATAACTGACCTGACAAACACTACAATACTGTCTACAAGGTGATAAGATACAAGCTCATACCAATCTGAGTTTATACTCAGTAATGCAACAGCGGCTAAATTTCAACCACGCTCTGCTACCAAAAATATGTCTAGAGTTTGAGCTAAGATCGGGTAAGGTTTACAGAGATCAGTGGAAGCGATTAATTCATCCAGTCTCAGCCCAAGGCAAAGGTCCAACATACACTGCGGTAGCACAGCGAATGAATATAAATTCTAATATTTATAGAAAGTCTTACCAAATATCCCCTGGTGATGTTCTTGAGTGGAGTCCTGGAGGCAAGCTAGACACACACGAGACTAAATTGGCCAATATTAGCAAGTGAATTATCTTTACTTTACCAGACTCCAACGCAGCGTTTTCAATCAGCAAATTCGTCCGGCACCAACCACGTGCATCGGATTCACTCAAGTTTTACAATGTTCGTTAAAATACTATTTTTATCACAATTAACCGGTGCCAGTTATTGATCAAGGAAGTGGCAATCAAACGGGTTCTAAATACAAGATCAAAACGCTCACAAAACGAAATCTATCCAGAGCTAGGTTTTTTCGCTGACCGCGGGAAACGACAAAGCACCAAACAGAGCAAAAAAAGTGAATGACAGTTCAGTGTGACCATTGTCAGAAATTTTCAATAGACTAAACAAAATGTTACTCAATCGATCTAATCGATTTGACTTGTAATAAAAACTAATTCTATTTCAAACATGCTGTATCGTGGTGAATTTTACACTGACACGCAAAACAATAATTTGTAGATTACACAAAATATTGTCTCGTGTGGCGATTGTCAGTCTAGAGACGTCCACTGATTGACATAGGGCTCCCGCAAGGTTCTCCAAACAAACCGACCTTGAGCCGCCGGCATATCCGTTTCCCACAATTTAACCCCTAATACTTTACTCAGTATTTCATAAAGAGGCCACCGCTTATACTACCACGTCATCTGCGTAGTTAAGTAAACACCCATATGACTTTATCACAGTTTATTTATAGTATCGTATCTGATTTGCGCTGAAGATTATGGCCTTCGCCCGATCCGCTAGCCTGATTGGCGCGTCCTATACAAACTACGTGCGCTTGGCCAAGAGGCTCTCATAAGTTCAACCCGAAAACTAAACTCGGTGTCAACTATTAAATACAGGAGCCGGATCATTTACTGTATTTCCTCATTATTTTTGTATCCATTGTGTTTATAAAAAACCTTGAAGTGTAGAACTTCTTGTGAAAAGTCGAATATTCCTAATTCTAAATTGTAAACGCTTTATTCTTTTTGTGTGCACATGTGCTAAGTGTAAAATTAGCCATATACGTTCTTATATCAAAATTGTGACTACTACTTACTAACTCGAGATTCATCCGAGGTCGGATCGTCGATATAATCATCTACAGCCGATTCCATTATTGTGACAAAAATAATAATAGCGTATATGTACAGTACATTTTGTGGACCAATAATGTAATCTAAAGGATTGACTATGAGACTAAACGGACTTTCTTTTTCCTTCTTATGAAATTTCCTTCTTCTTCTTTCTTAGGAAAGATTATTACTAAGCAGTGTAGTCGTAAAAATGCAATAAACAAATAGAGGACCAATTCTCGAAATTATATTTGTTCAAAATGCAGTTCCGATCTAAACTCGGTGTCATACTTATGTCATAAACGGTATTCTCCGAAATTAACTGATACTTGAATGATATTGCAACTACATCAGATATTGAACAAAGTGTCAAACTATGTGTCATCGTCGAACTATATGTGTCAAATTAGACGATAATGGTAATGGTAGGAGAACACCTATTGTGAGTCAATTAAAAATCGAATCACATTTCGTTTGAAATGCAGTGTCGATGTCAAGTAAAATACGCGACTGGCATTCAGAGTTTTCATCTCAATAATATAATCTACTTACAAGGACACTAACATGACATGCTTTATTGACCTTGACCTTCTGTGTCTGGTTACGAGGTTATGAATTGTTATGTATTGTATTAATTAGGAATGTCACTTGAGGCAAGTCCCTCTTGCCTTGTATGCCGCAGGCTGAGTGTATTCCCAAGCGATTGTTTTTGTATTTTCGTTGGAATATTGACATGTTTATGAGTGGGTCCATGAAAGCGACGTAGAGATACAGTTTTCGCGAATAATAAATTTTCTCAGCATTTGGTACTATTTGTACATGTTTGCTTCACTCAGTGTTTAGCTGTCTGGTAATATAATTGACAAGCTATTCATAAAATATAAATGAAAACTATAACGTTGTGTATTAAATTGGTAATGTCCGCTTGCTAAACAGTGAAGAATAATATCGCGAGAAAACCAGGATTACTGAATTCTCCATAATGATTTCGATAGTCATGTGAAGTCTGCCCACCCGCACTTGACGAGTAGGGTGGCCTGTGGTATCCATCTTCTCATAGTGAGAAGAGTACAGCAGTCAGACAGTTCATGTACAGACATATGATGATGAACATGCTGTATCACGAATAATATACCTATATATTATAAACAATTAAGATTTACGATTTGCAGTCTCACTTTACTAACGTAACTTTAGATAAAATTCATAAATATTAGCTTTGTATTTAGTAATATGCTTTAAAGCAACAGAAACTAAAAGTATGGCACAATATTGGTACACAAGTGGCAAAAAGTGATAAAATTTATGTCCTGTACTGTATACAGTCGCGTCGGGTTATTAATTCTACAAACAACTCCATGCTGCGATCGATATATCCTTATACAGGGGGTGGCAATCCCAACCCTCGTGTTATCGCTGTGTGCGTTATTAATCTTAGACGTTTACAAATGGAGACAGTGGTGCACCCTGCTTTTATTATTTGGGGTTCTCAATACGATTTTCTGACGGAAAAATCTATTTTTGTGTCGTAAATTGTGGTTTTGGGTTGATATGAATTTGTGTGATAGGTAATGGTTTTTATTGTCATTCTTTACTTGACCGGTGACGCGATGTACTTTCTTCTTTTTCGCTAAGTATATATTTATTATGGGAGCTGAGAGTTTATTGAAAAGGTTTTAAAATATTAATACTGACTGACTTAGTTACTAACTTCGCCGATTTAATGTTGTAAACCTTTGGATAGGACATTTTCAGTCACGTGGTACTTACTTATACTAATGTTATACTTAAAATTTTAATATTTTGTGTTTTAAATAAGTTTGCAACTTTTTTAGTCACGAGAAAGGAGCTTATGCCTGGTATTTTAGGCCTTGTTTTAAATTAATTATATTACAAGGTGACTTGAGACCAAGGAATCATTTTTTTAAACCACTTCTTTCTAAAGTACACCGTCACCTGATGTCAACAAAATCGGAATCATAAAGCAAACATAATTTCAAATGAAATACGTCTTCTGCTGTAATCCGGTCGCAGTAATTTGGCTGCAAGAGTATGACATAAGCATACATAATTATGTGACATAAGCTCCATAGCAAGTATGTATCTATAGTAACGAAATCCGTGGATATATCAATATTGGGAACGGCTGTTAGTCATCTAGGTTCCAGTGTAATACATTTTAACTTAAAAAGAAACATTTACATCAAGATTCGGCTAGATAGCAAAGCTAAATGAGCAGAAAGTTACCGTTAAGTTAAAGTTACCACGCAGGGCGATTTACAGCCTCGATATGTCAACCAAAATACAGGTATAAGCGACATAACAAGTTTATAACTCAAACCCTTTGAGGATGCAGAGGTGAGAACGTATTTCATTTGAAATGATGTTTGCTTTATGATTCCGATTTTGTTGACATCAGGTGACGGTGTACTTTAGAAAGAA
>OX123183.2:7450912-7557443 GCA_944739405.2 Euclidia mi | reverse complement strand
GTCAACAAAATCGGAATCATAAAGCAAACATAATTTCAAATGAAATACGTCTTCTGCTGTAATCCGGTCGCAGTAATTTGGCTGCAAGAGTATGACATAAGCATACATAATTATGTGACATAAGCTCCATAGCAAGTATGTATCTATAGTAACGAAATCCGTGGATATATCAATATTGGGAACGGCTGTTAGTCATCTAGGTTCCAGTGTAATACATTTTAACTTAAAAAGAAACATTTACATCAAGATTCGGCTAGATAGCAAAGCTAAATGAGCAGAAAGTTACCGTTAAGTTAAAGTTACCACGCAGGGCGATTTACAGCCTCGATATGTCAACCAAAATACAGGTATAAGCGACATAACAAGTTTATAACTCAAACCCTTTGAGGATGCAGAGGTGAGAACGTATTTCATTTGAAATGATGTTTGCTTTATGATTCCGATTTTGTTGACATCAGGTGACGGTGTACTTTAGAAAGAAATGGTTTAAAAAAATGATTCCTTGGTCTCAAGTCACCTTGTAATATAATAAATTTAAAACAAGGCCTTAAATACCAGGCATAAGCTCCTTTCTCGTGACTAAAAAAGCTGCAAACTTATTTAAAACACAAAATATTAAACTTTTAAGTATAACATTAGTATTAGTAAGTACCACGTGACTGAAAATGTCCTATCCAAATGTTTACAACATTAAATCGGCGAAGTTAGTAACTAAGTCAGTCAGTATTAATAATTTAAAACCTTTTCAATAAACTCTCAGCTCCCATAATAAATATATACTTAGCGAAAAAGAAGAAAGTACATCGCGTCACCGGTCAAGTAAAGAATGACAATAAAAACCATTACCTATCACACAAATTCATATCAACCTAAAACCACCATTTACGACACAAAAATAGATTTTTCCGTCAGAAAATCGTATTGAGAACCCCAAATAATAAAAGCAGGGTGCACCACTGTCTCCATTTGTAAACGTCTAAGATTAATAACGCACACAGCGATAACACGAGGGTTGGGATTGCCACCCCCTGTATAAGGATATATCGATCGCAGCATGGAGTTGTTTGTAGAATTAATAACCCGACGCGACTGTATACAGTACAGGACATAAATTTTATCACTTTTTGCCACTTGTGTACCAATATTGTGCCATACTTGTAGTTTCTGTTGCTTTAAAGCATATTACTAAATACAAAGCTAATATTTATGAATTTTATCTAAAGTTACGTTAGTAAAGTGAGACTGCAAATCGTAAATCTTAATTGTTTATAATATATAGGTATATTATTCGTGATACAGCATGTTCATCATCATATGTCTGTATATGAACTGTCTGACTGCTGTACTCTTCTCACTATGAGAAGATGGATACCACAGGCCACCCTACTCGTCAAGTGCGAGTGGGCAGACTTCACATGACTATCGAAATCATTATGGAGAACTCAGTAATCCTGGTTTTCTCGCGATATTATTCTTCACTGTTTAGCAAGCGGACATTACCAATTTAATACACAACGTTATAGTTTTCATTTATATTTTATGAATAGCTTGTCAATTATATTACCAGACAGCTAAACACTGAGTGAAGCAAACATGTACAAATAGTACCAAATGCTGAGAAAATTTATTATTCGCGAAAACTGTATCTCTACGTCGCTTTCATGGACCTACTCATAAACATGTTAATATTCCAACGAAAATACAAAAACAATCGCTTGGGAATACACTCAGCCTGCGGCATACAAGGCAAGAGGGACTTGCCTCAAGTGACATTCCTAATTAATACAATACATAACAATTCATAACCTCGTAACCAGATATAGAAGGTCAAGGTCAATAAAGCATGTCATGTTAGTGTCCTTGTAAGTAGATTATATTATTGAGATGAAAACTCTGAATGCCAGTCGCGTATTTTACTTGACATCGACACTGCATTTCAAACGAAATGTGATTCGATTTTTAATTGACTCACAATAGGTGTTCTCCTACCATTACCATTATCGTCTAATTTGACACATATAGTTTGACGATGACACATAGTTTGACACTTTGTTCAATATCTGATGTAGTTGCAATATCATTCAAGTATCAGTTAATTTCGGAGAATACCGTTTATGACATAAGTATGACACCGAGTTTAGATCGGAACTGCATTTTGAACAAATATAATTGCGAGAATTGGTCCTCTATTTGTTTATTGCATTTTTACGACTACACTGCTTAGTAATAATCTTTCCTAAGAAAGAAGAAGAAGGAAATTTCATAAGAAGGAAAAAGAAAGTCCGTTTAGTCTCATAGTCAATCCTTTAGATTACATTATTGGTCCACAAAATGTACTGTACATATACGCTATTATTATTTTTGTCACAATAATGGAATCGGCTGTAGATGATTATATCGACGATCCGACCTCGGATGAATCTCGAGTTAGTAAGTAGTAGTCACAATTTTGATATAAGAACGTATATGGCTAATTTTACACTTAGCACATGTGCACACAAAAAGAATAAAGCGTTTACAATTTAGAATTAGGAATATTCGACTTTTCACAAGAAGTTCTACACTTCAAGGTTTTTTATAAGCATAATGGATACAAAAATAATGAGGAAATACAGTAAATGATCCGGCTCCTGTATTTAATAGTTGACACCAAGTTTAGTTTTCGGGTTGAACTTATGAGAGCCTCTTAGCCAAGCGCACGTAGTTTGTATAGGACGCGCCAATCAGGCTAGCGGATCGGGCGAAGGCCATAATCTTCATTGCAAATCAGATACGATACTATAAATAAACTGTGATAAAGTCATATAGGTGTTTACTTAACTACGCAGATGACGTGGTAGTATAAGCGGTGGCCTCTTTATGAAATACTGAGTAAAGTATTAGGGGTTAAATTGTGGGAAACGGATATGCCGGCGGCTCAAGGTCGGTTTGTTTGGAGAACCTTGCGGGAGCCCTATGTCAATCAGTGGACGTCTCTAGACTGACAATCGCCACACGAGACAATATTTTGTGTAATCTACAAATTATTGTTTTGCGTGTCAGTGTAAAATTCACCACGATACAGCATTTATTCCTCATGCGGTAGTTGTCTTGAAAAACATTCAAACTAACCAGAAGCGCAAAACTATTCTAAAACTTACCATAGAACAACATTCTCGCTTATAAGAAATTCTTCCAAATTATTTATTTATCCGTAAGAACTTCGGTCTTTGAAACTGTTTCGTGTTTACTCCTGAGAATTAATCTCTCCAATAGTAAGTCAATGTCGGTTGTTATATCGGGAATTCGTTTCAGAATGGACAGGACTCTAAGTTAATTAAGTTTATCTTAGAAATTGTACTTTAAGAACTGGCTTACAACTTGAGTAATAAAATAGTAGTTTTATGGGCGACGGCATCATATTTTGTTATTTCGATTCAATGGGCTGTGACGGACGTGCTCTATTTCTTGCCTTCTTTATTTTTTATTACAATTGATTCGTAGGAGTGTATAGAAACAGTTTTACTAAGAATTATTGTTTAGTTATACTTTATTGTAGACCAATATCAAAGTTTAGGAAATCTTACAATAAAAATAACCTAGCGGACGTATTGAGAAAAGGGATTTCTACAAGCCAATTTTAGAAATATTATTGGTAGGAAAGAAATTTTATTTTTTTACTCCACTACTAAGAATTAAAACACGTATCACGACATATTATTTAAAATCATACATTTGACGGAAATAAATCACACTCTGATTTAGACCATATTCATGCAAGTAGTTTTGAGAAGAGTGTGAATTTTACCCTCAATATTTGTGTTAAACTCTTATAAGCTTCTACGCCATCACGTATTAAGATACTTAATCTATTTGTGTTTAACATTAAAACTTAATTCACTAAATACAAACCCACTAGCATTAAGTAAGAAATCTCTATTAATATGAGGTAAAACTTTCGTCGTGTGGAAATCAAACCCGCAACTCTCGTCGTGGTGCTTAATGGCGAGACGACTGTATTACGCGTGCGTGCAAGCATTATTGCAATACTACTATTAATTTTTATCAATCCATTTCATGATCATCAGACTCCAAGAGTCCACTACTGGATAAAGGCCTCTCCAATGGCACGCCACTCAGCCCGATTTTCGGCTTTTCGTGTTCAGCCGCTGCCAGCCACTTTGTGTATATTATCATCACTCCACCTAGCCGGAGGGCGTCCTACACTACGTTTGCCAAGGCGCGGTCTCCACTCTACAAATGTGGCCGGCCCACTACCACTTCCGCTTGCTTATTCTTTGAGCTATGTCGATTACCTTGGTTCTCTGTCGGATCACTGCATTACGAATTCGATCCTTCAGTGAAACTCCGAGCATAGCCCTCTCCATAGCTCGCTGAGCGACCTTAAATTGGTGAACCAGTCGCACCGTCAGTGTCTACGTCTCGGCTCCGTAAGTCATAACGGGTAGGACGCACTCGTTGAAGACCTTTGTCTTAAGGCTTTGCGGTACGCGTATAGCTATAGATTCGAAATATCTATCCGTTTAGCTAACTCTTTTGCTTTGCAATATGCACTTGCGCCAAATACAATTATCTTTCTAATGACTCGCACAGCTGTTTAATAAATATTCGCAGTCAGCTAATTATTTTATTATACTATTTACTACAATGTTTGTTACATCGAAATTCAGGTCATGTTAACTTTAAACAGGCTGAAAATATAGCATTAAATTTCATTGTATCTAGAAACAATTAGAACTTCGTGGTATGTTAGTGATATGTGCATTTAATCTTTCATTAGTTTAAATTCATAGTAAGCTTAGTATTAAGCATTAACGAATTTTCTGGTTTTAAGTAGATTGTAGTCGTTTTAAGTGTTTCTTTATGACCTATATGAAATAAATAACTTTGAATTAAATTGAAAATACTATTCTGCCTCGTTGGTCTCGCGGCATAAATGTGCGCGTGGTATTGGGAGGTCTTGGGTTCGATCCCCGGGTCGGACAATGTTTTATTGTTTTTTTCCGTTAGGAAATTCTCATTAGCAGCACGGAGTCTGGTAATGTGCGCGGTACGGCAATAGGCTCGCCCTCTATTACGTGGGACTAAAATATATCTGGCGAAAAGTAATACACCTCTGCCTACCTCTTCGGGCATATAGGTGTGAGACTATGAATGTATGTATGAAAATACTATATTTTCAATTACAATTTAACAATTAGATTTATGTATGTATATTATTTTATACAATAATGCTTTAGGCACTTTATCAGGCGTAATTTTTAATGAAGCGAAATAGACAAATACATAATTATGTGTACGGAAACATAATTATGTATTTGTCCATTTCGCTTACAGAGTATAAAACGAAATTTAAGAGCAGGCATTCCGAATTTTATGCTATTTTGAAGCGATATTCTGAAACAGTCATAGATACTAGTAAAGTGAAACTTCAGCAAACGATTATTTAGGCCCTTGTCTGTCTTTGTTCAAGAACAGATACATGATTGGACGATGTTCGCTCGATAACATTTTCATTTGAAAATCACACTACTTGCAAAGCATATTCAAAATATTTGAATAAAATATTCACTGTTCTTTCTGAAGTAAACAATAAACATAAAAGAAACCTACGTTTTAGTGTAGTTCAAGATATTTTTTCTGTAGGACAAATATTACTATATTAATAAACAACGCAAGATTTTCTACTTTTTCTATGCTTGAAGTGGTTTGACCCACTTTACGCCCGCACCCGATATTTAACGTTATTCCTGATGTCATACCGTTTACTTCAGCCGGGCGCGCCAGCTTGTCACTCGAGCTACGCGCTCCGTCCGACGTGGACGTGTATCGCGTTCGCGCGCAACTATAAGTATTTTTATTACGATTTGTTTCGTAACATAAGAAATAAAACATAAAAAATAAAATGGGTAACAAGGTAAATAAGAGATCTTATGTTAAAAAATAAAAAGAAAATTGACTTGAAGAATAATGCTAGAATTAGATTCTACCGCTTCTTTCTCTACTCACTTGGAACCCGTTTCTGACATTTCTAATGTGACCGTTAGCGTTGACGAAGTGAGAAAATTGCTTTGTAAACTTGACACAACGAAAGGAGCTGGTCCCGATCATATATCAGCCAAATTTTTATTGAAGTCTGCTTCCTCTATAGCTAGACCTATTTCTATTTTATTTAAAAAATCATTGTCCTTGGGCACCGTTCCTAAAATCTGGAAGTCAGCCTTTATCACCCCAGTTCATAAAAAGGGACCAAAAACGGAAATTTCCAACTACCGCCCTATATCTAAACTTTGCTTAATTGCTAAGATATTTGAAAGAATTATCTATGACCAGGTTTATTTCGCTCTTAGTAAATCATTCAGCCCTTTTCAACATGGTTTTTTGAGAGGCCGATCCACTGTCTCGAACCTGATCCTACTTAATGATTATATTACGGATGCTACGGACAAAGATAGTCACTTTGACGTTATTTATACTGATTACAGTAGGGCATTTGATCGTGTCAGTCACAGCCTATTAATTTCGAAGCTTAGCAACGTAGGGGTGCATGGAGACTTGCTCAGATGGTTCTCTTCTTATATTGAGAACCGATCGCAAGCTACAGTGCTTAATAATTACATATCTAGTTGGGTTACTGTTCCTAGCGGTGTACTCCAAGGCTCGCTGCTTGGTCCGCTTCTGTTTGTAGTGTATGTGAACGACATAGATTCATGCTTTAAATCATCTCAGTTGTTGTGTTTTGCAGATGATATGAAAATTTATTCCACTGTATCTTCATATTCAGATATGTTAGCCCTCCAGACTGATTTAGATAATCTAGAAACATACTGCAAACATAACAAACTAGATCTTAATCCAAATAAATGTTCAGTCGTAACATACACTCGTAAACGACTAGCATTGGTTACAGATTACACACTAGGGGGCCAAATTTTACCTCGATGTACCTCTGTGCGAGATCTGGGTGTGTACCATGACTCCAAACTGTTGTTTGATGATCATATTGAGTCAATAATCAAAAAAGCCTCGAAAGCCTTAGGTTTTGTGATAAGGATGTCAAAATGTTTCACTTGAGACGGGGGGTCTCAGGTAGGATGTCGGGGTTCGAGAGAAACACTGCTAGACTGAACAGGTTCTTTATTATGTCTCACTACCGCTTACATACAGTATGACCGAACTAGGTAAGCACTGGCCTGAGCTGGCTGGAGTGTAGACTCCTGCTGCTCTCCGACGCTCGCAGGGTAGCTGCTCGAAGGGTCGCCGATGAGCTGGCCAAGGTGCGCTGCGCAGGCAGCTCTGTGGTTGATGTTCAGGCTGAGCGGGTCTCAGGCGGTGCAGCCGATGTGGGTCGAGCGGTCAGGCTCAGGCGTCCGTGGCCTGGCTGTAGGAGCTCGTAGGCAGGAACGGAGGCTTGGGTGGCAGCTGGCTAGTAGCGGCACGGCGCCAGCAGCTCGTGGCTTGTAGCCCGTAGGAAGAACGTCAGCCCGTAGGAAGAACGTCAGGTGCAGTGAGCTCGTAGGGTGAACGTAGCCCGTAGGGTGAACGTAGCCGTAGGGTGAACTGGAAACAGCATAGAGAATACACAACAACCGGTCAGGAACAGGCTGTCCCTAGATCGGCTGTTATGCTTAGGAGACACAGATACTACAGACAGAACATATAGGCACACAGACAACTAGAATATGCTTACCCCCAGCGGGACAGTAGATAGGAAGTAGAATGTAGAATAATCGCGAGGTGTAGCGGCAGCGTTCCGATGTCTAGGGAAAGTGACCATTCTACAACGCGCACCCATCTTATATAGATGTAGCCTATGACTCACAACTGCCTTTGGCTAGTGAATATGACCATATTTGGTAATATTGCAAACGATGTCTGGCTAAGCTGGCGTTAAGCGCCTGCGAGATATTATAACGCAATACGTGTAGTATTACGTTACAATACCCCGCTCTGTACAGCAGGATTTTTCGTGTCTAGACAAGAAAAATCCGTCTAACTAAGTCCTCCGAACTTCTGTAGACAGTTCTAAGTAGATAGTGACTATGAAACTCAAACTGCAGGTAGGTACAATGAAAGAATCTAGTTAGGTTAGGAATCAGTGTAGTTAATTAGTTTTAAATCTTTAATGTGCCAACTGCCAATAGATTTACTCGACGAATCCGCTAATTCGTATACTAGTGGTGACTTTTTAGCAATAATAGTACACTTGGCAAACTTAGGAGCTAGTTTTTTGCCAAATGATTTGTCGTAGGTTCTTTTCCACACAGTATCACCCACGTTAAACCCAGCCGGTTTACGACGTAAGTTGTATGAGTGTGTATATAAAGTACCATTGTTTTGGTGTTTACGTGCGACGCAAGTATCACACGAAGATATAAACTTAATAATGTCAGCGTGCATACCGGGCCAATAATAACGCTGCGCTAAACGTTTGT
The DNA here is from genome assembly GCA_944739405.2 of Euclidia mi. Lineage (NCBI taxonomy): Eukaryota > Metazoa > Arthropoda > Insecta > Lepidoptera > Erebidae > Euclidia > Euclidia mi. Next base: position 7,549,008 of record OX123183.2, on the reverse strand, counting down.
ACGTTTTAAAAATACCTAAATGACCCGCAGCGAGTGCCGAATGGTTTTCTTTAATAGCTGTAGATCTATCCGAGGTATGTAGGACCTCTTTCCATTCGAATTCTTTCCGCAGTGCACATTTCGATACCATATATCGATATAACTTATCATTCCTGATAGAATAATTAGGGAAAGATGTAGGTGAGTTTTTACAGCCATTGTAGATTGTAGTATACCACTGATCCGAGTTTATAGTAGTCTCGTTATCAGTGTTAGTATCAATAGCTGACACGGTAGCATTAACTTTATTAGGCAAGGAATTACTACGAGAGTAATTATTAGATAAAGAAACAGAGTTAATATAGTTTGGTAACAATTTAAATCTTTTCCAGAAGTCAATACCTAAAATTAACGAACTAGTAACTTCTGGAATTACGTACGCTTTTAATTTATAAGTTTTATTTTCAAAAGTGGTGGGTATGTTGATATAGCCGATCGGTGTCAAACGATGACCACCCGCCGACCGAAAAAATATAGTAGGGTTGTCACACTTATTCAAAGGGAGATTAGTTTTAGAAATAAGTTTTATATGAGAATTATTGCCCAATATAGTCACGGCAGAACCTGAGTCAAGTAAACCAGTAAGGGGTAGATTCTTAATGGTTACATTAACATAGGGTCGAAAATCAGTATTAGGATTTTGATCTCGGGTCGCAGCCACAGAATGACTAGAAAAATACACTTTTAGAGTGTTCAGCCAATTTTTCCAGTCTTCCTTGTCAAAATATTTAGGTTTAGAAGATGTACAAACGGTAGGGTTTGTCATCTTATTTGATGAACGACGATCCGAATAAATTAGTTTTTTTGAAAATGATTTATTTTTACAGGTAGGACAATTTACGAATGTGACATCACTAAGGCCACACTTAAAACATATCGGATAACGTTCACGCTTGCACGTCCCTAGCGAGTGATCAGTTGAACGACATCGCGGACAAAAAACAGACCTCTTATTAGTTATTTTTGTAGGAACAGCTGATTTAGATATCATGTTGACATTATAGTGTTGTGGGTTAGGCACAGGTGTATCGTTCGGTTCGACATTTATAGATGCGACAGAAGCGTAGTTTTTTAGTTTAGACGGTTTATAGTACTGTGAATTATTATAGTGACCGTGCGTGTCCTTTTTATTTATGTAAGCTAAATCAGGTGCTACTGTGTTAGACGTAGGGTAACTAGGTTCGTGAAATTGTGCACTTAAACACTGGAACCTCTCATAGTTTAGACATAGTGCTTTTAGAGTGTCTATAGTGTCTATAGCCGTAGTACATGAAGCTAGTACTGTAGAATAACACGGTCTAATATTGTGAAGCAATATATTTAATTTTTCATGTTCGGTTAGTACCGTGTTCGGTGACAATCGCGCAAAAAGTTGGAACATAATTGATAAGTAGATGATTATACCCTCAGTTTGCCCTTGAGTACGATTACGAATCTCGGCTAAAAGTTTATAATCATAGTCGTACGGTGTAAAGTCAGCTGTGAGTTTACTAGCTAGTTCGTCCCATGTAGAAATGGAATTTTTAACACCGCGAAACCAGTGTAACGCATTACCAGTAAAAATTTCGGACGCGTAATCGAATAATCTATTGGCAGGTAGATTTCTAACCGTCCTAAATTCCGTCACGCGTTGTAGAAATTCGCGAACGCAGCCTGTTCCGTCGAATTTGAGTTTCGATAGTTCGCCAACCCTCAAATGCTCACAGTGGACAGTTACCGGAGTCGACGCTGCCTGTGCAGGGGTTGAATCCGTGCAAGTCATCGTGACTCCGACTTCCGCCGACGGAACATTCGAGTGTTCTATCTTAGATAGCTCTGCCGACAGCATCCGAAAGCGTTCAGTCAGGTCGGATATTTTCTTGCCGTATTTAGGTTCGGATTTGTCTAATCTGCCCAATCTGTGGTAGACCTGGTTGTGCAAAGCCGTAGTTCGCTTCGCCAAGTTGTGGTCGTATAATTCCTTAAGGGAAGAGATTCGCGAATCTAAATCAGTAACTGACAGGCTAGCTCCCTTGAAGTCGTCTGCTATGTCTAGGCCTGACTCTAGGATTTCGTCATTCGGAATCAGCTCGAGTAGTTTAGGTAGCTGCTTCCGTAAACCTAAAACAGAGGTAGCCGGCTCCTCTCCGCGAATAGCGACCTCGTAGGCCAATTCATTTTTATTAAGTAGAAAGTACTTGATAGGGTTAGTGCTCATGATGATATAAAATAAGTATGATAGAAAAGAACGTAAGTATATTACAGCCCTCCGTGTGCAATAGTTCTGCTTTACAAAGAAACTACGACGATTCGGTGTAAAAATGTAGACAATAGATAGTGACTTGCAAAAATAAAAAACGGTTATTTCAAATTGCGAACAGTTACGTAGGGAATCGGTAGTTGAAATTTGAATTAGACAATAGTAAGATAACACATAATAGGTATACAAGAATAGAAATTAAAGATAGACAGCAATACACAGATACACACAAGTTAGATAGTACGTACCGGTTCGCTGATGTCTGCACCTCCTCGTTTACAAGACTGACCTCCTAAACAAGAACAACTGCAGTAATTGGAAGTGAGACAAATAGAGTTGGGCGCCACTGAGACGGGGGGTCTCAGGTAGGATGTCGGGGTTCGAGAGAAACACTGCTAGACTGAACAGGTTCTTTATTATGTCTCACTACCGCTTACATACAGTATGACCGAACTAGGTAAGCACTGGCCTGAGCTGGCTGGAGTGTAGACTCCTGCTGCTCTCCGACGCTCGCAGGGTAGCTGCTCGAAGGGTCGCCGATGAGCTGGCCAAGGTGCGCTGCGCAGGCAGCTCTGTGGTTGATGTTCAGGCTGAGCGGGTCTCAGGCGGTGCAGCCGATGTGGGTCGAGCGGTCAGGCTCAGGCGTCCGTGGCCTGGCTGTAGGAGCTCGTAGGCAGGAACGGAGGCTTGGGTGGCAGCTGGCTAGTAGCGGCACGGCGCCAGCAGCTCGTGGCTTGTAGCCCGTAGGAAGAACGTCAGCCCGTAGGAAGAACGTCAGGTGCAGTGAGCTCGTAGGGTGAACGTAGCCCGTAGGGTGAACGTAGCCGTAGGGTGAACTGGAAACAGCATAGAGAATACACAACAACCGGTCAGGAACAGGCTGTCCCTAGATCGGCTGTTATGCTTAGGAGACACAGATACTACAGACAGAACATATAGGCACACAGACAACTAGAATATGCTTACCCCCAGCGGGACAGTAGATAGGAAGTAGAATGTAGAATAATCGCGAGGTGTAGCGGCAGCGTTCCGATGTCTAGGGAAAGTGACCATTCTACAACGCGCACCCATCTTATATAGATGTAGCCTATGACTCACAACTGCCTTTGGCTAGTGAATATGACCATATTTGGTAATATTGCAAACGATGTCTGGCTAAGCTGGCGTTAAGCGCCTGCGAGATATTATAACGCAATACGTGTAGTATTACGTTACACACTGAAGCGAAAACCTTAAAAATACTGTACTGCACCTTTGTCCGTAGTAATCTTGAGTATGCGTCACAGGTTTGGAACCCTTGTTACTTTAAATACATCGATCGCATTGAAATGGTTCAGAAACGGTTTATTAAATATTTATGCTATCACCAAAAGATACCCTATCATTCAAACAATTATCTGGGTCTATGTAGAAAATTTCATATTCTTCCCTTGGAAAAGCGTCGTGAGATTGCAGACTGTCTATTACTCCTAAAAATTATTCATAGCGAAATTGACTGCTCGGATCTCCTCGGCAAGTTTGCTTTCAATGTGTGGTACATTACTAAGTCGACACGGTTTAATCCACCATTGAATGTACCATCCGCCTCTACTACTTACCGGCAGAACACTTACATTATTAGAGCGAGTCGTAACTTTAATAGAATAAGTAAAAATTATAATTTTGATTTATTCAATACTAGCGTTGCATTGGCAAAAAGATGCTTAAGCCTTGAATTCTTTCAAACCAAGTAAATAGTTATCTTTAAGTATACTTCGTTTAGGCTCTTATTGTTTGCCGTTTATAAGAAAACCAATATCATTATCAAGATGTATGTATGTAATAGGAATGTAAAAAAAAAATGACAGTAATATTTTAAGTAGGTAGCAATTTTGTTCACACATTGTTTTTTATTATGTTTTTAGATGTGAGGACTTGTAATTGGCTATATACTATATTACTTTGTATACTGTTACATTAGCTGTAAGTCCTCCATGGTTTTTGAATAAATAAATAAATAAATCATGAGATATGCAAAGGTAAAAAGGTTTGTTATCGAATTTAATTTACCTAATATTTTGATAAAGTATTAGAACTGGGAACTATGGAGTCGATTTCATCTATGCAAAATTATAAAATACGCTTTATATTATTATGTTACTATCAACATGATTATATTTTCGTGTCCTGTTCGTTTTATTTATCCCTAATAGATTTACAGATTTTAATTTTAGTATTAGATTTTCACATATTCCTATCATGTAGATATTTTAAAAATATTTTTTCTACGAAATTTAGATACAAGCCCGGTTTCCACGGTTACCGGCCACACTTGCTCGCCGAGATCGCCAATTTTCTTTATTTAAACACTAGTTGAGCCCGCGGTTACACCCGCGTTATTTAAGGCTACTGTTCCGCTCCCGTGGCTCATAGCGTGATGTTGCATAGCCTTTAGCGTTCCTCGATAAATGGGCTATCTTACACTGAAAAGCACACGCTTTTTCTAATCGGACTAGTAGTTCTTGAGATTAGCGCGTTCAAGCAAACAAACAAACAAACTCTTCAGCTTTATATATTAGTATTATCCGATACTCGCGACTTCATTCGTGTGGAATATGAATCTATAGTAATCTAAACATATAAACAAAATTCAAGTGTATCTCTGTGATTTCAAAATAACTAAGTCTTTTTAGGGTTCCGTACCTAAAAGGTAAAAACGGCACCCTATTACTAAGCCTCCGCTGTCTGTCTGTCTGTCTGTCACCAGGCTGTATCTCATAAACCGTGATAGCTAGAAAGCTGAAATTTTCACAAATTATGTATTTCCGTTGGCGCTATAACAACAAATTCTAAAAATAAAAAAATGAAAATATTAAGGGGGGTCCCATACATTAAACGTGATTTTTTCGTATTTTTTGCTCAATATTACTAAGGTAACAGGTAGACGCTTAAAATTTTCACAGAATATGTAGTTGAATATTACCTTTCAAAATAAATTATTAAATAAAAAAGAAATATTAAAGAGGGCGCCCATACACCAAACGTAATTTTTAAGCAATTTGTTACTTGATCATAAACAAGTAGAAACCTAAAAGATATTTAAGTATGCATACAACATACGTGATTTCCTTTCATAGATGATGGTACGGAACCCTTCGTGCGCGAGTCCGACTCGCACGTGCCCACCCCCTTTTTTAAATTATATTATACATATAAGACCATATTACACGACCCAAAGTTTTTCTTTTTAAAGTTGTCTGTCTTGCTGTTTTTTCGGGGTAATCCTTGAAATGGCTAAACAGATTTGAATGGAACTTTCAGTGAAAGATATAGAACTTTGTAGGGCAACATATTAGATGTAATTTGAAGGCCGGTAGGTATGTAGGTTTATATGTTTTTATCTTTATAATACCTATATTTATATGTCATATGTCGTATGTAATACGTTATATATGTTATAAGTTATATGTTATTATTGCATATTTATGTTACATTTTATATGTTATGTTATATGTTTGTATTATATGCTATATGTTGTATGTTATATGTTAAATGTTATAGGTCATGTGTTATATGTTATAGGTTATGTTTTATATGTTATGTTATATGTTAGATGTTATATGTTGTATGTTACATGTTATATATTATATGTTATATGATATATGATATACAGGGTGTCACAAAACCCATCACCAAGCCGAAGTCTACTCGTTTTGCACATCATGCCAAGTCATACTACGCGAAAATAATACCTTGGAAACGAAATATGTTTTTTGGCTTAAAAAATAGATACTCGTACGAGTTTATTAATATAGATTTAACACTGCGATGGTAGCGCATTGTAAACCATTCTCAAGTCTCCTTGAACACATACAAAAAGTTTCATCAAAATCGGTCCAGTCGTTTAGGAGGAGTTCAGTGACGTACACACGCACTCAAGAAATATACATATAAAGATGTTTACATGTATGTCTCTTTGTCTTACGAAAATTAAAATCATAATTATATTGGTCAATCATTACGAATTTTTTTTTTACTTTATTTATTTGGAAGAGCGAGCTAGAAATACCTACATCGCCGTGTTTCTTTTTTATTTTTCCTCAGGAACGCGTAGAGGTAATAAACTGAAATGTATACCAAATACTCAGTTCTTCTGTCCCTTGGACAATAGACTAAAAATCTGTTCTAAGTCTATGCATTAAAAAGATACAGCCGTTTATGCCGCAAATTTTCGCAAATTTTCGACGATTGGTCGTAAGTATTAGATACCAGTTTTACGATTTGTGACTTTATTACTAGGTATCATGGTTGTAATTAGGTTGAACTTAAAACTGTTTTAAAACACTCGTCTCCGTTCGGTAGGAATCAATTAATGTAGATGTATAAGCGTGTCCATCCGTACATCATGTACATCCGTGAACATAGCGCTTGCAACAGTGCCGACATATCGGTTACTTCATATAAAGGTACGTGGTATATATCCTGAAAGACAATTTAAAATAAACACCCTAATTAATCTTAAAAAGGCGTGATTTTCATAGCCGCCGCCTATGACACCTTCGGAACGACGTCAAAGCACCCTAAGAAAAAATGCAATCCGTTTTATAATCGTTGATTACTGTAATATAATAAGTAAGTTACATTGTAATATCAATGTAACGTAGCCGTTGTAATTAGATATTAGTAAATTATAAATAAGAACTTCTCTTTTTTATGTCATAATATGCACGCATGGCATAGTGATTTCAGAGGTCTTCTTGGCACTTGGCATTACGCCGTGGTCGTAGGTTCGATTCCCACCTGAGACAACACCGTGTGATCCACATATTTGTTATTTCGTGTCCGTTGATGAATGAAAGTAGTATAAAAAGAAACATATTATTAATATAAATAAAATAAATTAGTCATAAGACATTCTGAAACAAGCTTTCACAGCCTATGGCTTTGACTACAACTACAACATGTCGCATAAATCAATTGAATTATTCATATATTAATATTTCTGCCTTTTATGGCATATTTTAGTCAATTTATTATCATATCATAAATAACTTCATAATACAAAAAAATATTAAATACATAAAGTCGTCTCTACTCCAATCGAAGCCCGCGTAGCGAGACATTCATTCACCTCGCGTAGCGGCGAGCTGCGGGGTGAGGTGGCGGCCCGGGGCTGCTAGCAGCGGGGAGAAAAGGCGGAGCTTACGCAAAACATATTTCGGAATGCCTGGTCTTAATAGTTTGGTATGATAAGCATGGGGTTTTCATATCAAACTAAGTTTTACATTTCGTAATATATTCTACACATTCATACATAAAACTATGACACGTGTTTGTCATCTAATTAATAATGTATGCATTTTCACATCACGAACACGACAAATCCCATGAATTGTTGAAATAACTAATTGACTTCAAACTAACACATATTATGTGTTAAAAAGTCAAATGCATAGAAATACCGTGGTCCGATATATTTAATATTAGCTGTTTTCCGCTGTTTCACTCGTGTTATTCTCGGCAACAGCCTACCTACCGTGCCAAATAAATGCTTCTATCTTACTGCAAAACACCCATCAGGAAGGCGGTTAAGCCATTCCAGACATTACCGCGGACAAAGAGAAATACAGACAGACGGATAAACAGACAGGCAAACGGTTTAAAAAAATGTTTTAACGTGAAATTTTTTAACTAACTATAGACACTTAAAATAACATAGTTATTTTGAAACCAGAAACTGAAACACTTCAATGTTATACATACATACATAACGTCACGCCTTTTATCCCCGAAGAGGTAGGCAGAGGTGTATTTCTACACCCACTTTTCGCCAGATATACTTTAGTCCCACGTAATAAGGGGCGAGCCTATTGCCGTACCGGGCACATTGCCAGACTCCGTGCGGCTACTGAGAATTTCGTGACAGAAAAACCCAATAGCACTGCCCGACCCAGGAATCGAACCCGGGACCTCCCGATCCCACGCGCACATTTATGCCGCGAGACCAACGAGGCAGTCGTATAGGGTTTGATGTCGAGTTTTCCGTCTCTACGCAAAGATGGTATTTGCATCGTGTTATCCCTTATTCGCCTGTTACGACACCCACGAGACCATAGGGAGTGGCGACACTTGTATTCTATGCCGTCAACCATACGGTCAATTTTATGTATTTTTTTTTTATAGAAAGGTATTTATAATAAACGATAATTTTGTAGAGAAAGATTTCTACTAAGAACCGTCACCTCTACCAGTGATTTCCATGCTTCCGAGAATTGCTAATAAATCTGCTGTAAACAAGTAAGTACTTATCAGTAATTGTTGCTCCTAAATTTATGGACCATGATATCCTTCAGCATAATTACTTGTTCAAATTACTTTCAGAAGTTTCAATCTATGCTATCTATAAATATAAAATTCTTGCGTTACTGACTGACAGGCATGTATGTTCCTTGGAAAGTGTAGGGCTGCACGTAAAAAGGATTTTCCGAAATACCCACGGGATCGGGCAGAATAATGTGTGGGCTGTGGGAGTCCTCTAGATACTGTCAGGCTTACAATATCTAGCATGACATAAATATATTTCTTCTTTTCCATTTTTCGTATACTCACATGAAAAATAGGCCACTCTGGTGTCGGGGTCTTCAGACCGCTCGAAGGCCTTCGACATGACCTAATGTTCTTGTCTTGAGACAAGAACAGGGACTGACAGCTTTCGTGTCATCCAAAGCACAGAAGCCCTCTGACTTAAATGCCACACGCAGTCACCCAACCTAGTGGCGACCTTTGCATGCGTTTCTTATTTTTACCAAATTATTATGAACTAGCTTTCGCCCGCGGCTTCGCCTGCATGAAATTTTAATAAAGAGTAGCCTTTGTACTTCCTCAGGTTTCAGGCTATCTATATCAAATTTCAACCGAAAAGGATCTGCACATTAGCCGTGTAGCATACATATAAACAGATAATACATACTTAAAATTTCTTTTGTTTTCATAGTCGTCAATTTTTAGATAAAGATTAGTATGTAGGTATATTATTAAAGTTATTGAAGAGCTTATGTATCTACTGAATAGAATAGCAGCAAAAATAAAAACTGAAAGCATTACCACAAAGTACATAATCAGACCGCCCCTCTGCCCCGCTGCGCTTAAGAGCGCCAACTCATAGGAAGCGCTTTGAATGACGCTGCGCTTATATCAATTATATCGTGATAACTTTTAAACTATTCGTCCAAACTACTTACTGGAAAGACAAAGTTCATCTACATTAAATACTAAAGGCAATAAATATATCAATTTTGAAAACAATTTGATAACTACACTACTCTAGAATGAGCATTGTAAAAAACATATTTTTTGTGTTACACTGTTTTATTACAATAAAAATGATCTAGTTAGGTTATGTACCAAAAGCTAAAAAGTAATTCGGTAAGTCCTAGCTGCCAGATCGCACCAAACTTCTCATCAATCTGGGGTATTGATCAGACAAATATAAAATCGTTGGGCAAGTGAAATTTCTATCATAATGTTTATTCTGGATACGCTACGCCCAAAATTAAAATAAATGTTTTTTTTAGTTTATTATATTTTCCAGTTTTTAGTTTTGTTTGTTAATATTTCTCATTCTGTTTTCATAGTGAGGTATATTCTACCAATCAAGCCCTTTCATTCGATACCCATATTGAGGTATTTGTGGAAAATAAGTTATCTGCCATTTTGTGGCGGCGGCCATCTTGGATCTTTAATAGTAAGGTCTATTCTACCAATCAAGCCTTTTCATTTGATTCGCATATTGAGGTTTTTGTGGAAAATATGTAATAAGCCATTTTGTGGCGACAGCCATATTGGATTTTTCATAGTGAGCCTATTCTACCAATCAAGCCCTTTCATTCGATACCCATATTGAGGTATTTGTGGCAAATATGTAATCCGCCATTTTGCGGCGACAGCCAGCTTGGATTTTTTATAGTGAGCTCTATTCTACGAATCAAGCCCTTTTATTTGATACCCGTATTGAGGTATTTTGTGGAAAATAAGTAATCCGCTATTTTGTGACGGCAGCCATCTTGAATTTTTCATAGTGAGCCTCTATGATAAACAATTTCACCGTACATTATCTTCAAGTAACTTTTTGGGCTTAGAGACTTTCTTTATACACAACATTATCTAACTGTTTTACCACCTTCTTAAAGAACATGTAAATTATTTTTACCGCTTACTCGTGAACATGCCACATATAACTGACCATTTGAAAAACAACATGTTCGGGGGTCGATTCCAGCTGTTTCAAGTCTGTCCCTGCGATTTATTTAGAAAATACACACAGGGCTACGAATATTCAGCCCTGCCGAAAGTAAGATAGCCCCGTTGAGTTACTCAAGAGTTATCTGAATTCAGGCCTCAGTCTCCCAACCACGGATTCCCACGTACGTGAGGTGTGGGAATTTGGGAATAATGAGACACCTGTATAAGTACAGTACACCAACGAACGAAAGAAATCAAAGAAACACATCCACATTCATTATTCAACAACGACTAAGACACCAATCCGACGAAAACGAAAGAAAATTAACCGAGAACCTCATCAATCCACGGCGAATCTTAACACCGCCATTCAGAAAACGCCACCTATCTTTACATATACAAACCGACCGAGATAGAAAATAATATGGACTAATCGACAATTTATTGAAAAAAGGATCTATAGTAATTGTTTTTATCATTTAAAATAAAATGAAATGATTATATAACTATTATATAAACATAATAATTTTAAATAAATGAGATTGACCGTTTAAATTATGTGGACATTGTAATAAATTTTGACCCAGAGACTTTTTGTTTATGAATGCCGAATATTATATTCTATTATTTTTTTAATAAAAAGATACCCGACACATAATTATTGCCTTTTTTGCAAGAAACACTTATTTTGCTAGAAAATTATTTGAAAATAGTGACATCTATCGGTCGGAAGGATAACTATAAATATCCTCGGTGCCAGTAATTTATTTATCGAAAATACGTAAAAATATACTGACGAAATTAAGAATCACCTCCTTTTTTAAAGTCGGGTAAATAGCCATAAAACACTTCGAAGGTACCTTTTTAGACTAACTATACTTTTACAAACAAATTTATAATGATCATAGATGGCATCACATATATAACCAGTTTTGGATGATCCCTGTTTTGTTTGGGACTACGTACAAAGGAGAGGTCAAGCTGTACACCGAAAACCACTCAACCGATTTTGATGTAACATATACTATTTTATAGGTTTGAGTATCCTTTGTACATGAGTGTAAATTTTATTTAAATCAATTTCGCCATTTTAGAGATCTTTAGCAACATAGGGAAAGATGTCGGACAGACAGACAGACATAAATTCAAAAAATTATCAATTATTGCTTTTTAGCATTTTCCTAGATTTTTTAGCTAATTTTCGTCAAAATATCTTTAATGTACAGACTTTTTCACCTCTACAGTTTTATTGAATGGCAAGCTAAATCACGCTATAAGCGCCGACACAATATGCCTAAATTACTAGCTTTACGAGCAAAATAATCCAAATAGCGAGCAGGCAAAACAGAAACTCCTATGGCAACAAATGCCACATATATTCTTTGTAACAACCTATTTACTGAACTCAACAATAGGCCGAAGCCAGATATCGGCCGCAGAATCGCAATTGTACTCCCTAAAGGCCGTATACACGTTATCTTTTATTCATTTAATCCGTGGCTGTACGTCAATTCCGGCCTTAGGGTCTAGATTGATAATGTAAAACAAATACGTGGTGGGATCGGCCTTACGTTCGCTCCTGTTTTCTTGTAACCATAAACGAGAGCTGAATATCATATAATGTGTATCAAAAGAGGTTACTTGCAAAAAAACATAATAAAAAAAATGAGGAGCCATTTCCTTGAACACTTAAAAAATACTTCTGTTCTGTTTATTGGTCTTTTGTAGTTTTAGTGTAGCTCTCTCTCTTCGGTCGCAAAGAGTATTGAGGTGTAAAACAAGTCTAGAATTTAGACTTAGAAGAAGTTTTCTAGAATTTAGAAGTTCTAGAACTGTCCTTCTGTGTCATTCTGCGTAAATAGTAACCAGTAGTTGAAAAAAGGTTCGGGTACTTTGAGATAACTTATAAATTCAAGAGAAAGACAAATTTCACCTCAGTCTGCCGTGAACATGAATTCTGTAAAGAATTCGAAACATCGGCTAGTAATAAATTATAAATATAGTTTCTAGTTCATTCGTTTCAAATGAAATAACTTAGTGAAACCAATACATCGCCATAAAATCCGTAAACTGTAGTTTAATTTCAATGTGTAACATTCGCGTAAACCCAAGAAGATACTATAATGGACTATTATTTGTCAGAAAGAAAAGCGAGGAATTTACTAAGTAAAAACACTAAGTACTGGATGTACTCAAGACAACAATTTGTGACTAACAACTGATGTCTCACGAACACCACATGCAGTCAAACCCAAATAATAAAATTCGCCGATACAGTACGATCAGACCAGCAGCACCTTGAAAAGGTTTTGCAAAATATTAAACCAATACTAAAAACAATCAAAACATTTCAATATCATAGATTCAACAAAATGAAAAAGCTTTAAACAGCAATTTTCTGTTTACTTGTGACTGTGAACTTTGACATTCATATACTAGAAAATAAACTCCCAAATAATAACACATTCTCCGCAGTATATATCGATAGCTTCCGTTTATACTCTATTTGGCATTCACAGTTTTATATTATTTGCCTAGAAAGTCCTCATAAAATGAAACGGAAATACAAAACAACCAACGACTTCCACACGAGAAATTTCCGAGATCATAAGTAATACTGTGTAAAGCCTTATTGACTATTATAATGTATTCGTTTTTATTATGCCTACAAACATTCTCTTTTCATTGAATATAAATTAGAAACGATTTCTGTTATACAACTTCTTCGCGTTTTTCCGTAAAAAAATTGGGCTGTAAACTTCCTTTTGTTGGAATAAACTGTTCGGTTTATAGACAATAACCACAGTTACTTTGGGTCAGAGTATGAAGATTATAAATTGCTTATTAAATATCGTTTGTTAGGTATTTTATGATGGGGCTTTAATGGATTGTGGAAATGTGAGGCAGTTTTTGAGATGTCTATCTTACTAGTTGGTGCATACAATGCGAGGTAGCTTGTTGGTTAGGTATATAGAAAGCAAAAGGCTCTCTTCTTGACTAAACATGAAGTCTTAATAGACAATTTGAACTGCGAAGATGAAATTGAGCTACAAACATACATACATACATAGACTCACGCCTGTTTCCCGGAGGGGTAGGCAGCATCATGAAATGGCGTTCCGTAGTCTCTACTACGGAACGCCATTTGCAACGACCCTGACATATCTCTCTTGCTTCATTCACTCCCATCAAATTTCTCATGCATGCTCTTCGGTTAAGGGTACTAACCTCTCCTTTTTTTAGGATGTCTCCAATCTGGTCAGAAAACGTCCGTCTAGGTCTTCCCTTTCCTCCTGTCGCATTCATATTCTTTTGCCTTATATATCTTCTTGGTCAGTCTTTCGTCATCCATCCTCTCTATGTGTCTAAACCATCTTAGCATACCTTTCTCAATGGTTATCACTACATCTTCTTTTATCCCACAACACTCTCTTATCATACAATTCTTTACTCAGTCATTCAAAGACACTCCACACATACTTCTCAGCTTGACCTAACAAAAAAAAATATTGAGTATCTCTTTCAGTTCTGAAGTTGAAAGCAGGTAATTAATAGGTGACTGCTCGTCAGAAAAAATCCTTTACGTTTAGCTAAAATGAGGTTTTCAACTCAGACTTTCCATTCAAATGAAGAAAAAGTGTAGTGCAAGATAAAACATTATTCAATATAAAGGATTATATGTTTGCAAGATATCCCAGTCACAAAACAAAATGTGCTCTTCAACCAAAGATTTTTCATACCAGGGTCAAAATACTAGACTAACAAATTAATAAAACTTACTACCTACCTATGAAACCTAGCACGAAACCTTGTCACCTTCAAATTAAGATTCCTTCCTTATCGCCATAACATTGCTAGCTGACAATCTACCTTGCATAGCAAATATTGTACATTAAACAAGACCCTGGGACTTTATTAACGTTCGGCCGGATGCCAACGTCTTGACGCAGATATCGGGATGTCGCTTAAACAACACTCGGAGACTGACAATCCAGGTCGATAATACACTAAGCCTTATTAAAGCGCAGCTGTTTGCTTGTTTCGAGTGTAGCTAGAGATTTATGTTTACTTGTATATAGATAGTTGTACGAGAATTTGATCTCAGGTATATTAATTTTTGCGTTACTGACTGATAAAAAACACAGCCAGCTGTCTGCTATAATTTATGTGCCAATGTAAAGAATACCTAAATAGCAATACTTAAAGCCGATTTAAGAATTATATTTTTTTGGGTGGGAGCAGAGTCGTGTAAGTGGGCTAAGACCTTCATACATCTGGTTTTATATGGATCCGTCAATATCCATATTCCTTTTAAATGCAGATGGATATAGTTTTCTATTATATAATTTGATAAAGTTAGGCAAGAAGATCTGAACCTAATACGTTTCCCAGAGGGACGATACCATACATTAAAAAATAGAATTCAGCCACCCCTTTCTAATAGACCACGACTATTATTCTGTGAAATAAAAGATTAAATTGCGAATACTCATGATTCTCTGAATCCGTATACGAGTATTGTCCCTACTTCAAAGGCTAAGTCCACCTTTATTTAGTCAGGTTTATTAAAAGGCCTTATTATTGTATTATGTAGGGAATAAAGATAAAGTTGGACTTGAAAGGAAAAGGTGAAGCGAAGAATATCGAAATCCATTATGTGAGGTAAAAAAGTAAAAGCCAGTCAAGTGCTAAACTTGTTTTGGGCACCGATGGTTGCTTAAATATTTTTTGTTTAGTATTGGTTCTTTATCAAGTATTTTGCTCGTTGAAAAAGAAGCCTTTTGCAATTTTTGTCAAAATGTTCGCAAAATTGGCTGTCGTCATAACCTAATCCAACCTTCTCACTTGATATGCGAAATACACTACACAAAGTAATTCAGCGGGTCTTGATCGCGTGAAATACACTAGTCATCACAAACTTGGCTACTGCAACCTGCGAACCACTTCGTAAACAATTGCATCATCGTCGAAACTCATAGTGTGCGCTGGCTGTCATTAATTTGTACTCCAAAATTTCTGATCGCCGGATCCTAAAAATAATACAAAAACCCCAACTGGAACTTCCATGTATGTACGTATATGGACTTTAATTGTAGCAACGCTCTGTAACTTTTGGCTCTCCTTGTTTTTGCACGACTTGTTGAAAACGAGTGCATTACGTTGAAACATACTAGTGAAACTTTTAATGAAACTCCGCTACTCTAGAGTCCAACTAATAAACGACAGCAGTAGCATACACCACGTTTTTTAAATGCGCCGTCGACGCGCGTTTCATGCGTTAGGGGTTTTATCTTAATTATAATTTTTTGTTTTCTTCTTTCATTTATTGGAGAAAGTTTAGGAGTAGCTCCAACTTCGATCGCTTATTTTACTTACTCTATGGAATGTATTCTAAAACTCTTTTAAATAGGCATGTAGACGAATTTTTAACACAATATCCTTATCGACAAAATAAATATCACATAGTAAACAGAATCATGCCGTGTCCGTGTGGTGACGGATTAAGAATACGGAATGTCGCCACCCCATATCATCCCATGGGTGTCGTAAGAGCCGACAGAGGGAGCATATTATGCAGAGAACAGCACTGTAAAAGAAGGAAAACGTGATATAAACCCTATACGAACCCGTTTGGCCAGCGTGGTATAGTAGGCCAATTCCTCCTTTCAAAGGAGAGGCCTAGTCCAGCAATAGACTGTTAAAGGCTGATGATAATGAAACAGAATCATCTGTACAACGTGGGATAAATTGTGAAAAGACTTTTTCACTTTTGTCCGGATAGTTACGTAACTCTATATTTTACATTTCTTTCACTCTTTCTATTCTCTCTCCTTTGTTTTAATTTAATTGGGAACTTGGCCGTTTTTTTTTATTTCTCACGTCTGTCCACCTCTTCGTATAATAGAAATCGCTGCACAGTATCTACTTTTCATCATTTAGATACAATATAATAAAGATGAGCGTCCGGCTTTTTAAGACATACTGTTTACGACTTAAGTACTTTACGCGATGGCGTATAAGAACAACATTAAGGATCTGAAATGTCTTTTTCCATCACCTAACTGTCATTTACATCGTTTGCATAAAACTTTGAGAAAACGTTTAGTTAATTTAAAGGTATCTTACATTCGAAATGGACATTTAGACTTCGAAGCAAAGGGGCTTTTAATTTTTTTCTACCATTTTCCTTATTGACTTATTACTTAAGGGGCTGTATTTGAACAGATCCGCTGTTACCGCCGGGAAAATGAGCAAGCTGGTGCTTCCACTCTCACTAGTAATTGATGATATTTCTCATAAAACTTAACGTGATTATAATACCAATTAAAAAATAATACTAACAACTACCTCTTAAATATCTATTGAAACTATTTTATCAGTATTTTCGTGTTTATTTTGCCTTTTATCTAATGAATTGAACCCAATGGCATTTTGGTACTTATGGTCATGTGGGCTGATGCGCGGTCTATAAGGTACCTAATCATATTGATTTGTTCAAATAGCATTTTGAAATATTTTGCGAAAAGTTCCGTCGACGGATTTTAGTAGAAACTATTTCATTGCGTGGGTGTCACAAGAGGCGACTAAGGAAAATATACGAAGAAATTAGTATCTTGCGGATAAAACTAAACGCTCGGTTGGCATAGTGAGCCAAATCATCATATCATTGCCTCACAATGCTATTCTTAAGCAAATTAGCACAGTTTTATGTCCAAAAGTGGACCACAAAATGCCTCTATGATGATGATCTTGAAAATAAAAGTACTCGACTTTTGAGTTAGTCAACATAATGTAAAACGAAACTTTGGAATCTCATAAAATATTATCTGCTTTTTTCGTCATAGAGCTCTGTCACTCCACCTCCCCACTAAATTATTCACAACAAAATTCCTGGTTATACTTCCTACAATGATGGTCTTGGAGAAACAATAAATTGGCCACAATTTTATCAACAAACTTCGTCCATTCAAAATTCAATTAATGTTATGAACAAAACAATGAATGGCCATGTTTGCAATACAATTAAAATGGAACGTTTGTCTTGGTGATTATTCAGAATAAAGGGGAAACTGCTTTGTGATCTGTAAGCAACAAATCTTTTTTTCTAAATAGAATAAACATGTAGGAACTATCAATGATCTGGAATTAGAAACACAGCGTCTCTGGACATGAAGAGAGATGTATTATGATGTATGTATATACCTATGAAACAGGGTTGGGTGGTAAAATTGCATCTGAATTGGTTGTATTTGTACGAGTATTTTAATGTTATGATGGTCGCAGTTTTCCTCATCAATTTAGTAATAATTATATGACACAAACAAAGATAAATATACTGTAGTATGTTTCTAGCAATAAAGTAGTTTGAATTTAATCATCACACAATAGGAAAATTACTACACATCACTCTAACTTTTTACTTGTTAGGTTTCTTCGTAAAATCAATCTCTCTTCTTTTGCTTGATATATACTGCTGACTTGATTATTATAATACACACGATATACATAAAACAATAACAATATGTATGGTTTGAAACAGATCACAATGTTTCATTCTTTGAACAGTTCACACTTTTGTCCTTTTTTTGGATAGAGTGCTGCAGTTAAAATCATCACTCCAAACTTCATACATGTGAGCATACACCATGACTGTTGTCGACCAATTGCTTCCAGTGTTCAGATCACGTTCAATAAAGTTTTACATAAAACAAACATTTCGCACATTTTAATGTAAATGGTAATCAGAGTAAGTTTTGAGCAAAAAGATGTGAATTTTGCCAAATCGACAATACCATATTTTAAGTGCATGTCCGCTGTGACTGTTTTATCTACTATACTTGTTTGAGTTGGCAGCAGACACCTTAGTACTACGAAACTAGTGCAAGTGAGGTCAATTATGCATTATATCATAACCTTAACCGTTTTAGTAAGTACTAATTAAATAGAATTGCAATAGATGGCGGTGAACATTGCCATGCGCTTCGCACAGATATTTGGCGCCATCTACCGGCAAATTGCAAGAATTACGACACCATAAAACTGAATCGTAAATTGCCGAGTTGGTTCCAGTAACTGAGTAAAAGAGTAATCGAATAACTGTTACAGATTAATGGAAGCTGCAATCGCAGAAATGATGATATAAATGAATTTGCCTGTTAATATTAATTTGCCCATTTATGTTTAATTGTTTCATGATTTTTAATCTGTTATCTGTTAATTTTCTAGTTCTAACAATTAGTACGTACTTACAGAGGAGATAGTGATTTTCTTTTTATGTTTGACTGCTTTATATTTTATTTCATTGCACACCACACAACCGTATTCATAATCTAGGTTTTATGTCAAAAATGGATTTTAGAATTTTTTGTAGGACATAATATGTGATGTTGAAATCACGTAAAACAACAAATGGGTTCTTAGAGTTGAATTGCTTTTGCTGCATTATATTGTTATCTGATTTGTGGCTAAAGATAATGGTCGAAAAATGGCGGATGATATTTAGATTCCAATGAGATTTTTGTGTGAAAGATTAATAAACGTCAATCCATTCATCCTCAGTGTCTTTCCCGTTAATTATAATTGTAGTATCTTTTTTCATTTATTCACACAAATAAACTTATTTTTTGGCACACATTCAAATTATATTATTATCATACCACGCATTTAATCAGCACATTTCTAATCTATTTTAACTTAAGATTCTTGATCACAGGGAAGAATGTATGTAGGCAACATTTAATTTTACGAATGATAAAACTTAGACGGCAATAATTTGCGGTATCTGATGATACTTATTTATGTATGTGGTACATACCACTATTGCCTCGATTTTTGAACCGATCTACATAAACCATGGCCATAGAAAAATCTTCCGAAAAGACGCAAAAGTATGACATATTTTTTGGGCAGTGACGAGCGCAAATACCTCAATATGTTCAGCTCATCACCTTTTAAGAAAATTGCCAGTTTAAATTTCATCCGTGTGAAACCAGGGCGGGTCGGGCACCTAATAAACTTAAGAATTTCTTTGAACTTCTAGTTCACTTCGGCATTTAATAGAAGCGAAATTCTAGGTTTCCCCTCAAAGCACTTGGAAGTACCGTGAGGGAACTGAATTATGTTGAGCTATTTTAAGTACGGTACCATTGAGGTGTTCCATTGTTCCTCGGAATGTCTGCCGGCCTGCAGCGAGCTGGATTAATAGGTTTTATTGCGACGGCTGGAATATTGTTTGATTTTATTTTTCGTTGTGCGGATTGCCTAGTGGTGTATCAACTTGAAAATATAAGTTGCTGGCTGCTTATACTGTGAAGCCTAGTTTTCAATTCTTGGATTGGGTGTGACGCTTATACTGATTTTTGTTAGAAAATTTAAAATATTGCGAAGTATATGGGGTAAATTTAACGGCTTACGTATTTTCACAAAGGAAATGGGCAAAATGGCGGTACACGGCTCCATTAGATATGATTGTAGTGTAGTTTAAAAGGTCTTACCAAGAGGAACAATATTTACTATAGCCGCCAGTCTGATTGCGTTTGGAGATAAACAACAGTCTTACTAACTAATAAAACCCTGTTCCTTCGGTTTTCCTTTGGGTTCCAAGGCCACGGTAACCTGTTTAGACAGTCTCGTGGCCCCGGCGATAAACATACATATACGAGTATATTAGGTACCACTTATCTATGTAAAAAAATTAGTACCAAGGTAATATTTTCAGTATTTCCGTTCATGTTTTCTATTAATAACGCGTTCATGTAAGACTTTGCCATGCACCCCTCCTTCGCAGACGAATTCGCCAATATCATAAGGCAGAAAATAGATACCCCAAATCTTCTGCATATGTATGTAGAGAGAAAACTGCTTAATCACAGAAGAGTAGATTTTCAGAGGATTTAAGCGATAGAAAACTTCCCTTCAATGACGGAGGGGGATATAATTTTACTGGCGCTAGGTTTTTTTTTTTGGTAATAGGCGGCAAACGAGCAGACGGATTGCCTGATGGTAAGCAATTACCGCCGCCCATGGACACAAGCAACACCACCCACAGGAGTCACAAGTGCGTTGCCGCCCCTTGGGGTTGGGAAAAGGGATAGGACGAGGAGTGGGATCGGGGAGAAGGGATAGGGGATAGGGCCTCCGGCACTCTCACTCGCCGAACGAAAAGCAACAGTTTACTGTTACTTTACGTCGATTTTCTGTAAGAGGGTAGTACTTCCCCGGTCGAGCCGGCCCATTCATGCTGAAATCAGCAAGGCTCTACTACCTTGAAAAACATTATTTTGTTATATATTGATCATCAGTGCAAATAATATTGTCCAACAGTATAGTACATGTTTAACCGGGTGACGTAAGATGGGCACTTTGTGCACATATAGTGTCCATCGTACAGTACCTAGGCTATGCGAGGTATACGGGATTTACTGCTCCCTTATCTTTCCTCAATGCTGTTATAGTTGATACCGATATGTAATATTTTAAATCTACTCACTTATTGCTGAAATGTATGATTTTTATTTGAAGAAAGCTTGTTTTCTTACTTCTTTTAGTAATAGAATCCTAAGTGTGTTATATCATCGTCTAATTCTATCTTATTCCAGCTATTTATTTTACTAATATAAGTAGTTTGTAGTAAATTCTCATTTATAAAACTTAGTGAGATTACTGCTTCCCAAACGTGAATAGGGACAGGCGCCATGGTAGACGTTATTCTGCATCAAAATGTTTTTTCAATGATATATTATTGATGACTATTGGAGCGGGTACCACGTTCCATACATTTTTGCCCATTCCCCTTTAATCATAATCGAGCGAGGTCTACATGTAAATATTTAACAAATAAAAAGAGATTTAAACAAAGTATTGGAAATAAGTTACAGAATTAACAAAGCTATGTGAATGCATTGAAAAACAACGATGGAAGAACAAATATAGATCATAAAAATATTTGAATAAATGTCTTTAAGCTATATGCTACACACAAATAGAAGTAATTAAAACCAACAAAGATAAATAAATAACCAGATTACAATGACAACTCGTTAACTTTTTCTGTTATTTTGAAAACTAGGAATATAAATTCAAAACATAGAACAATATTCTGCCGAAGTGCCATTATTCCCAGTAAAGTGGCTATAACGGCCGCCCGTTCTATTTTAAACTCCACATCGAAATAGTCTCATTTCAGCATAGCTATTTGTTTCATTTTACAGATAAATCTAATATTAGGCCATTTGGAAGTAGTTTTTATATTAGGTTTCATCAATTTTGTCATATAAGCACAGGTTTTATAATGTTCATCATCATCATCATCAGTCTATATCGGTCAACTGCTGGACGTGGGCCTCTCCTATGACACGCCAATGAGCTCGGTCTTCAGCTCTTCATTTTATTTTTCGTCTTTTTTGATGTTGAAGTATCGTTTATTATGTTTCTCCCATTAAAAAGTATTTTAATTATTTCTTTAATATATGTCTTTTAAAATCTATTAAATGCTTTTATCAAGCCATACAGCTTTCTTAATTAACATCTCATACACAATGGATGAAGGGTAACTTCACATAATGAGAAGAAATCCGTGCCCAGCAGTGGAACAGTATATATACAGGGCTGATGATCATAATGATACTTACGAGGAAAGGATGAATTTATAGGATATCAAATCTAAGCATTGATAAGACACACATTTATATAAAGGCAAGTAGGTCAAACAATCTTTTGTGGTTTCGCTTTGAGTGATATACAGCGCCAAGAGAGCGAACCAGACTTTCACATCCATATCATTAATAAAGGCAGAAAGAAGTATAAAAACATTCCTCTCCTTGTCACATCACATTTGTTAGAAAGAGAAGATATCGTCGAGTTGGTAACAGTTAGTTTCACTACTAAAAATGCTGGGCAAACATTAGTAAATCTGGTTGCGTAAGAAAACGCTCAGCTAGGGAATGGTGTAAAAATGAGCGCACATTATTACTGCTACTGGCCTCATTTCTCGTGGTTAGGTGTTTTGGGTGTTTGATTTTTATTTCAGTGGCTCGTTAAATAGTATAGGAATATGAAATATAAAAGGAAATATATATATGTTATATTCTGGAATAACTATTGTTTGTTGTACTACGGTAATTATTATGATCAAAGCTTTCGATAAGTGAAAGTACTTGAGGGCTATTTCGGTTGACACGTGTAATCTTGTACTCGTCATGTAGTGGAAAACTGTCACTAAGCGGGTCACGTAGGTACGTATATTTTTATTTATAACCTTATAAAAGTCGTTTTATGTGGGAAGCTTTCCCAAACTACTAAGCGCAGTGCTATTGACGAGACGAACGCTATAAGCTATTGCTTTAAGCAGTGTTGCATACACTGCTTACAACCACCCACGTAGTTATATTATCAGTAGCTGTAGAGAAATTCTAAACAGTGCAATTCCTCGTTCAAGAAACAATTTTAATAGAAATGAAATTGTATCTTAAGCAACAAATTATGACAGTAGCGGGCCTTCGCTAGAAATGAGAGATGTGTAGGATTCGAACCTAAGACCGCTTGATAAAAATATCAGTAGTCAACCATTTGGTTGATCATTATTTCCTCTGCCTACAATTTCAATAATTAAAAACTTTACGTATGTAAATCATTTCACTAAACAAAATAAATACTATTTAGATCCGTTCCAGAGCAATAAAATTAATCCGCTAATAAATTATATACATTCCGCAAACTTTGCAAATAAAACCCAATACGACAAACAAAATAGCATTGGTAACCCTTATAAATAATAGCTATTCATATAGGAAACGAAATAAATGTGGAAACTGGTGAAACAAAGACGGCTTTTACTTCTGGCTTGCGGGTAGAAACTAAAAAGGTTTTGAAAGGTGAATTCGAATATGTTAGTGGAAAGACCAACTATGCTACGCAGTAATGCGAGAATCCACACAACGGCTCGCATCACCAGACTTCCAAAATTAAATGATCTGTGTCTTCAATGGTTAGTAATTACATGGTCTGTATTTTGAGGAGGATGTTAGGGGCGTCGGATGCAGCTGTTATGAAAGCTTTGACTATTTTTTAAGGGAGTCATTACTTCCAAATATCTTGTTACTAATCAAAACTTTGGAATTTAAAATGTTTCAGTACATTTAATTCGAGATTAGGGAGCAGTCGCCCGTTCAAAAAACGACATGACGAAATCCGGTCTACATAGAAAGCTATGACAATCAAGATGTAAAAGTAAACTATTGGGCATGTTAACTATTAACTGTCTATGTATCTAGAATGTCGGTATGTGTGTTCGTGTGTGAGGTATCTCGGGCCTTGATATGAAAGATGGTCATATGCACGACTTGTTATTTATTAAAGCGTACGACCACGGACCGAGCGCGACAATGACTGACGTACTGACTGGCGAGCTAAGCTACCTAACCACAGAGTAACAATACACTTGTGTCCCTACAGTACTCTCCTGCTAAAAAAAGAAAAAAGCTACAAAAATACAATCAATATTAACTTCAATATTCTAAGTTAAAACCTTGAAATAATACAGAGCAAAAAATGAGTACTGTTAGTCGTCCTAAGTTGAAACAATTTGCCAGTCAGCAGTCTCGCTCGATTCGCAGGCGTCACGATTGCAATACAATAGCGTAGCAAGTTGCGTTCCTGTTAACACAATTCATAACGTTCATATATATGTTCACCTTTATTAATCAGTAAAATACACAATTTGAAAACAAATAGGTACAAACATTTTCATACAAATATTTGGACTACACTTTATTAGAAGTGAGCTATTGATACACAAAAATACACAATGCTAAGTTAATTTTAGTAAAATAAATTTTTACCTTTACAAATGCACAATTGCATTACGATCAGTACAGTACCATATGTATATGTGACCAACCACACCTGGTTGTGGTTGTTGCTGCTGCTGCATAGTATGTACCTTAACAGTAGGTACCACATCTGTTACAGACAATATTTCCTTTCTAATCCATTTCTTAGCGCCTTTTGAGCATCGTTTCCAAACAATACACAATATGATAATAGCGGTCAAAACCACGAAAGTACAGAGAATCCACGTGAAATTATTAATTTTATCGTGCAATCCATTGTTAATTACTGTCTCGTTAATTATATTTTGATTTTGTTTTGCCTTACTTTGCCCGTAACCCATATTTGCTATGAGTACTTATTACGTATATATCGTTATAACAACAAAATGTGAATAAGTATGTACCAAAGTGACTTTGTTAAAGAAACGACATTGCAGTTAATTGCGAAATTTTAAAATTGATGATACATCATTATGACATGTGTTACGAAACAACCTTAAAAACTACTACACACACACGAATACTGTGATCGTCGATGACGCAATCGTTATTCAAAGAAGTATTTCAACGACGACATAAATTACATTACTTAAATAAATCTTAAGGGCTTTTTTACCACTCTGCCGCTCGTAGTGCGCTTAATTACTGCGTCATCGTCGTTCACAGTATCTTCATTCAACACATATGCAGGTTTTAACCTGTCTAAACCTATAGACGTTGTTCTATCGCCTATTTTGACCGTAAAGACCTTCCCGCGGCGTTTGACCACCGGGTAGGGCCCGTCGTAGGGCGGTTGCAAGCTACGACGTACCGATTCATTACGTATGAATACCATTGTACACTTATCTAAGTCAGGATGAATAAACAAAGACTTCGAATGTTTGGTGAGATGCCGGTTTAGGTCGTAAACTACTGATTGCTGTTTTTAACCTATCTACATATTCCGCATCGAAGATTTTTATACTTATCTCATCATAAAAATCACCAGGCAAACGTAATGTTCGGCCATAGGTAAGTTCTGCAGCGCTTACTCCCGTATCGCTACGTGGTACCGCGCGCAATCCCAATAAAGCGGCGGGCAGCTGTCGTTCCCAACTAGTGTCGCATTGAAAACGTGCCATAAGTGCCACTTTAACTGCTCTATGCCAACGTTCTATCATGCCATTACTTTCCGGATGATAAGGTGTAGTACGCAATTTGTCAATACCTAAATATTTCATGAGTTGGCTAAACAATTGGCTCTCGAACTGTCTGCCCTGATCGCTAGTTAGCTTAACAGGACAACCAAAACGAGCTACCCAACCAGAAAAGACTATCTCGGCTTCTGTTTCTGCCGTAATATCACGGGTTGGAAATGCTTCAGGCCAATCGGTACACCTATCAATCATTGTTATACAATACCTGTATCCATCTGCTGTAATTGGCAAGGGTCCTACAATATCTATGTGTACATGCGTAAATCGATCTGCACTAGGGAAAGTACCTAATTGCGATTCTGTGTGCCTATGTATTTTAGCGCGTTGACATTGTATACATGATTTCGCCCATGCAACAATGTCCTTATTCATAAATGGCCAAAAATATATCTCAGTTACTAACTTCTTACTGACACGAATTCCGGGATGGCTTAAATTATGAATTGAATCAAAAGCTGTACGTCGAAATTCTTCCGGTAAGTAAGGTCTCATTTTGTTTGTAGATATTTCACAATAAATAGGTTGATTACAGAAAGGTAACAAAATTTGTTTAAATTGCAATTTACTGTTCTTTGTTACTTGTAACGCTTGCGCAAGGTACTGGTCGCTGTGTTGACGTAATGCGACTTCTGAGAAATCTATTGCCGTGGGACATGTTATTGTTTCTATGCGCGATAACGTGACCGCTACCACATTATCTTCTACACTAATATGCTGTATGTCGGTGGTAAATTCACTAATGTAAGCTAATTGCCTAATTCGCCTAGGACTATCTACATTAGAATTACTCTTGGTAAAAGCGTACGTTAGAGGCTTATGATCCGTAAAAATTGTCAGAGGTCGGCCTTCATACATGTTCCTGAAATGCCTCATACCCAAAAATATCGCCAATAATTCCCTATCATACGTGCTATATTTTTGCTGCGCCTCTGTCAATTTTTTAGAGAAATATCCTAACGGTTGATATACATTACTGACCTTTTGTTGAAGCACTGCTCCCACGCTTGAGCCGGACGCAGCGGTCATCAGATATAAGGGCTCGTCTCGCAACGGGTGAAACAATGTAACCGCGTCCTGTCAGCTAAGTTTATATTGATCGAATGTTTTATTCGCCTCCTCTGTCCACACGATCTTAGTTTTGTCCTTCTTTTTTGCGTTATGCAGATAACTATTTAATACCGACTGACATTCCACAGCCTTAGGTAAATGCGATCGGTAAAACTTCAACATCCCTAAACTATCTATTCTATTTTCTGTGTGGAGGTTTTTTTCAACTTCATAAATAACGTAGTGATTTAAGTGAACGTCTCGCTGTTTAGCACTGTACTGAGTGTGATTGGTTCGACTCTCACATGAGACAATATTTTGTATAATCCACAGATTTTTGTAAGTATGGATACTCTGTGTCCGTTGGTTGTATGTTTTAAAGTCCTCGCGACACGGGATTTTTATTATTCCGGCTGATATCCGAATAAAGTAATTACAAGATTTTTAAACATTGAGTTGGACATATTTTCCTACTCTACTCGTATAGCGAGTCCCTCTAGAGTTGTCTTTCTTACAACAAGGTGATCCTTGATTCACGCATGGGCACGTCCCCAGTGGACCACGTCAACTGTCGATATCGGAAACTTTTATATAGCTGACATTTAATACATAAAAACATGTCTAACTTTCCATGTATCTTCAAAAAGAGAAGACTATTTTGCTACGCTATTGGCGTCGGGATGTGATGACCCCACCGCCCACTGGAAGAGTTACTCTGACAAGTAGATACTCGTCATAGTATCGCCTTTAGCGCAAGCAGTCAACCGAAAGATGGCGGTCAAACCATTCAAAGTAAGGCGGAAGTAAATGTAAAGATACTAGACGGGCAGCAGCGTTTAGTATCAAAAACTTCCGCCACTGCAATCGCCAAGACATCTGCCAAGCGTGGCGATTACGGCAAAATCCCCCCAATATGAGACAAAAACCTAAAAAAATGGCCCCTAGTCTCCGGCGGCCCCGCTAGTCCTGGTTAAGGTAACGGCCATGGTAACGGCGGGGCAAGGGGTGCGAAGAATCTCCGGAAGAGATCGGGCTACCACCACCAACGACAATTGGCCCTGGCAACACTGAACACGCGCACACTGTGGACTGACGAGAAGATTGTCGAGCTGGAAGAAGAATTGAGCAAGTTGCGATGGGATATCATAGGCCTATCTGAAGTCCGAAGACAGGGGGAGGACTTGATAGTTCTCAATTCCGGTAACATGCTCTTCTACCGGGAAGGCGACCAACAGTCCCAAGGTGGTGTCGGGTTCATCGTCCACAAATCTCTCGTGACCAACGTGGTAAATATCGGGAGTATGGCGAGCAGGGTAGCGTACCTTATACTCAGAATATCCAAGCGGTATTCGCTGAAGGTCATACAGGTATACGCTCCGACCTCGACGCATGACCCGATGAGGAGGTGAAAGGCATGTACAAGGACATATCTCGGGCTATACATGGCATCAAAACCCAATACACCGTGGTCATGGGAGATTTTAACGCGAACCTGGGCAAACGCGACGGTGATGAGCTGAGAGTGGGGCAATTTGGATATGGGCATCGGAATTCCCGGGGTCACTTGCTGGCTAGCTTTATGGTGAAGGAAGGACTCTATATGATGAATTCCTTCTTCAAGAAGCGAGAATGCCGCAAGTGGACCTGGGTAAGTCCAGACGGTGCCACCAAAAATAAGATTGACTTTATCATGTCGACGAAGAGGCAGATATTCAATGATGTCTCCGTGATCAATTCGCTTAAAGTGGGGAGCGATCACCGAATGGTAAGAGGCACATTAAATTTCTGTACAAGCCTCGAACGGTCGAGGTTAATAAAGTCCACGTTCCGGCCGGCACCGGTTCATATCCAAAACCCCGAGAGCTTTCAGCTCGAAGTCAAGAACCGTTTCGAATGCCTGGGTGAGTGCGTAGATGTGGACGAGTACAGTAACGGGTTCGTGGATGATGTCCATATAACAGGGGCTAAATTCTTTAAGCCCCAGAAAAGCAAGAGAACCAGAAAGATCTCGGGTCCGACCCTCGAGCTGTTAGAGGAAAGGCACAAGATGGTTCTGCTATCCTCCGACGACATGCCGAAATATCGGCACCTCAACAGATAGATCTCTAAGTCTCTGACTCGCAATCTTCGTCAATACAATACAAAATGTGTTCGTGAGGCGATCGAGCAGAATAAGGGATCCAAAGTATTCCAGAGAGATCTGTCTATTGGGCAGAGTCAGCTGACAAAGCTGAAGACGGAAGATGGCAGAATCGTATCGTCCAAGCCTGAGCTCTTGGAGGAGATCGAAAGGTTCTATGGACAGCTATACACGACAACGCAACAACCCGCAAGTACTCCAGCGTCAGACCCTAGAGCTGGATTGACCCGACACTATACCGAAGATATCCCAGACGTCAGCGTGCACGAGATTAGTGTGGCTCTTAAACAGCTCAAAAACAACAAGGCGCCGGGTGATGACGGAATTACGAGCGAGCTTCTGAAGGCCGGCGGCACACCCACTGTAGAAGCCCTGCGGAAGCTATTTAATTCCGTCATTCTCGAGAGTAAAACGCCACAGGCGTGGCAAAGAGGTTTGGTGGTGCTTTTCTTTAAGAAAGGGGATAAAACCCTCTTAAAGAACTACAGACCCATCACACTTCTGAGCCACGTCTACAAGCTGTTTTCGACGGTCATCACGAATCGTCTCGAGAGCAAGCTAGACGAATTCCAGCCTCCCGAACAAGCCGGTTTCCGTAAAGGCTATATATGTACCATAGACCACATACATACGCTGCGGCAGGTTATACAGAAGTCCGAGGAGTATAACCAGCCTCTATGCTTGGCGTTTGTGGACTATGAGAAAGCCTTCGATTCTATCGAAACCTGGGCGGTGGTACAGTCTCTCCAACGGTGCCGGATTGACTACCGATATATCGAAGTGCTGAAGTGTTTATATGAAAACGCCACTATGTTAGTCCGCCTCCAGGACCAGAGTTCGAAACCTATTCAACTCCAGCGAGGGGTGAGACAGGGGGATGTCATATCCCCGAAACTGTTTACCACTGCGCTGGAGGATGTTTTCAAGCTTTTGGACTGAAATGGACTCGGCATCAACATCAACGGCGAGTACATCACTCACCTTCGATTCGCAGACTATGTCGTAGTCATGGCTGAGACCATAGAAGACCTAGGCACAATGCTCGATGGCCTCTGTAGAGTCTCCCAACAAGTAGGTCTTAAGATGAACATGGACAAGACGAAAATCCTGTCGAACATCCATGTTGTACCTGCTCCTATTCAGGTTGGGAACTCTACGCTCGAAGTTGTCGACAAGTATATCTACCTGGGACAAGTAGTCCAATTAGGTAGGTCCAATTTCGAGAAGGAGGTCAATCGTCGAATCCAACTCGGTTGGGCAGCGTTTGGGAAGCTATGACATATCTTCTCGTCCGATATCCCGCAGTGTCTCAAGATGAAAGTCTTTGACCAGTGTGTGTTGCCAGTGATGACTTACGGATCAGAGACGTGGTCGCTCACTATGGGCCTTATCAGAAGGCTCAAGGTCACTCAGAGGGTGATGGAGAGAGCTATGCTTGGAGTTTTTTTTTTTCTTTTTTGTTAGGAACACATACAGCTTTTTTACAACTAATTACATAATTATCTTAATAACTAGTAACCATTTACACTTTTTCACATTTAATTATTTAATGCTTGATCATTGATTTACTTATTTAAATATTTTACAAATACAAACATACACACAAGCTATACGTAAAAACCAAACAAACTAATCATAGAACAGATTTGAACCACTGGTCGGCAAGGATACGTCTATAAGAGGCACTTGTATTAAAAAGGTCTAGAGTGTCAAATTGTGCTAAATCGTTGACATAGCTCGCAGTTCTTATAAAGAATGAGCCCTTTCTATAATTTGTAGCGCCACGGGCGACATACAAAGGATAAGGTACTCGTACTGACCTAGAAGGAACTCTTAAATGTAAATTGCTGAGCAGGGGGGGAGAATCAATTTTAGATTGAGCTATATGTACTAAAAGTGTGATGTCCGCTATTTTTCTCCTCTCAAAGAGTGGGAGTAGGTGTTGCCACTTACATCTCGCCTCATAACTGTCGTCGCATTTCTTACACTTATATTGCAGGTATCTGGTGAATTTACGCTGTATTACCTCCAGTCTCCCTATGTGTACATCGTACTGTGGGTTCCAAATTTGAGAGCAATATTCGAGGGTACTGCAAACGTACGAGCAGTACAAAACTTTGATGGCTTTTACGCTTGAAAATTGAGAACATGATCTCATGACAAATCCTAACGCCTTGTTAGCCTTGTTAGCTACGTAATCAATGTGCTTTTCATAAGTTAATTTGGCGTCATGTATTACACCCAGGTCCCGGATTTCGTTAACCCGCTTAAGAGGTAGTCCTTTTAAAGCATAGCTGTATTCGTATAACGTCGGTTTACGAGAAAACGTTATGGAGTAACATTTAGATATATTTAAATCTAATCCATTAAGTTGGCAATAATCTTCAAATCTCTTGAGGTCCTGTTGTAATAGAATGGAGTCAGATGGACATTCGATCTTTTTATTTTTATGTCATCAGCGTACATAAAAAATTGAGAATTCACAAAACAGGATTTAACATCGTTAATAAATAAATTAAACAACAAAGGGCCAATCAATGAGCCCTTCATAACACCAAAAGGGACATTATACCATATTGAGATAGATCCATTTACAACAACTGCCTGGGATCTATTTTCAACATAAGAACAAAGCCATCTAAATAGGTTTCCGTGTATACCAGCTTGTAAAAGTTTTTGAAAGAGCATTTTATGATCAATACGATCAAACGCTTTGCTGTAATCTGTGAAAACAGCATCCACTTGGCCACCCGTTACCATATTAGCGGTCGTAAAGTCTATAAATGTTAATAAATTAGTGGTTATCGATTTATTTTTTATGAAACCATGTTGTTCAGGTATAAAGAAATTATGTAACGTGTGGAACACCTGAGTATAAGTACGATTCGTTTCAATATTTTAGCGAAAATACATAATTTCGATATAGGTCTGTAATTCTTTACATCGCTTTTGTCACCACTTTTATGGACGGGTGTTATAAACGCAGATTTCCAAATGATTGGTACAGTACTTTCTTTAATAGAGCGTCGGTATAGTATGGTCAGCGGTGTAGTTAATTGTTCGGCAAATTTGACGATAAACGTGGGCGATATGTGATCTGGGCCAGCTCCTTTTGTGGGGTCTACTGACTTAAGCGATTTATATAACATATCAGGTAGAAAATTTATGTCACAAATTGTATATGGGCATTGCACACTTTCCCTATTGCTATCAAGTAGAGAAGTCTGATGTTGGTGACAAGTCGGAGAAAGGAATATTGACTGAAAATAAGTGGCGAACAAGTTACAAATGCCCTCATTCGTGTCGGCTGTTATGTTCTCATATGTAAGAGTAGACGGCAGGGAGTTGAACCCTTTATTATTAGATTTAACAAACCTCCAGAACGTTTTGGGATTTTCAGTAATAGACTTCTCTGCGTTTTCAATAAAAGCCCGATAACATTTATCCTCAACGCGTTTAGCTCTCTTTCGCAGTAGACTAAAAGAAATATAATCACTGGTATTGCCATACGTACGATACTTTCTAAGGAATTTGTGCTTTTCCTTGAGAAGCTTTATTAGACTAGCACTGTGCCATTTCGGGAATGACGACGGGAGAACAGTTTTGTGGGAAAAGTTTCACTGCGAGATCGAATCAGAAATGAGGAGATCCGCAGTAGAACTAAAATCGCCGACATAGCTCTCCGGATAGCCAAGCTGCAGTGGCAGTGGGCAGGGCACAAAGCTAGAACCGGTGGCCGTTGGGGCAGAAAGGTTCAGGAGTGGCGGCCACGTACCGGACGACGCAGCAGAGGTAGGCCCCTCGCAAGGTGGACCGACGATTTAGTCAAGATCGCGGGAGGCGGTTGGATGCGGGCGGCTCAAGACCGGTCTGTGTGGAGAACCTTGGGGGAGGCCTACGTCCAGCAGTGGACGTCGTTTGGCTGATATGATGATTTTGCCACATGATACTAATCAAGTCTTAAATTTTAATGTTAAACGGTGTCATTTCCGTATTATAAGTACATTTTTGAAAATGCCGACACTGCTTACAATTTCCTGACAACGACTCAAAAATTCTTGGACTCCCAGGAACTTAAAACCGTACGCAAACACAATTAAGCAAAATCTGATCTCAGGGGACCAACCTAATTATAACATTATTATTATAAATCATTACACTGTAATTAAGTCGGTTATGAAGCGATATTGGTTCCGCCAAAGGAGCTACGCAAATTAAGCTTCGAATTCACGATGCGTGTTTATATTCTGAAGGCATGAGTATATCAAATTGTTAATTAACTGCTTCAGGAAATATGTCAAATCGTCGTTTCCGCTGATTATATATAGCTGACCCGGCAAACGTTGTTTTGCAAAATTTCTTTTTTATTTTTTGAAAAATAGATGTTGGCCGATTCTCATAGATACCGGATAAGCACAAAAAAATTCATCAAAATCGGTCAAGCCGCTTCGGAGGAGTATGGGAACGAAAACTGTGACACGAGAATTTTATATATAAGATGATGATGATGAGCAGAGTTATGAATGGAGAGAAAGTGCGTGACGTTTGTAACGATAGAAGCAAGTGGTGTTCCGTTGTCTATGCCTACCAAAAAGGCGTAAATAAATTTTACGCCTTTTTGGTAGGCAATTTATGTGTAATGATCATACTGATGATGACAACTCTGCTTACACCACGTTAGGCTCACATTGATTTTTACGTTAAAGACTAGGCATGTCATGACTATGGTCCGTGATAAAAGTTTACGTTGGCTAATTTGTGGTACAAATAGTCGTGGTTAGCCCTCATTAAAAATGTAAGGCGACTGTCGCCAGATTAGAAAATGCTTCCAAATGTTTTGTGTAAATAGTTCCTGTTAACATGAAACTGGCTTTTTATCCTTTTAGTTTTATCTTCATAACATTTGCGTGTATAGTTTATTTTGCAGGTAAAATAAATTTATGGCCCAAGTCTATCTTTATTTCTTTAAATTATACATGCATTGTGTGGGTCAAACATGAAAGTATATTTAACAAATACATAATACACGTATGTAAATGCGCATCATTAACCTTATTTTATAATCTATCCCACTTCTGGATTATAGGCTTCTACTCATACAGAGAAGGATTACGTCATGGTCTATCACGTTTAGTCTCTTATCATGATCATTAGGTCAGCCTAGAGACATCCACTGCTGGACATAGGCCTCCTCCAAGGGACAGACACTCAGACCGATCTTGGGCCGCGCGTCTAACATATATTCAAATAAATAAAAAGTCGTAAAAGCTTCCGCCTGGTGGTAATCTAATATCGGACTGTAAGGAATTGTAGCCGTTTCAAGTTGGGAGAACAATAAATATCTGTCACATTGCTTAGTTTGCTTACCAAATACGCTCGGGAAAAACTATAATCATGTAAATCACCTTCAACATCATGCTAATGATTGGTGCCGATTACTGTTTCCTGCGAAGGTATTAATGAGTGGATGAAGAAAAAAACATCCACGATATGTGTATGACCATCTTGAAACCACTAGGATAGCCAGAAGCTTTTATTTTAACAAGATATTTTGTACCTTATGTTATAACTGCGTAGATCTTCTTCGTATTCTCAATTCCATTAGAGTCGCCTTTCTAGTCAAACTAGATATGTCTTGAATATCCGATTTTCCTAGGATCCATCTTAGTGTCACAATACGAAGACGTCGATATATTTTAAGGTGCTATCGATATTCAGTATCAAACTCACAATATAATACTCTGTTAGTTTTTTCCACTGAAAAGCTAGATTAAATCGTAAACAGAAAAAAAATAAAAACGATTAACTTGATAAAATCACATACCTACCACCACTTCCTTGCCCAGAAAAAGACTTTATTCACATTTGTTTAACTTCTCTATGTGGAAAAGATGAGCTTTAATGTTGCTCATGTTTATCTGGACCTTAAAGTTAGCAGAGAAGTTCGTAGAATTAAACCCTAATAAAATATGGTGGCTCATTTCGGTAAACGAGTTCTCTTTATTTACAGAATCATAGAACAACACATCATATTATATGTTGTTAACTTATTTCCGCTCTTGAACATGTTTATCTGTATATTTAATGTTCTTCTTTGTACATCTGCCCTTTGCAAATCAACTGGCTTTTCGATTACGGTTGTCAAATGCATACATATGTTGGTTTGTTTAGTCTTCTGACTGGAAAGACATCTTTTATAATACTACTAGAGGACGCCAGCAGCTACGCCTGCACATTTTTTTAAATTTATCTGTTTTGACCGATCCCGTGATTTCGGGAAATCCCTTCTTAGTGCACCCCTACGGTCCCCAAGGAATATACATGCCAAATTTCAGCTTCCTGCGCACAATAGTTTCAGCTGTAGCGTGTCTCTCAGTCAGTCAGTAACGCAAGGATTTTATATATTAAGATAAAGCAATTGTTAAGATATAAACATTATTTTTTATTTTGTTTATAGACTCACGCCTGTATCCCCGAAAGGGTAGGCAGAGGCGTAATATTACACCCACATTAAGTCGCCATGAATATTTAGTACCCACGTAGTAGGCGGCGAGCCTATTGCCGTTACCGGTCACATCACCAGACTCCATGCTGCTACTGAGAATTCGGAAGAACCCAGTAACACTTTTGCCCGATCTGGGAATCGAACCCGGGATCTCCGATCAGCAGTCGCATAC
Organism: Euclidia mi; assembly: GCA_944739405.2. Taxonomy (NCBI): domain Eukaryota; kingdom Metazoa; phylum Arthropoda; class Insecta; order Lepidoptera; family Erebidae; genus Euclidia; species Euclidia mi. Next base: position 7,513,621 of record OX123183.2, on the reverse strand, counting down.
TTTATCCACTGGACCACGGAGGCAGTCCATAATTATACTTATAATAGACATTATTACACGTTAAACGCAAACTTTAAAACTTACTATTACAAAAAAAGACTTCGCTCGCTGCTCCGCTCGAAATTACTCGTATATAGATTTAACTCACACATACAAAACAATAAAGTAAGTGTGTAAAAACTATGATTGTCATCTAGAAACTATAGTATTAAGAGGTTTTGGCCACTGTGGCTTTAAATCTTAAGAGCGACAGAGGCCAAAACATCCTCTCATGACATCCTCTAATGACGATACTTCTCCTCCATATCTATGTACCTCATGATACGCCATCATTCATCCTCCTAGCATTAACTCAGTTGCATCCTGGGCTCCCCTTATTAGTCTCAGACTTGACTGAATATTAGCTTTTTCACCTCATATTTTAGACTGTATATTTAACAATACTTAAGTGTTACCGCTAAAACAGTAAATTTCCAAAGGCTTTTATATACCATGAAGCAAGTCAGCAGCAATACCTTTCTGGCACAACTATCTTGCCCTAGATAACCCTCAAAATCCTTCCACATAATCCCTCAACACCTTGTTCCACCGAACGGTACGAAATCTATACAAGTCGAAAACATTGTTGCCAGCCAATAGGATAAGGAAAATGCTTCCACCGCACACAAATGCGGCGGGAATACAAAACAGTGTTTGGCTTCCCCGGATTGGAGTTGAAACTTTGAGAAAATGTAACAAATGCTTCTTCGAAATTAGTGTTGATTCTTGCTTGTTTGCCGTTAAGAATATGGATGATGTAAAAGTTTTTTGTTTCAATAAAAAGAGGCTATGTTTGGCTTTGCTTTTTGAGTGTGTAAGCTTACGCTCGTGTACGTTGATGGGATGTTAGAGTTCTAAATTTTATTTTATGCGGTTACCCAAAAATAATGGTGTTTTCAGAGTTAACGTCGATATGTATGTACGTGAGGTTGATGCCACAAGGTCAATATTTTATTTTATATGATAATCCAAAAAGTAAGTGTGTGTTTTCAAAGTATATGTCTGTATGTACTTGAGGTTCTTTTCCAAAGTTTTTAACGTCTCTATATATTTGGGTGCATGTTGTATTTTAAAATGCCTCTTATATCCTTGTTCAGGCAATACCAAAATAAATTTTACTAACTTTTGTCCGAGCCTAACTCAAATTTTCATCAAAATCAGACTTGTAATTTTGGAGTGAAAGAGTCATAAATCTTCATACGTCTGTACATCCTTACAAACCTTCACATGTACTATAACGGTAAGATATCACCTCCAGATTATGTAATAACCCTAACAAACTCCATAAACACGTCAAATTCAACAAAAACATTCTAATTTATCACATGGACCTTATTATAGTCCAGTCCGTTGTACGCTCGTCGCCTCGTGTCACGTGACCTGTCAAAACCTGTAACAGCACATAATTATAGGCCTTCTTTCACATCTGTTACCGGCGGCGTATAGACGCGTAGGGTCTACACGCCCGTGATATTTGGATTACGATATTTATCAAATGTATATTACTATATTGTACAAATAACTTTGAACGATAAATCTTTTGTATATATTTTGTTACTTGTGTCAACAGAATTTTGGCTGAACACGTAAATAGTGTCAAAGTAACCAATATACCACCTCATAGGTGCCTGTGACATTGGTACAGTATATCAGCGTATTTTTATTTTTTTTGTACAAATCTTTCTAGAAATCCAATATCCACTATTGTAGTCAGTAACGTGTGATTCATATCGACCGCTTAGCTCTCGAATTTTTATTTGTTATGATTGTGACGGTTTTTTTCTTGTTATATTGACATTTACTATGGAAATTTAAGCTTATGCAATGTTATATTTCCATTTATCGCTAGTCAATAGTTATTATCCTCTATACTCGTCTTTTTTTTGTAAGTGGAGTAATCCTCTTGGACTTCCTCTGCGCGTGGATCAGCAGAGGAGTGTGCCGGACTTCTACCGGCTAAGCCTCCACTATGTTCCACCTTGGCTTATGGCCGAGGTTGCGGGTTCAATCTAGCATTCACCGCTCACCCGGCAAGCTCTGATCCATATCTATTGAAAATGGGTCCCTACGCACAGAACAGCCTAGATGTCAATGGCCACCTTTCCTCCCAAGAGCTGTATAGACATCTACCACAACTGAAGATATGAGGTCAAATGACGCACTTCCTTATTGCGTACGTAAAATGTCCCAAATAATAGGTAGTTGATAATATTGAACTATTACAGGTTGAAATTTAACTACAGTTTACGGATTTTATCGCGATGTATTGGTTTCACTAAGTTATTACATTTGAAACGAATGATCTAGAAACTACATTTTAATTTATTACTAGCCGAAGTTTCGAATTCTTTACAGGATTCATGTTCACGGCAGACTGAGGTGATATTTGTCTTTTTCTTGAATGTATAAGTTATCTCAAAGTACCAGAAACATTTTTCAACTACTGGTGTTACTATTTACGCAGAATGAGCTCACAGTGTCCTTAGATCTTCTGGTGACTTTGTCCTTCTTGGGTTTCATTAGCCTTATGACAAGATCCCAAGCTGGAGGAACATTCCAACCATCTTCCCTATTGAAATTAGGGTGTTTTTTAATTTCAATAGCCTCTCATATCATCCTTGGAAGAAAACGGTGTTCTTTTGCGAGTATCTGTGGTTCATCAAATCGCAGGTAGTGGTTGGGTCCTTGTTCCAGATGTTCACACACAGCAGACTTTGTTGAGCGTTTATGTTTTATGTCAGCTATATGTTCTTTGAGTCGAATGCCTACACTTCTCTTGGTTTGTCCAATGTATGAGAGCCCACATTCACAGTCAATTTTGTAGACACCGGCCTCTTGAAAGGGTAACTGACACCTATTACAGGTTGTATTCAAGTCGAATATGTAAAATGTAAATATAGCATATTTACATTTTACATATTTGACTTATAGGGTTTGTATCAAGTTTTCCTTCTCCTACAGTGCTGTTCTCTGCATAATATGCTCTTTCTGTCGGCTTTTACGACACCCATGGGATGATATGGGGTGGTGACATTCCGTATTCTTAATGCGTCAGCACACGGAAATGAAAAACGTAAATATGCTACGGCGATATTTTTGTGCATAATTGCTTATTTATTTTATTCATGGCCTATAAATTTCAAGGAGTTACGGCTCCTTTAAAGCAGATAAGATTAGAGATAAAACACCAAAATCTTTATTTTCAAGTCTATTCTCAGCTTAAAGCTCAATTCATACTATGAATCGTCAAATATTCAACGATCAAGTCATGTCCGTAAATCTTAGGCCACCAACAATATAGTCATTGTCACATCTACTTTCCGCTTAGCTCCCATGTTTTCTAAAACCAGCGTGGCGCTACTGAAGGATAAACAAATCTATTTACATATCACACGAAAGTACGTCCCTCATCTTTGTTTAAATAGATCAACGTCTTCTTAATCTAGCAATCGTCGCTTACCGTCTTGGTACGTACTTGCGTCTAGCCACATCTTTTGAACTCATTAGTACGTCTGCTAGAACACAACGACCTTTTGGTTTGCTTGTTCATATGTATATTGTTACAGTGAATACCACTAAAATAAAATTAATATACTGGTTTTTAGTTCATTTCTTGGGATTTTTATTTTTACTTTGAAATGTATTCAGTAAATAACTAGTTACCATTTTATTGCTTTCAATACAAACCAGCATATTAAAATGCCAATATATGCGTCTAGGTTTATAAAGTTCAAATACCCAGTAGGTACTACTTAGATACCCACATTATTATAATGTTTAAGAATTAAGATTGATTTTGTCAAAAATTGTAAAATGTTGGATATTTTATTTTTCTTGCTTATGATATACACAAGCAATAAAGTTGATCAGAAATCTCGATATTATTGACATAACTTGTAACCTAATTTTTGAATGTAAAATGTATTTTTTTAAATTTTAACTTACTACTTAACATAAATCAGAAAACAAATACCCAAAACACGAAATAAATCAACCTTAACTTTAAATTTTTCCCATTCGCCATCTTTGATTTCCCATCCACCATCTTGAATCACGAAACAGATGTTATATTTGGATTCCCCATCCCTTTTAACATCGCAGACGATACCAATATTGATATTTTAAAATTTTCCCATCCACCATCTTTGATTTCCCATCCGCCATCTTTGATCACGAAATAGATGTTGTATTTCGATTCCCCACACCTTAAAATATCGAAGGCGATATCCATATTGATTTATAAAAAATTCTCATCCGCCGTCTTTGATTTCCCGTCCGCCATCTTCGATCACTAAATAAATTTCATATTATTAATCAGCGTCCCGAAAATCTCGAAAACGATACCCATATAGATTGTATCCTATTCGTTTAGCCTTTGACCTCTCCCCCTTCTCGTTTGACCATTTTATTATTTTTGTCTGGCCCTTAAAAGTTGTGGCGTAATTTTATATAGCCTATAGCCTTTCGGAATAATTGGGCTATCATAGACAATAACAATTTTTAAAATCCAACTGCTAGTTCCTGAGATTAGCCGACATTATCTTTTAGCCTTTTTAGCCTTTTGCCCGGCCCCAAAGGGTCGAAGCGTTATGTTATATAGCCTATAGCCTTCCGGGATAACTGGGCTATCGTATACAAAAAGATTTTTTCAGATCCGACTGGTAGTTCCTGAGATTAGCGCGTTCAAACAAACAAACAAACAAACTCTTCCGCTTTATTATATTGGTATATATATAGTATAGATATATATTCGGGGTAATACAAATCTCCTTTATTGGGCGGATACTATATAACTGTCAAAACTATTTACACATAAAACTACTTAGTACAAAGCAAACTTGGGCCAATATCATAGAGCCAATATGGCGACTGTGATTTGTCTGTCAGAACCATTAGAATTTAACAAAATACTCGACAATCCGAATTTTGCGGATATATCTTGTCGACTCGACATCTTTATTTTTTAATGTTTTATTATTCAGGTAGGGTTTCGATGTACTCCTTGACGACATTATTAATATAAGATTAGGTATCGACAGCTGTGAGAATCTTTTGGAGTTAACAGATAATTGTGACTGTCAATTAATTATAGACAAATAATTTGCAATAAAATAAAATTGCGACTATAATTAAAGATCTAAGCTATCCTATTTCTCAAGTTGGACCAGACTGCTCACGGTGTGCCAATTTAATTTAAAATCGGTTAAGTAGTTTAGGAATCCATCGCGAACAAACATCGTGACAGGAGATTTATATATATTAAGAAGATATGTAATGTTTTTTTGTTTTCGGATGTGAATAGATTTATCAGCGTTGATAATCTTTGCTATGAGAATGCTGAGAAATACGTGTTTGGCGTTAGAAAAATAATTACACAGTACAGAATGTCGTACAGAACGTCCGCGTGGGGACGGATTGTCCGTGTGGTGAAGGATGAAGAATACGGAATGTCACCACCCCATATCATCCCTCGGGTGTCGTAAGAGCCGACAGAGGGAGCATATTATGCAGAGAACAGCACTGTAAGAGAAGGAAAACTTGATACTCCTTTCAAAGGAGAGGCCTAGTCCAGCAGTGAACTGTTAAAGGCCGATGATGATGAATTAAACCGTGTACTAAAGAATCACTTCCATTTTGTTTTAAATCAGTGAAAGATAATTAATCGGTCAAGCAGAAGGCGCGCAGGGCAAACTCGCCCTTTTGGTGACCATAAACTATAAAGAGATACCTACGCTGTGTCGTAATTCCCATCCAACGGTAACGGTAGCAATAGCAAAAATATTCACAATATCGAAGTCGTCTGTTACTACATAGAAGCGCCTTCGGCTCGGGTGTTATCCAATTTGCAGCACTACACGGCGAAAATAAAATATGTTTCTTTATTAATTTTCAGCGCTCGGACTATGACCCGACGGTATCTCTCCAAAAGTGAAAAGAATAAAACAGTTTGCTAACATACGATGTTTTCTTTGAGGAAGGTAGTTTATTGTTCGTTTCGTATGTTAGTATCAATAAAGCTAGATACTGGTACTGCAATAATATTTGTATGCCTACGTTGAGTGGTATTTGAAAGAACTACTCTATTTTCTGCGTGACAGTTTTCAACTTCAAAAATATCGTAGTGATTTAAGTGATCGCCTCGCTGTTTAGCACTGTACCGAGGGTGATAGACTTGACCCTCACATGAGACAATATTTTGTATAATCCACAGACTTTTGTAAGTCTGGATACTCAGTGTCCGTTGGTTGGATGTTTTAAAGTCCCTTTGACACGGGATTTATTCTTATTCCGGCTGTTTATTCCTATGTTGGGCGGAATGACAAGGTTTTTTTAAACATTGAGTTGGACATATTTTCCTACTCTACTCGTATAGCGAGTCCCTCAAGAGGCGTCCTTCTTACAACAAGGTGATCCTTGGTTCACGCCTGGGCACGTACCCATCAGTGGATCACGTCAACTGTCGATATCGGAAACTTTAAAGCCCGCTCCACATTCACACGAGAATCTCGCGCGAACGCGCGAAAACCACGAGAAACGTGAATGTGGAGCCGATTCGCATATTCTTCGCAGGTTCTCGGATTGTTCTCCAGTTTGTGTCGGTTTTTTGGCGCGAGACAAAGGAGCCGAGAACGCGCGAAACAGGCGAGAACATGAACAGCTCCACATTCGCACGTTTCTCAGTTGCGCGCGAGTTGCCGAAGAGAGTAGTTGTACCTACTTATTTGAGCCACTTTGATTATGAGCAGCGTTAGTTGGAATAATGAATTAGAATATTTAGAATTGATATTCCTGGAATGCATTCAAGCGGAACCTGTTTTGTCGTATAGTCTCCGATATTTTAAGGAATGGGGAATTCAATAATATATAGAAATCTATTTCTGTTTGTTCATCATTTATAGACTCTGAAATGATAAGAGATTAAGCGCTAAGTCAATGGTAACTTTGGAAAAGGGGCTTGGAAAAAAGGGAGTTAAATAAAAACTCTTAAAAAGGCGATACGGAGTTCGCTGGGTCAGCTAGTCTTTAATATAAGCGTAATTGTAATACGCAAATGCGCACAACAACAAGCTTGTCGCAGTAGCAATTTCAGCGTCCATTGTCGTCGAGCGCGTGAACTGTAGTGAGAACCTTGCGAGTGTGGACCCAGGGCAGTTCTCGCCGAGATTCTCTAGAGAGTTCTTGGGGAGAATCTTGGTGAGAATCTCGCGTGAAGTGTGGAGCGGGCTTAATATATCTGACATTTGATATATAACAAACATGTCTAACTTGCCATATATCTTGAAAAACAGACGACTATTTTGCCACATGATACTAATCAAGTCTTTAATTTTCATGTTAAACGGTGTAATTTTCGTATTATAAGTACATTTTCGAAAATGCCGACACTGCTTACAATTTCCTGACAACGACTCAATAATTCTTGCCCGACCCAGGACCTTAAAACCGTACGCAAACATAATTAAGCACAATCTGATCCCAGGGGACCAACCTAATTATAATATTATTATTATAAATCATTACACTGTAATTAAGTCGGTTATGAAGCGATATAGACAGCGATATTGGTTCCGCCAAAGGAGCTACGCAAATTAAGGCGAGGTTGCAGTACAGTGCGTAGCTCGACCTCACGCCCCGCAAAAACAAAAACACGGCGGTGGCGTCACCGGGTGGAGGGACCGGGGGGAGGGGAGGGGGGTGTCGTGTGTGCGTGTGCCACAGCGCAGCGTAAAAAAACCGTAGATGAGTTATGCGAACTTCAAAAGTGGCACATTAAAAACTGACAAATTCATGACAAACTTTTTTTTTCTAAATGGCTCATTTGGCTTTAGTCGCGTACGCGCTGCGGTCGGAAGCGCTCGCTCTTTTACTCGCGTGTGTGTACGTTACATTTGAAAATGCCGTCGTGTGTAATGAGATTTTGCTAAAGTAGTTAAACTATCGTAGGAAAATGACTAAGAGTTATGGAATCACTTCTCATTCATGAGTATTACAATATTACAACGTTTTATTTACAATTTATAATAAATTCAGTACCACAAATAATAGAGTGAATAAAAAAATTGGCATCAGTATTGTGCGTGTTCAAAGACTAAAAAACAAAGTATCCAGATGGGACATTTGTAATAATAAAATACTGGTGTGTGTTTTTGTCAAGTAATGAAAGTGATTTGAGGCTGAATCAACACAATATATTATTATTATAGAAATACAAAATCATACGTAAGTTACAAACATTGACGGATGATCAAAGTCCATTCACTTGTTCTTGTTTTTCTCCTTTTAGTATTAAACAACTAAGTAGATTGTACTGCACAGTTTTCGCTGCCGACCCACCGCACCCCTGGCAGTACCCCTGGGGGTATGGTGGGTCTTTCAAAGCATAACCGTACTCCCAGATAATATTGTTGTGTAATTAGTTTATTAATTTCAGTTCGTTAATTTCAAGTTCTACTATTTTGTGGGATCATTCCCAGTATAGTAGTAGTATTGAACAATTCTATGATAGAACTGTCCTATTTCTATTAGCACAACTTGATGAGGAGAACAGAACTAATGGGATAAGTAATAGGAAATGTCCCAGTCTAGTTCTATGTATGTTTTTACAATGGTATTCAATAGAACTACTGGGAATGATCCGTAGTGTCACGTCATCGTGCTCATATATCCGAATAAATATGTTTTGTAGACGTTGATTTGTTTAATTTGTAAAACAAATGAACGTCTACAAAACAAATGAACGCCTACAAAACAAATGAACGTCTACAAAACAAATGACTTACAGAAAGTGATCAGCTATCGATAGTGATTGCAGAAAACAGGTGCATGCGATTTTCAACCTAATTGACATTAGTCAGAATTTGTAATTTGATTACCCTAATATTGCCAGAAAGCGAGAAAAATCAAAAAAAAAGTTTGTCATACACATAAGGTCGAAAATCGCATGCCAGGTGCATGCGATTTTCGACCTTTTCGTTTTTTTTTTGCAATCACTATCGATAGCTGATCACTTTCTGGTAGTCATTTGTTTTGTAGACGTTCATTTGTTTTGTAGACGTTCATTTGTTTTGTAGACGTTCAATTGTTTTGTAGATGTTCATTCGTTTAAAACATTTTTATAAATACATATTTATTCGGATTTGTGAACGTGATGTTGTGACACTACCCTTGTAAAACATACATAGCTATAATACCTAAACGTTTTATTCTCTTATTTCTTAAATCTCCTTGTTGCACTATATCATCGCACTAGCGCTTGTCTTCGCTTGTCTAAAAATACAAAAACGTAAGTAGTAAGTCATTATCATACGAGAGATAACACTGTTCAGTTTAATGTCCACGTAGCACGTTGGTACAACACTACGAGCATTTCAGCCAGGAGTACGGTTAAGCTTTAAAAGACCCACCATACCCCCAGGGGTATTGCCAGGGATACGGTGGGTTTAACAGTTTTTATATTAACGTACTGTTTTAGGTTTCCATTGAATGAAATGAGAAGAATAATAATATGTACTTTTTTAATAAATGTTATAAATAAATCACATCGACTTTTTATTTCCCTACCTTAAATCAATTAATCAAATTTACTTTGAGGCGAATTGAATTTACTCAAGACAGACAAAGTAATCATGTCGCACCTGAGTCAAATTATTCTTTGTGAAACGGTCAGCATGATGTCACAATGCGCGTTGGTACAGAGAGTATATGTTTATCTCTTTTTCGCGCTTGCGATTAGATGTGCTATCTCACTTACACTTCTTATCTAATTCTTAGTGTGTCGTTTTGCCATATTTATATTAGTGTGCGTACGCTTTTCGCAATGCGTGCCACTCGTAAGCTCCGTCATGTTACCTTGTCAGTAACCTGTCTACGGTTTCTTACTAGTATGTCTATGGTTCGAACGATTGAGTTTGGAATACGAATTATTTGAACTTTTGCGAAAACGTACATGCGGGGGTGGAGGGGGATTTTGCGGAGCAACGACGTACGTCCGCCCTCAATCACGCCTAGACAGGCACTGATGAACGGCCGGCGAGCGATATAATGCCAACATTTTGACTATTTTTTTTCTTGGAGAAAAATGATAACGAAATTACGTAATCTGTTTTTACCATTTATTTTAAAATAAAGAGCTGTTTTTATTGATGATACTTCCATATAAATTCATTATGGAATCTCTAAGCAGTACACGTTTAAAATTGTGATTTAGTGCCATGTTTGACATTTTTTTTTATCAAACCAATCATTCCAAATCGTGTTTCTATCTTTACGATTTACTAGAATATATGTTCAACTTTTATATTTTAATTTTTATTCATTAAAAATATCATAGTTCATGGGACTTTCAGACGTTCAAAAATCTTAAAAAGTACTGCAACCTCGCCTTAAGCTTCGAATCCACGATGCGTGTGTATATTCTGAAGGCATGAGTATATCAAATTGTTAATTAAATCCTTCAGGAAATATGTCAAATTGTCATTTCCACTGATTGTATATGTTATGATGATGAGCAGAGTAATGAATGGAGAGGAAGCGCGTGACGTTTGTAACGATAGAAGCAAGTGGTGTTCCGTTGTCTGTGCCTACCAAAAAGGCGTAAATAAATATTATGTATTTATGTGTAATAATCATGCCGATGATGACAACTCTGCTTACACCACGTTAGGGTCACATTGATTTTTACGTTAAAGACTAGGCATGTCATGACTAAGGTCCGTGATAAAAGTGTACGTTGGCTAATTTGTTGTACAAATAGTTCTGGTTAGCGCTCATGAAAAATGTAAGCCAGATTAGAAAATGGCTCCAAATGTTTCGTGTTAATAGTTCCTGTTTACATGAAACTGCCTTTTTATTCTTTTAGTTTTATCTTATTTACATTTGCGTGTCTAGTTAATTTTGCAGGTAAAATAAAATAATTGGCTCAAGTATATTTGTTTTTTAAAAATTACACAAGCGATGTGTGAGTCAAACATCGTAGTATATTTTACAAATTTATATACAGATTCATTTTCAGGCCTATTTTATAACCTGTCCCACTTCTGGGCACAGGTCTCTACTCATTATGAGAAGGTTTAGGTCATGGTTTAACACGCTTAGTTTGATATACAAGGTACACAACATGAAAAGCGGGCAATTTCAGCAGGCAGTTTCAGTGTGTATCATTTTAACTTTATTACAGCGTGGCAATCAAATATCAAATAGTAAAAAATAGTCGCCTTCACGAGTAGGCATAATTTCACACTGCTTAGTTTGCTTATTGCAAGAGAAAAGGAACTATAATCGCGTAACTCACCAAACATGATGCTAATGACTGATGCCTATTACTATTTTCTACAACGGTTATAACGAGTGGATGGTCAAAAAAATTTCTCCATAATTATATTTTGTGTAATGGCCATCTTTAAATCACAAGGATTTCCGGGGGCCTTTATTTTACTATGATGTTTGGTGCCTTATGTTATAACTGCATAGGTCTTATTCTCAATTCGATCAGAGTCGTTTTTCTAGACAAACTAGATATGTCTCCAATATAAAATTTTCTAAGGAGCCTTCTTAGTGTCGCAATTCAAAGACATGGATATATTTTAAGGTTCTATCAATATTCAGTGTCAAACTCACAATATAATACTCTGTTAGTTTTTCCACTGAAAAGCTAGATCAAATCGAAATCAGAAAATAATTAAAAACGATTAACTTGATAAAATCACATACCTACCACCACTTCCTTGCCCAGAAAAAGCCTTTATTCACATTTGTTTAACTTCTCTATGTGGAAGAGATGAGCTTTAATGTTGCTCATGTTTATCTGGACCTAAATGTTAGCAGAGAAGTTCCTAGAATTAAACCCTAATAAAATAAGGTAGTTAATTTCCGTAAACGAGTTCTATTTAGTTACTGAATCATACAAAATACACATCATATTATATATATGTTGTTAACTTATTTCCGCTCCTAGACATGTTTATCTGTTTGTTTAATTTTCTTTTTTGTACATCTGTTCATTGCATATCAACTGGCTTTTCGATTACGGTTGTCAAATGCATACAAACGTTGCTTTGTTTAGTCTTCTGTCTGGAAAGTTTTATAATACTATAAAGCAATTGTTGAGAAATAGACATTATTTTTTATTTTATTTATAGACTCACGCCTGTCGCCCCGAAAGGGTAGGCAGAGTCGTAACATTACACCCATATTAATTCGCCATGAATATTTAGGTCCCACGTAGTAGGGGAGCCTATTGCCGTTACCAGGCACATCACCAGACTCCATGCTGCTACTTAGAATTCGGAAAAAAACCCAGTAACACTTTTGCCCGATACGGGAATCGAACCCGGGATCTCCGTTTAGCAGTCTCATACGTTATCCACTGGACCATGGAGGCAGTCTATAATTATACTAATAATAGACATAAAATGATCATAGCGTGATGTTATATAGCCTATAGCCTTTCTCGATAAATGGGCTATCAAACACTGAAATAATTTTTCAAATCGGATCAGAAGTTCCTGAGATTAACGCGTTCAACCAAACAAATAAACAATCTCTTCAGCTTTATATATTAGCACCTACTATAGGACGCCAGCAGCTACGCCTGCATTTTTTTTTAATTTACCCGTTTTGGCCGAGCCCGTGGGAATTTCGGGAAATCCCTTCTTAGTGCACCCCTACGGTCCCCAAGGAACATACAAGCCAATTTCAGCTTCCTGTGCCCAATAGTTTCGGCTGTAGCGTGTCTGTCAGTCAGTACGTAACGCAAGGATTTTATATATTAGGATAAGATTATTACATCTTTAAACGCAAGCTTTTAAACTAACTATTACAAAAAAAGACTTCGCTCGCTGCTCCGCTATAACGGTTCGATTCCGGTGAGTCAAGAGAAACAACGTGATCACTTCAAGTATGATTTAATACTCATTTAATTATAATTAGTACATTGAATATATAGTCTTAATCTAGGATTACTGACATCATCATCACATGAGTCTTAATCTAGGATAACTGACATCATCATCACATGACTTTTAATTATTCTTTGTCTTACATACACCATACGCCCTAACAAAACAGAAAAAAAATAAACTAACAGCTTTTTTTTTATTTTATTAAACATTAAATAATTTTGTCCTATTTTTATGTATAATTTCTTCTTTATTATTACGTAAGATTTTAACATTAGGATCAAGATCATCTAATACCTTAAAAGGACCATCATACACATTATCAAACTTATTTCCAGTTTCATTCTTAACTAACAATAAATCATCTTTCTTGTACATTATAGGTTTCAAATATTCATCAAATTTACATTTCCTTAACAATTTAGAGTTTAACAAATTTTGTCGTGCTTCGTATTGTGCTTTTTGTAATCTACATTTTAATTGTAAGGGATAACTTTCGAAGTTATATAAAGGTTCAACAGTACAATTTTGTAAACTTCTAGGAATGTTACATAATTTGCCAAATACAAGTTCATAAGGTGTATAGTTTGTTGACGAATGTACAGAGGTATTATAGGAAAAACACCAATACGGGAGCCAGTCACTCCAATATCTACTATTATTATCTGTTTGAATTCTCAAAAATGCATTTAATGATTTATGGGAATTTTCTAAAGATCCAATCGATTCATGGTGATAGGCACAAGCAACTGTTTGTTAAATATTTAATAGTTTACATACCTCGGTCATTGTGCTGGAAATAAATTCAGTTCCCCTGTCCGTAGCAATTTCACGTGGAATACCATACCTTAATATAAAGTTGTCGACGAACGCTTGAGCCACGCTTACACTATCTTTCCTAACTAATGGATATGCTTCTACATACTTACTTAATTCACATTGTAATGTGAGTATATAAGAGTTACCATAATAATCCTTATCTAAAGGCCCAATTATATCTAAAAATATTTTATCAAAAGCCGACTGCGCAGTCGTAGTAATTACCATTGGTTGCTTAGTATGTAACGAATGCTTTTGTTTTTGGCATTTGTCACATTTCTTAACAAATTCTGCCACGTCCTCTGACATTTTTGGCCAAAAGTAGTATTTTTTTATATTATTTATCATACGTCTAGTGCCTGCGTGCCCACTCGTGGGAAGCAAGTGAAAGTCATTAAGTACTACTCGTTTGTCATCATCATTTACTATTCTTATTAATCCTTTTATAATATAAATTCGTGGACCGGTCCAATTATTATTTCCACAACATTTATTTAACCATTTAATATACTTCTCATTATTATTATTCTTTATAATATAAATTTTATTCATTGATAGTTTCTTACAGATAGATTCCAAATCTCTCACGAAAGCGTCTCGCGCTGAGCATGATCGAGAACTTGGGTCTATATAAATTGACATCTTAGATGGTATATAAATAAAATCATTTACTTTAACGTATTTAGCATTGGATGCTAATACACGAGTGGAAATTATTAACTCGGTACAATTTTTCTAAGAATTTCAACGACTCTCGGTTGATCAGACCGATCATCTGTTTTGTTCTTATCGACCGACGAATTGCTACTTAATTGATTTTTCGTCATACTCATAATTCATAATTCATTTATTCATTTGCGAATATGGGTATGGGTACATTTGCAGATCTTATGGCTAAAACATTTATGTTCTCCACATTCTACCATTAGGCATGCAAGATTCTGTATTATCAATTCATTAATGATTAGTTATTACATTTTACTTAACTTAAATGAGATGTCAAAAACTAATAACAATAATATGATGTCAAATAGTATTACAGGTATAGGTAAAAATAATATGTATAAAATCTAATGTCAAAATGAAAAACTTGGCTATTAATTAAATTAGTGCAAATTTAAGACATATTACATTCTTTCTAATTATTTTCAATATTATTATCCTCCAAGAACTCTTGAAATGAGTAGTAGCATTTGGCTAGAAGCAGTTTTTGAAGACGCCTTTTGAATATTTGTATACTCTCAGTGTTTGTAATGTCCTTTGGCAGTTTATTATAAATGTGAGTTGCAATACAGAAAAAACTTTTGTGCATTAGAGTAGTTTTACTGTGTAACACACATAACCTGTCAGCATGGCGGGTCCTTGACATTTTTTCAAATAAATGCATATTTTGTTTTATACAAATAGCACATTCACTTATATATATCAAGGCGAAGTCATTAGCTTATATTTAATAAAGTAAGGTTTGCAGCTGTCGGGTATTTTTATATTAAAAATTGTTCTTATGCAGCGTTTCTGAGCTTTAAATACTAAGGGCCAGTCAGTGGAGTTGCCCCAAAATATGATGCCGTAACGTAACGAAGATGAAACAATGCCGTGATAAGCTGAGATAAGAGTTGTTATATTTGCTATGTTTCGTAATTTATATAAACCGTATGCATATTGGCGTACTTTGGTACAAACATGTTCTATATGCGCTTTCCAGTTTAATTTATTATCTATTTTTAACCCTAAAAATTTCGTGGACTCAGTTACTTCGAATTTATAGCCATTATAATTAATATCTAATTAATTATCGGTATCTTTATTTCTTTGCTTAAAATCTAGTATTTTCGTTTTATCTAAATTAATTTTTAAGTTGTTGATTTCTAGCCATTCTATAATTAGTCTAATAGAGTTGTTAATGTCCGTTTCAAAAGATGTCATGACATCTTATATTAATAAATCCATGGATATATATTAATAAATCCATGGATTTATTTGTAAAAAGTATAGTGCTATCATCTGCAAATAATGTCATATCATAGGTAGTGCATAGTGGTAAATCGTTTATATATATGATAAACAGTAATGGTCCCATTACACTGCCCTGTGGGACGCCAAATTTGACTTTCCTTACATCTGACCTATATATCAATTCAGATTTTGATTTAACACATATATTCGAGATCTCAGTAAACTGCCGCCTGTTTGATAAGTAGGATTTAATAAGATTATAGACATTGCCTCTTATTCCGTATTGATATAATTTACTTAGTAGAATATCATGTCTTACATGATCAAAGGCCTTGGACATGTCCATAAACATTCCTATTGCTGGTTGCCCCTTGTCCATATTTATCATAACGGATTTCAAAAAATTGTAGATGGCCATATTGATATTCTTGTTTTTTCTAAAACCATATTGCTCTGGAACTAATATGTTTAGTTTCTCCAAATAGACATAAATGCCGTTATAAATTACTCTTTCAAATACTTTAGCAAAAATAGGAACTAGAGCAATTGTTCTATTATTACTCACTTCCGATCTCTCTCCTGCCTTAAATAGAGGCTTTATAACTGTAATCTTCAATACGTCTGGAAAGATACCCTGTTCGTTGCATAAATTAATTAAATGTGATAAAACTGGCGAAATTATATGCCCTACGCTTTTTATAACTGATGTAGTAATACCATCATATCCAGCACTGTTTGTGTTTTTAGAGAATTAATTATGTTAAGTATATCCTGGCAAGTAACAGGTGCCATAAAAATAGAATTACTATAATTATTACTTAATTTAATTTTATATTTGTCAAAATTTTGATTATTTACCATGTCAATATAATAATTATTTAATATATTACAGATGCCTTTTGGGTCATGTATTGATTTATTATTTATTGAAATACTACTAATAATAATTTTTGGTTCCTTTTCTTTGTTATTGTTAATAATGTTCCATGTTGCTTTGGTTTTGTTTACAGATGATTTAATGTAATGGTCATTCTTACATTTTTGTGTCAAGCGGATTATTTTTTTAAGTCTTGCTGCATAATTCTTAAAGAACAATGGCCAGATTTCTATATGAGCTGGACTTGACTTTTATTTTTGATGTCCCTAAATAAACTATAGTAAGAATGGTTTGTTTTTATGTTGTAAATACTATCCCGTTTGAAAATCTTATATAAATAGCCACGATTTTTTAAAATATCGCAGAAATACTTTTGAGGTTAGAATCAACAAGTACCTTTTACCAGACTGCGGCGAAGCCCAAAATGTAGTAGCAAAAAGCGAAGAGGGTTATTGGCGATCTAACAGCTATTTTATTCGATGCCTAATAGAAAAAAATAGGACTGAACTAAAATCCATTAATGGGGCATTTTTCTTCCACTAATGGGCCTTATCAGAAGGCTCAAGGTCACTCAGAGGGCGATGGAGAGAGCTATGCTTGGAGTTTCCCTGCGAGATCGAATCAGAAATGAGGAGATCCGCAGTAGAACCAAAGTTGCCGACATAGCTCTCCGGATAGCCAAGCTGAAGTGGCAGTGGGCAGGGCACATAGCTCGAAGAACCGATGGCCGTTTGGGCAGAAAGGTTCTGGAGTGGCGGCCACGTACCGGACGACGCAGCAGAGGTAGGCCCCCCGCAAGGTGGACCGACGATCTCGTCAAGATCGCGGGAGGCGGTTGGATGCGGGCGGCTCAAGACCGGTCTGTGTGGAGAACCTTGGGGGAGGCCTATGTCCAGCAGTGGACGTCGTTTGGCTGATATGATGATGATGATGATACTTTTCAATGCATATCGTATCTCTTCCATACTTATCCCACTTTCACTCGTTACTATATTCCTATTGTCGCTCCCTCCTCGTTCAAACAAATTCTCAAAATGTACCTTCCACTGATTCAGAACTTCCCCATGCTCTCTAATAATACTTCCATTTATATCTCTCATCACACCAACTTTCGAAACCTCTGATTTGCCTCGGGCTGTTCTGACCAAGTGCCAGAATAATTTGATATTGGCCCGAAAATGTTGGGCAAATTTTCTTTCAAATTTATCCTTGCATTCTTCTTTCTTTCTTCTCACTATCTCTTTTACTTTATATTTCAACCTGTCATACTTTTCTTTTACAATACTTTCATTGTCATTCACACCACCTTGTACTCTTTTGTTGGCTCTTAAGGCCAGCAAGTCCATCCAAGCTTTGCGCTTTTCCGCAACCACACCGGTTACTTCTTGATCCCACCATTCATTACAAATTTTCTTAACGTTCTTCCTCTTGCTTACGCCACATAGTTGAGTGGCTGTCTCAATCATTCCATTCTTAAACTCTTTCCAAAATTCTTCTATTTTGCACTCTTCTTTCTCAAACAAATCTTTTAACCTCACTTCCAATATCTCTTTATACTGATTGCGTATATCCTCTTCTGCCAATCTTTCAACTTTCGCTCTTTCTATGGCAGGCAAGTGTATGCGAGGACGATGGCGCCATTTAGTTGTTAGTCCCGCTATACGACTAACTACCAAAAAATGGTCAGTACCCACATTCAAGCCTCGGTACACTCTGGTAGCTTTCACTTTTCCTTTTAAACGTTCATCTACCACAACAAAATCTATCATACTTCGTTCTGTCTGCCTTTGCCATGTATACATATGAATCATCTTGTGACTAAACAAAGTGTTAGTCACAACAAGTTTTCTCTCCATACAAATGTCCAGCAAACACTCACCATTTTCATTCACTCTCTCATCACCAAATCGCCCTAGAACCCTTTCACATCCATCACGAGATACATCTACCCAGCCATTAAAGTCGCCTAACATAGTTCTTCTTTCATTATTCTCACAACTATCAAGCACATCTCTGACCTTGTCCCAGAATTCCTCTCTGACATTCAATGGTTTGGACATGTCCGGAGCATAAACACATACAACAAAAACTTTCATTAAGCCAATCTCTAATCGCATCCAAAGAAGCCTGGAGTTGACATATTCATATTCTTTCACACACTCATTCATTCTATCTGACAGAATCATTCCAACTCCTCGGCTAGCCCTTTCAGACTCAACAACTCCAGACCAGTATGCACGATATTGGCCATGAGTAGTTGTTGAGCAACCTTTCTTCTTTGTTTCACTCACCCCCAGTATATCAATTTTCCTTACATCTATCGTATCACACAATTCATCGATCTTACTATCCACTCCTCCAATAACATTCACCGTTGCAAACAGGCATTCCCTAGCCCTCTTTTTGGCTCTGTTGGACGGGGAGACAAAACGTGACGTGTGGCAAAGCGCGTCGCCGTTGAGAATTTTGCCTCCCCAGATACGATGGGGCAGTCTGAGCCACAATGCTCCGAGAGGGATTCTCCGGTAAAACCGGTACCCTCCTGGGGTAGAGTTATATTTAATCCCCTTAAAGCCATTGCGCCATCTTCTTCACCTCTACTACGGATAAGGAAAGGAAGGGAAATACAGGATAGGATAGGGTAATATTAAAGGAGGTTGGTGTTTGGGAAAGGATGTCAAAGGTAACAAAGGATGCCGCAATCACGGAAGGGATATTGGTAGTGATTGCGACAGCTCGAGCAAGCCGGGAGCGCAAACCCGAATGCCTCTTCTCTACGATCGGACAGATCAGTAGAGCGGAAGCACACCCTGACTGAAGTTTGCATACTTCGTTAAAATATTTATTTCAAAGTCGTCTATTACTTTGATGCAGGTTATGAGTCCATCAGTGTATTTAACATTTTATTGCTTTCAATACATACTTGCATATTAAAAAGGCTATATATGCGTCTAGGTTTATAAAGTTGAAATACCCAGTAGGTACTACTTAGATACCCACATAATTATAATGTTACAAAGATTAAGAGTGATTTGGTCAAAAATTGTAAAATTTTGGGTATTTTATTTTTCTTGCTTATGATATACACAAGCAATAAAATTGATCAGAAATCTCGATATTATTGACTTAACTTGTAACCTAATTTTAGAAAGTAAAATCTCAATTTTTGAAGTTTTAACTTATAACATAAATCAGACAACTAATACCTGAAACACGAAATAAATCAACCTAAACTAGCAAACATTACACAAACTCTCATATCATAAGCGCAAACACAATTCATTCATGTACAAAATACCGCACTTCACTGTAACTTCGAACACAGTACTTGCCACAAAACTTTGACAGTAGGATAAACATAACGATTTCAAGTACAAACTGTTGTGGTACAAAGTAACTTGACGACCGGTTGGCGCAGCGGGAGTGTAAGCGACTGCAACGCCGAAGGTCGCGGGTTCGATTCCCGCTCAAGTCAAACATTTGTGTGCATGAACATGGATGTTTGTCTTGGTCTGGGTGTGTCTATATATAATATGTATGTATTTACAAAAAAAAAGTATATATGTATGTTTATCCATTATCTAGTACCCATAACACAAGCTCTGCTTAGCTTGGGACTAGATGGTGATGTGTGTATGTAGTAGAATATTATTATTATATTATTATTATTATAACAATCCTTTAACTCCGCGTAACATTATTCAAGAGATACCGACTTGTAAGATGACTAAGCGATATGTATTCAGACAACCAGACTAAGAATAAAAGTATTTTAACTGTAGGGACTTATCGACTTAGTCTGAACTTTATTCTTTCTGGATTAAATGGAGAAGATTTTTGCTATTTAGGTGTTGGTTCGGCGTTAAACCGAAACCGAATATTCCTAGGCGATTTGAAAAAAATATTAAAATTGTGGACTATAAGGAGGTGGATTCTGATCGCCTAGGAAAGGAAAAGTGTGTGGAATAGGAGGCGGGAGTATAGATACTAGGGGTTGCGGCACACCTAACTTGCAAATCAGTCTTCTCCTTCACAAATGGCGGCCTCCTGGTGTCTTCGGGAATCCTGAAGCTGCACTAATCACTTCGTCTGGATCCAACACAGAATTATACAATCCACCCCACTTCACTCGCGGGCGGTTTTGTTGCGTTTATAGTATAAAGCGGAAAAATATGGCGGTGTTCGGTACACGTGTTTGGCGCGACACGTCTGCTGCATCAGGACACAGCCGGTCAGCGGGGCCGTTGTTTCTTCACTGTCTGCCCGTCGTCGCACTATGCGACGAATCAGATGATAGGCGTGCCCTTGGAAGAAAGGGAAGGAAACAAAAGGATCGCTCGCATTGGACAAGCAAGCGAAGAACGATTGACGTCGATGTAATTAATTATCGATAGAAAGGTAGATGGCGCTACCATATCCCCCGGCCCTAAAGGGTTGCCTTTAAAAAAAATAAAATTGAACTTAGCTATGTTGGGTGTACTACCGCATAACCCATCAATAGGCTAAGACAGCGATATGATAATAAAATTAATCTAAATTAACTTTAGCGAAAATTACAAACGCAATAATAGCGAAAACTACAAACTAAATACTTAAACTAAGAGGTAGATCCAACTTCAGGCTAGATCTCACTGAGTTGGAAGCGGACAGAGACGTACAACAGGGCGCATGTAGCTCCCCTTCGCGGTTTTCACGGTAACAACGCGGGTTGTACCGTCCTTGCAAGTATGCAGTTTCTCTACGATGGCTAACGGCCATGAAAGCGGCGGAGCATTATCATGTATTGTGACGACCATCGTACCCTCCTGTATGCAGGACTATTCCACTTGGATCTAGCCTGAAACTGGTCGAGATATTCCGCACGCCAGCGCCGCCAGAACGACTGCACGACTTTATCCAGCAGAGTATGTCTCTGGAGCAAGCTTGAAGAGTCTGCTTCACGAGCCGGAAAGGACGATAATGGCGCTGTGTTCAGAAAATGTGCAGGGCTTAACGCGGATGGTTCTGCAGGGTCACTTCTCAATGCCGTGAGCGGACGCGAGTTGATCATCGCCTTGACTTGCGCAAGGACAGTTAAAAGTTCTTCGTAAGAGAGGATCTGTTGACCTATAACTTTGAAGAGATGCGTTTTATTTACTTTGACCATGCTTTCCCAACATCCATCGAAATGTGGTGATGCTGGCGGAAAAAACTTCCAGTCAATAATTATGATTTATGGAAAGTTCTTCCTGAAGACGAGTACGATATTCTTCCCTGAGAAACTTATAAAGGTCGCGTAAATAAGAGCTTGCGCCCACAAAACAAGTGCCGTTATCCGTATATAAACACTGTTTGAAATAGAATTAGTTTTTATTATAAGTCAAATCGATTATATCGATTAAGTAACATTTTGTTTAGTCTATTGAAAATTTCTGACAATGGTCACACTGAACTGTCAATCTTTTCGTTAATATCCCGCGGTCAGCGAAAAAACCTAGCTTTTGTTCGCTCTGGAAGATTCCGTTTTGTGAGCGCGTTTTTGATCTTGTATTTGGTTGTAAACCTAAAAATCCGGGGAATGCCGCTTCTTTGATCTATAACCGGCACCGGTAAATTGTGATAAAGAACATTTGTGAAATATTGAACTTTGTAAAACACGTGTGTGAATTCCTGGTTGGTGCCTGGAGTATGACTACGCTGAACTGGATACTGGTATCTATTCGATTCTCTTGTTATTTTGGCCAAAATTATGGGTTAATCCTATAGGTCCACTTCAAGAATATCACCAGGAGATATAAGGAAAAAATTTCATATAACTACATTATAATTTGTCATCGCTGAGAATCGCAGCAACATATGTCAGACATTTGATTGCTTTAGGACAACTGGATGAATATAAATTAGCTTCCACTGTGCCTACAACCAATTCCCATTACGCCTACGGTAATTCTAGAAATATTTTTGGTGCATAGCTGTAGTTGAAATTTAGCCGCTGTTGCATTACTGAGTATAAACTCAGATTGGTATGAGCTTGTATCTTATCACCTTGTAGACAGTATTGTAGTGTTTGTCAGGTCAGTTATTGTCTAAAATACATAATATTTAATTGTATAAGTTGACCTAGATAATTTGAAACACATTGTCACATAACCTCAATCAGTAATTGTTGATTTGTATTGTTAAAAAATCTAACTTAAATTTGTTGCTGCATTAATAAGTCAGTTTGTTTGGATACATAACAGCTGTATGTATCAATAAATTTAGTAAATTTAGTTTATTGCATATATTCATTAACATTATAACAACCAACTTGACCTTGCCACTTGGGCGGGTCACATTAATAAACTTTGTTTTGTTATAATATAGATAATATTGCTAGGTAACACATATTCTGTGCTTACTTACTATTGTATATCTCAAATAACACAGCCAGTCTGTCTGTTGCAAATAATTCATTAATTAATTTGAAGTTCAACTTTTAATTTGTTATAAGTTACAACTTTTGATAACTTTGTGTTTGTTTCAATATATTGAAACTATTAATTTTGTTGGACAGTAGATACCTGTCACTTGCCTGCACTTGCAGTAAACAGGCTAATACTTTGTTGGTTTCAAAGAATTGAGAAAAATTAAGTTTTGATTATTAATATTATTTAACGCTTGTCCGGGCTCTTTTGAAATTTTGATTATGTCAGCTATCAAGGACTTGCGTGCGGCTGCTGGTGCTATTGCATCAGATTTGCGCTGGTTTGCCTCGGCCAGTGCCTAAGTGAACCGGCCTGATCGGTAGCAGGCCTTACTACAAAGGTACGAGCGGATTGACGATCGCCTGGCAAGTGTGGAACAGCAATTCCGCACTTTCAGCGCTTGCTGTCTCGAAGTGTCTGTCAATGATTTCACCGCTGACCAGCGAAATAAGGTCAACGAAGACTATGCCCAAGTCTTAGACCTGTATGATGCTGTCTCCAATAGTGCGAGACAACTAGTTGCCTATAGGGAAGGGCAACCCGGCCTGAAGCAGGAGCTTCCTAGATCAGCACCGGGGCTGGTGAGTAGGCTCCCTACTTTGGACCTCCCCCATTTTGATGGCTGCCTAGGAAGCTACCTGGGCTTCGTTAATTTGTTCGACAGCTTGGTCAATGATAGGGCTGACCTTCGGCCGGCACAAAAGTTGGCCTATCTAATGTCGATTCTGGATGGGGAGGCTAAGGGCCTCATCCAGCATCTGCCCGTGTCTGAAAAGGCGTGTCAGACGGCTCGGGACCTAATCACCCGTAGGTACCATAATAAGCGTGGCCTCGCCACCACGCACATCGAGCAGATTTTGGGTTTGCCGACGCTCACCCGGGTCTCTGGGTTGCGCACCCAACTTTTGAACCCGCTTTTGGTGGCCATCAACGCACTTAAGTGCCTTGACCTGCCCGTGGACCAATGGTCCTATCTATTGGTGCACATTGTGCTGAAGAAGCTGCCTGCCGACCTGAGGTCGCGTTTTGAACAGCGCTTTGGTGGGGATAGCGCGACCCATCTGCCCCCCTTTGCTGACCTGGAGAGGTTCCTGGAGGATGAGTGCCGGGTCTTGGACAACTCCGGTGGTGACACGCCGGCTAAGACGCAGCCGCCCAAGGTCAAGGAGCAGGCTCGCGGTCACACCCGAGCCAATGTTGACCGGCGCCCTCCTCGCTTTGCGGTCACGCAGAGCCCAGCGGAGTCCTCCTACTGCAAGGTCACGGGGCACAGAACGGCCAGTTGTAGGGCATTCTTGGACCTACATGTCGCCTCTCGTAGGCGCATCGCGAATGTCCGCCGCCTTTGCTTCTCTTGTTTGGGGTCCCACTACCAGCGAGACTGCCCAAACTCTCGCCCCTGTCCTCACTGTGGAGGACAGCATTTGGACATTCTCTGTATGAATGCCAGAGAGGTTGGCCGCTTGTCCAACCAGCCGACGCCGCGCACGGGCGGGTGTTTTGAAGGTGGCAGCCGAGGCTCACCGGCGCGTAGCCGAGAGTCGCCTCGCTCAATTGATCGCCACTCGCCCCGCTTGGAGAACCGTAGCGTGCGCACGCCTCCTCTCTCTCGCGCACCTGAATGTGCTGTTCAACGTCACCAGCACCATGACTGCTGCCCCAGGTATTCCCCTCCTTTGGCGGAGCGTCCCCGCCTTGACTCGCGCCCACCTCGTTTTGGGCGGGTGCGTCATTATGACCCCCCACAGATGGCGCGCGGATCAAGTCATCGCGCCTTTGAGGACTTCAAGCCGCACCCTCGTTTTGACTTGCCTGGTCCTGGCCAACGGTCGCCGCCCAGGCAACAATAGGTCATTGACCCCTGCCCTATAACGCCAACCTCCCCCATTGAGACCGTTATCCTACCAACGGTTGCTGTTAGGGTCTGGGGACCCACGGGGACGTCTGTTGTTGTCCGTGCTATATTGAACACAGGTTCACAAGGTTGCATTGTTTCCACTTATTTGGTAGGGCAGGTTAAATTAAATATGGGTTTATTTCCAAATTGTATACGGGGCATAGGTGACGTAGCCTCTAATGTTGAAGGGCAATTTAAGGTTTTGTTTGGCCCTGTTGAATCTTCACACCCGAGGATTAAAACCTCGGCTATTGTGTTGAAGAATATTTTGGGTATGCACCCACAGAAACAGCTACCCGCTGCTGTGGTGAATTTGACATCGGGATTGGAACTGGCAGACCCCATATTTGACACACCGGGACTAATCGACTTGTTGATTGGCTCTGATGTCCTCGGTGGAATTTTGATTGGTGGGAAACGGGTCTTGGTGCCAAATGGTTTGACTGCCATCCCGACCATATTTGGATTTGCTTTGATGGGACCTGTACCTAGGGACCCCCCTCCACCCGAACTTGATAATTTGTTGGCTGTAGGCTCTGCTCTCTCTGATGCGGTTCAGAGGTTTTGGGAGGTAGAGGAGCCCCCTCAAGTTGCCCGTTTGAATCCAGAACATGAGAAGTGCGAGCTGTTCTTCCAGAACAACACTGGTCTACTCCGTTCTGGTCGGATTATTACGAGGCTACCCTTTCTGTCTGTTCGGCCTCCGCTTGGTGAGTCACGACCTTTAGCCGAAAAGAGATTGTTGGCTATGGAGTGCCGCATGGGTCGTGATCCGGAGCTCAGACAGAAGTACATTGAGTTCATGAGAGAATATGAACAATTGGGACACATGTCCGTGTCAAATTTGGATTGGCGTTCGGTGGAGCACTACTTTCTCCCGTATCATGCGGTATTGAAGCCATCGAATGGCAAGCTGCGCACCGTATTGGATGGTTCTGCGCAGACTTCAACAGGCGTATCCTTGAACCAGTGCTTGCATTCTGGTCCCAAGTTGGTCAAGGACCTTTGTGACGTCATCACCAGCTTCCGACGACATCAGGTTGTTTTTGTGGCCTACATAAAAATGATGTTCAGGCAGACGATTATCCACCCTGATGACCGTCGCTTCCAGCTGATCCTTTGGAGAGAGTCTCCTCGTGATCCCATTGTCGTCTGAGCTCAATACTAATACGTACGGGTTGAGGTCAAGCCCCTAATTGGCAATACGTTCTCTTTGGGAGCTCGCAGACCGCGAAGGCCTCCGTTTCCCACGAGCCTCTGCCATCTTGAAAGACGATATTTACGTTGATGACATTTGCTCGGGCGCCTCCACAGTGGACGAGGCGATCCTCCTGCGGGACGAATTGATAGGTATTTTGGCCTCCGCTGGTTATGAGTTGCGCAAATGGATTTCCAACTCACCAGCGCTTTTGGAAGGCTTGCCAGAGGATCATCAGCAGGATCCACATTTGTTTGAGATTGTTGACAACCCCGCCATGATGGCTGTTCTCGGCGTTCAGTACAGACCAGTCCAAGACATCTTTACGTATAACGTAGACTTGAAACTGCCTTGTTCTTGGACTAAACGTCTCGTGTTGTCTACTGTCGCCAGAACCTTTGATCCGAATGGTTGGATCTGTCCAATTATATTTTGGGCAAAATGCTTCTTGCAGAAGCTTTGGACAGCAGGATTGACCTGGGACGAACCTCTGCACGGCACTCTTGTTGAGGAATGGACCTCCTTTGTATCCTCACTTCCTGCCGTCAACGAGATCTCCTTGCCTCGTCCCATCCTTCCTCCCGGGAAGTACAAGGCCATCCTTCACGGGTTTTGTGATGCCTCGGAACGTGGTCACGCGGCCGTGGTGTACTTGCGCACAGTCAGTGCCTCAGGTCAGGTGAGAGTTTCCCTGATCATGGCGAAGAGCAAGGTCGCACCCCTTCGGACATCTCTGACCATTCCGAAATTGGAGCTCTCGGGAGCAGCCCTACTTGTACGCTTGTTGAATCACGTGTCCAGTACCTTGGGTAAAAGCATTTGCATTAATGGGACCTACGCCTGGACAGACAGCCAAATTGTTCTTTGTTGGTTGAAGGCTTCTGTCCACACCTTGGAAGTATTTGTCGCTAATCGCGTTTCTTAAATCCAGAAATCCGAAGTCAAACTTGTTTGGAGACACTTGCCAGGTGAGCTCAACCCCGCTGATTGTGCCTCGCGCGGATGCTTGACGCCTAGTTTGATAGGTCATTCGCTGTGGTGGGGTCCGGAATGGTTGAGTCGACCAGAAACTGATTGGCCTCGAACGCCAGTTTTGAATACTTCTAATTTGCCGGGTCTACGAACACTCGCTCTTGAAAAGGTGGAATGCGCCTTCGACCCCGATTTTTTGGTAAATCGTTACAGCTCCCTCGACAAGTTGTTAGGTGTCACTGCTTGGATAAAGCGTTTTGTTTTTAATTTTAGGCACCCACAACAGAAACGACTGACACCGTTTCTCTCACCACAGGAACGACAGGAGTCCCTCACCCTTTGGGTTCGTTCTGTGCAATTGGCGCATTTTGAGAAGGAGATTGCTATCCTTAAATCAGGGAGATCGAAATTGTCGGGAGCTGTCTCTAAATTGAACCCCTTTTTGGACGAAACGGGTCTCTTGCGCGTTGGAGGGCATCTCAAGAATGCCAACCTCCCTTACGGAGCACGTCACCCCCTTTTGTTACCCAAGGACGGTCATTTGGTACGCTTGTTGGTAACTGACCGTCACCTTAAAAACTCGCATGCTGGTTGTAATGCTTTGTTGGCTATTTTGCAACGCGAATTTTGGATTTTGTCTGCCCGAAGAATTATTCGGAGTGAAGTCTTTCGCTGCATCCCTTGCTATAAACTCAAGGCTTCTACCAAGCAGCCCTTGATGGGAGACTTACCGGCGGATCGCGTAACTGAGAGCAGGACGTTTGACGGTGTTGGCACGGACTTCGCAGGTCCCTTTTTGGTGAAAACGTCGACACTTCGAAACAGCAAGACTGTTAAGGCCTACTTGTGTGTTTTTGTTTGTCTCTCCACAAAGGCCGTACACTTAGAACTGGTCTCCTCCCTTACGACCGAGGCGTTTGTAGCCACATTTGACAGATTTGTATCCCGCAGAGGGCTGCCTTCCTTGATCCGTTCTGACTGCAGCACTAACTTCAAGGGCACCTATAATTATTTGAATGATGTTGTTTATTGCCTTGAAACCAACAAAGCTGATATAGGTGATAGGCTTGCTCGACGTGGGATAAATTGGTTGTTCTCCCCACCAAATTTTCCACACTGGGGTGGTATATTTGAGGCTGCCGTAAAATCGGCCAAAACACACTTGCGCAGGACAATCGGTGAATCTGTCCTTACATTTGAGGAACTCGCAACTGTGTTTTGTAAGATTGAGGCCGTTTTGAACTCTCGGCCATTGTGCCCGATCTCCTCAGATCCGAATGATTTGGAGGCCCTTACGCCGGGCCATTTTTTTATTGGTCGCCCACTTGTCGCCTTGCCTGAGTACCCTTATATTGATACGAGACCTGGTCGTCTCTCGCGTTTTGAATTGGTACGCCAGATTACTCAGAGCTTTTGGAAACGCTGGAACTTGGAATATTTGCACATACTCCAGCAACGCGTTAAGTGGACCGACAAGACCGATCCACCCGAGATTGGTGACCTCGTTTTGATCAAGGAGGCTAACCTTCCGCCACTCAGATGGCGCAGGGGGCGCATCCTTCGTTTGGTAACTGGGGCTGATGGAATTCCCCGATTTGCTGAGGTCTTGGTGGACGGTTCGATTCTGAGGAGAGCGGTTGCAACATTGTCACGTCTACCAACCGATTAGCGGACCGGTAGGCCGGTCCGGGGTGGGTGGATGTTTGAAATAGAATTAGTTTTTATTATAAGTCAAATCGATTAGATCGATTGAGAAACATTTTGTTTAGTCTATTGAAAATTTCTGACAATGGTCACACTGAACTGTCACTTCCGTTGCCGCCTTGAAAAATTTACACGCCGTTTGCACTCTCGCGTGCCTTTTACCTAATTAATAAATTGATCGCCCTTTGAATTAACGCGAATTGAATTAACTTGCAAATACTATAAACTGCCGCCTTTGGTTTGCCCGGCAAAAGTTGAGTCGAACATTGACATTTGCAAAACTGAATTGTGAATCCTGTGAACTTGCATCGTGCATTGAAGATGCTGCGTTGGAGTCTGGTAAAGTAAAGATAATTCACTTGCTAATATTGGCCAATTTTAGTCTCGTGTGTGTCTAACTTGCCTCCAGGACTCCACTCAAGAACATCACCAGGAGATAATTATTTGGTAAGACATTTGTTTAATTCTTAGCGCCAAGAAACTTGGTCCATGTGTTTATATCCCTTGCCTTGGGCTAAGACTGGATGAATTAATCGCTTCCACTGATCTCTGTTAAAAAATACCCATTCTTAGCCCGAATTCTAGACAGTTTGGAACAATTTATGTATCGCTCAGAAATCGGGCATAGGTTCCCCGTCTCAACGATTTTGAGCCGATTATTCTAAGTCCTATGCCGACTACTGCGAATTTTCTAAGTCCTTATTCTTCCTAACACTTAGAATATTTAAAGTACTCACAGTTTTTTCACTTTGCACTAATCTTTGTCCAGAACGATTTCCCTTCCGATCCTTTTATTCGCCAGCCTGCTAATTTAGTGCCGCCCGTGGTGTTTTGAGAAACGGGCCTCTTCCTTGGTTTCACCAATTTTCCATGCGGCTCGATATAAGACCATGTACAAAGCTGCACAAGTCCGAATACCGCTGTACACCAGTATAGATGGCGCCAGGTGGTTGCAATAATAAGACAACTTCCTTCAGAGCAAAACAATTTTATTTCAGGTTGACGTAGCTTAAATACCCTGTCGTGGAACGAAACCATAGCGCGAGCTAACTCGATCCTTAAACCATCTATCGAGCATGCGGTCAAATATAAAACATAAATATTAAATAAAAATAGAAAAATGTAAAGATCGAGTAGAAATTGAACAAACTATTATACTATACACCCGCGAATTGTTAGTGATCAGTAACGACCGATACCGCCCCAAACAACCACTTTGCCCGTTGATAACAAGAAATGAACGAACTGCTCACCGAGATAATGTGAGTATTCATCATACAAAATAAATTAGCGGGTCTTAATCGCGTACAATAAATTTATTTAAGGTATAAATACCTATTTGTTTCCGACGTTTCGCTCGTCTTGCACCGAGCGTGGTCGCGGAGAGACTGATGAGAGCTCAGCGCCGTCTTGTGGAAGTGCGAGTTTCGGCACCTACCCTCACTTGGTCTTTATTTACTGTATCTTTTAGTACTGACAGTGCGAACTTAAATAAAGACCATGTGAGGGTAGGTGCCGAAACCCGCACTTCCACAAGACGGCGCTGAGCTCTCATCAGTCTCTCCGCGACCACGCTCGGTGCAAGACGAGCAAAACGTCGGCAACAAATAGGTATTTATACCTTAAATAAATTAATTGTACGCGATTAAGACCCGCTAATTTATTTTATATGATGTATACAAATCACGAAAGTTTAAAATCGATTAATGTAAGTATTAATATACATTATCAACTACAAAATATTATTCCATTTAAATCATTATTTAATGATGTTACTAGTTAGTATTAAGTTACACGTACGCACGTGACGTAGTAGATACGTGTCTACAAAATTCTTATATGTTTTTATTTTAATACTTACAGATAACATATTTAAGAGAATAATAACAGATAATTAACATATTATAATCTCTATTGCTTCAGTAAGAAAACCAAAGACACCGATTCACCTCAGTGGCAAAAATTACAAGACTTAGTCCGTTCGATTGATATACTGTTCGAATCACAGCCAAAGGTATTTTGTGAAAAATAAAATGAAATGTAAACTATATGTTGAATAAAATATGTATAGATTAATCGTTTATTATCATACACATAAAATTTATTATCAGTTTTGTATAACATTTATTATACAGCAAACAGTGCATGTTGGTTCAAACAATGCCTTTTGGTTCTCATTGCTAATGCAACGAACACTAAAGGCAACAATCTAAATATCGGACAGCAGCTGCTGCTAGTTGTGAGTTCGCAAACAGCAAAGCTTGAGTGGGACAGAATGCCTAGTCTCTACATATCATAGAACGAATATTTAACCACTTGTAATAAGAAGATCTATTACATATTATTGGGTATTCTAGGCCAATTAATAATGTGCCCGGTAAATGGCAATAGGCTCGCCCCCTATTACATTGGGACCGAAACATAACTGGCGAGGTGTGGGTGTTAAATACACCTTTGCCTACGCCTTCAGGGATAAAAGGCGTGATGTTATGTTATATCTCACATGCTTGGCTGACATGGTTCAGGCGTTGCGTAGTTTGGTGAACCGTGTTAGTATATTGAACTTGCAGATGTCCCAAATATAAAATTATGTATTAATCAGTTCAAGGTATAAACCAGTATTACAGAGCTGTTTTAGAAATTCTAACAGTCATGCTTTATAAACCTGCCATTAGCCACTTTTCAGTTTTGACTCATTTTTGTTTCCTATACTGAAGTGCCACATGGTGTAAGTTTTATGTACCTGCTTGTGGTAATATGATGTATAATCACTGTGTAACGTAATACTACACTTCTTTACAGGACTTCAACTACTTTACAGGAACCGTAGCAAAAGTTTTGTGTTTTACGCAAAAAAAATACAAGCCAACTTCGGAACAACTACGAATTGTCGAATTCAGAAACAGTGAATACCTTTTTGTATTCCCTTAACGGATCGTGACATCCACTTGTTTGGTTCCTTAATTGGACGAAGGATTATAGAAATTTCCGGACAGGACATTTTAAGTAGAAGCCGAACTCTGGCAATATACAAAATAGTATTGTTTATCTGAGCTTTTATATACAAAGAATCGGAGCTGTAATAACTTTAATAAGAATCTGCGTTTAATATACATGTTTCGTTCTCCGTATTTCAGTTTGACACTATAGATACAAATATTGATGTAACGGGTATATTGCGTAATTATTTGAAATATAGTTAAAATACTTTATATTGCCCTCGATGTTTTGGCATAGGTTACACAAGCCGTTACAAAAATATTACTGATATGTACCATAGAGTCTACTTACTTCAAAATGTTGAGGTAAATCAGAACCAAATCTACAACACGCTCATTGTACTAACTAGAGGACTACACCGATTAAACAGTCGAAAAAAATATAAAGAGTATAAGCTTTGAAGCCTTAATCCGTCTATCTTTTTAATCAACTTACATTCAGCTATAGCTGACTATAGAACTTTTGTATTCAGCAACTTATTAGACCCTAGGCTTTTAAAAGGGTACTCTGTGTAAAGGTTTGGATCACAAAGACGCACAATTTATGTGTTTAGCCTAACAACCCAACAACTGGCTTGTTATCGGCACAATTCACACGGGTCTAGATATATGGGTATGTTCATATGGAGAACGACTCGTTAGGATAATTATGTAACGGGTCAGCTTCTTTTAAAAATACATGATGACGCTAACTAATTTGATAGAAAAATATGAATGTACCTATAGAGTAAAATGGTTTTAATGCTTTAAAACATTGTTTACCGTTACACATTTTGTCTTCATTTTAATTTAAATATTTTATTAAATGCACATAATGACGTTTTCGTTATGTTAAATATGATTTAACATTATATATATATTTAAGTAAAGAATTAGATATTTTATTATTTAATAATAAAATAAGTTATATTTGGACAATTCAGTTACTAAAAAATAATCTTTGTGATATTATTTTATCGTGACAATATTTTTATATCAGCCGCAATATAAATATAAGTGAAGTAACCTATAGCATAAATTGGTCAGTTCCAAAGTAATTCTTACCAATACCTATATCTAATACTAATATATAAAGCTGAAGAGTTTGTTTATTTGTTTGTTTGAATGCGCTAATCTCAGGAACTACTGGTCCGATTTGAAAAATTCTTTCAGTGTTAGATAACCTATTTATCGAAGGCTATATAACATCGCGCTATGAGCGACGGGAGCGGAGCAGTAGCCTTAAATAACGCGGGTGTAATACCCGCGTTATTTAAGGCTACTGCTCCGCTCCATGCTCTAGTTTCAACATATTCCTTTATAGTTACGATTTCGATTAGCGAGTGATGATAAATGGTTCTGAAATGTATTTCCCCTAATCTTTTTCACAGCTTTTATAATTATTGCCTGTAATCCTTTTAACATGACTACAACTTTAAACTCCATATTACTTTTAGGTTGCTTAAAAATAAATCTGGGTAAAAAATAGTATTCAGATAAAATTTTGTTATTCGGCATCCCAACTATATTTGAACATAAAAAGTAAAAAAATATATTTCCATCGAAATTTTCTTACTTAATGAGGCCGAATAAACTACCGAGTAATTATCAGCTAATTTAATAACCCACAACGCCCATTTAGAACCAAGATTATGGCAGTTTTCTAATCATGTTCACGTTCTATTGCGTGTTAATAATACATGCGGGCGGTCGAACTAAACGCGTTTTGATTACCCAACACGCATGCTAACGCAAACGCGTGCTAATGCCAAATGCGTGCGAAAGCAAAATGCGTGTCGCCGGGTCGAAATTGGTGTAATTTGTATTAGGTAGTAAAGAAAAATGTCCATTAATGTAATTAATAGTGATTGGATAGTGTTCTCATTAGCAAGGTTTGACTGTCAATAGAAAGGCTTAGATTCCCTGGGGGGTCTGTGACGGAATTAGTGTATTTAGCAATGAATGTAGAAATGGTTACTAGGTACTACCCTGAATTCGAATTCAGCCGAGCATTCGCTGATTTGCATAGATATTTCAAAACAATGTCTGAGTAGTTTACTAAAGTACCAGTGTCAATTTCAATGTCGAGCTAATTTTCACTATCGCTTACTAATTGATGATATTTCGGGTGAACGTCAATTTACAAAATAATTTATTTTATGTTTAGCATATTGCCGTTGTTTCTATAGGTTCTGACTCCATTAAAATCACATTGTTAGAATTAAATAATATTTTTTTATCAAATTAGTATTGCTTAATTTTTTGTGTTTGTAAAAACGACAACAGCAATGTAGATATATATCATATGATTTACCTAATTACTAACATACAATCATTGAACACAAAAACACCAATTCTTTTCAGACTTCAAATAAATCTTACATAATCCTAATTTCATTTCAGTGTAGGATTTCTAGATTTCTTACAACCTTGAATACAAAAATAAAAGCCGTTGTCACAATTGTTGAATTCTCTTTGACATTAATTTAATGACGTCCTCTTGTCTCCGTGACTTGGGACACAGCCTGAGGGAACCAGGAGAATACATCGTTTGTTTTAAGTGTTCGTGGCTGATATTTTGACAGACGTAACGTGCTCGTTGAGTAACGGGGCTACCAATTAATAATAAACGATATTTTGGAAATCCAAAATATTTTGTTTATGACGTTAAACTATGGTTAAAAACGGGTGAATCAATTTTCACAATAATTCTGATAATTCTAATTCTCACCTAAGTCAACATCATACTATTTTCGCTACCAGTCTTCTTTCACCAGATAGGATTTTGGTCCCTCAACACTTTCGACTGTCTTCTCTAAGCAATTCAGATATTGCTTGGTAAAAACCAGCGGAAGTGCAGGACTACACTTTTTTTTTTTGTTTTTTTTTTTTTTTGTTTTACGAGGTGGAAAATCCCTTCGGATCTCCGACTCTTGGGGGAAATAAGAGCCGGAGTATGTGGTGTTTCCACTAAAAACCACCTCGACTTCCGCCATGTACCCGTGTGTCGGAGGGTGGGGCATCACCAAAGCACTCGTCGCCACCCTCCGACGGGTATTGGCCCGCCAGATGGTCAGGCGGGCCCCGAACAAAACCCCCTTGGCGACGGATTAAGGTGTTGGACTCCGCCGCCAAAACGCCCAGCGGCCGCAGAGGATGGGGAGGACGGCAACGCAACACCGCATCTCCTCTTCCTCTGCGGCCCCACCGCGACGCATCGAATGTTGCGCCCCCATTTGGTCGCGGGAGATAGGGCGCGCGGCAACGCAACACCGACACGCCTCTCCTCCCGCAACCGCACCCGACTGCGAGGGACAGACAGAACTGTCCCCCGCACCCGCACCGTTGGACGCATCCTGCGCAGGCCCCTCCAAGCCCACGCGGAGCGTCCCCTCCTGGATCCCTCTTAGCTTCACCGCGGGTGACCAATCCACGGTTACTGAGCCCCCCCACCACGACAAGGTGGAGATCCCACGGGGGGGAAGTGCAGGACTACACTGAATAGCAGATTATTATTGGTATGAACCACAGTTATCATTAAGACCCTTGGCAAATAATACGACCATACTCATCTCAAAATTTGTAAATATTTTCTATTTTTTTTAAGACCCTAGACCCCTTCTATTTTTTACAAACACACATTATATATTATACTTTTGTAATTTATGACTTGTGTTGTAACTAAAATTAATTTATTATTTATCATTATATTATCTTTCGTTTAGCTTACTTAAAAAATAATAATATCATAATTAAACACAATATGTATTATTATCTTGTAAAGGCAGGGCAGCGATAGCCCAGTGGAAAGGCAGCGATAGCCTAGTGGAGATACCAACAAACTGCCATGCAGAGGGTATCAGGTTCGAATCCACGGCGTGCACCAATGACTTTTCGGAATTATGTGCATATTGAATTGTTAATTATCGCTTGTCCCGTGCCTCGGAGAGCACGATAAGCCGTCGGTCCCGGTTGTCATGAAGATCTTTGACAGTCGTTATAGGGCGTCAGTACCTTCTAAATAAACTGACACTAGTCTAAACCATGGAATATCGCTATCCCTTCAGGTTACGGAGGTCAGACACGGTTGGCGTAGTGGTTTAAGCGGCCGCCTCGCCGCTTGACACTGCGCTGAGTGTTGTGGGTTCGATCCCCACACGAGGCAACACTTTGTGTAATTCACAAATTGTTGTTTCGAGTCTGGGTGTTCATTGTGTCCGTTAGTTGTATGTTTGTAAAGCCCCCGCGACACAGGATTTAGTCCTAATGCGGGAGTTGTCTTTTTTTAAAAAGAAAAAGAAAAAGAAAGAAAAAGACAGGCAGTCGCTCCGTGGAAAAGCTAAAATTCAGCCAAATTCGGTTAGACTAGTAAGCGGACCCCAGATTGAAACTGGGATAACGCTAAAAGGATGATGATGATGATCTTGTAATTAAATATTTAAATTTTAATAAAACAACCGAAACCACAACATAAATTATAGATACACACATAGACTCACGCCTGTTTCTCAGAGGGGTAGGCAGAGACCAATGACATAACTCTCTTGCTTCATTCACTTCCATCAAGTTTCTCATGCATGCTCTTCTGTAACGGGTACTTCTGACCAGTCCAATTTTTAGGATGTTTCCAATTTGGTCAGAGAACGTCCGCCTAGGTCTTCCCCTTCGTCCTGTCCCATTCACACTTGCTTTATATATCTTCTTTGTCAGTCTTTCGTCATCCATCCTCCCCATGTGCCCAAACCATCTTAACAAGCCTTTCTCGGTACTTGTCACTACATCTTCTTTTACCCCACACCAATCTCTTATCACACTATTCTTTACTCTGTCGGTCAAAGATACACCACACATACTTATTAGTGTTCTCATTTCTACAGCATTTATTCTTCTTTCAAGTCTCTTCTGCCATACCCAACTTTCAATACCATACATAAGGGTAGGCACTAACACCCCTCTATGCACAGCCAAACGTGCCTTTTTGGACACGTTTTGACCGTTAATAAATGCCTTCAGAGCTCCATTCACCCTATTACCTGCATTACTTCTTCCTTCAATAGTTTATTCATTCTTACCAATAATATAATTATAATAAATTATATTAGTGTCGTAATATATGTAAATAATTTGTGATTGTTATTTGGATGAAAACACAATTATGTTGTAATAGTGCTATTTCAGTTTTGCTTATAGCGCCATTATATTGTGAATCAAAGTTCCGCGACGTTTTATGTCATTTAGCGTCCACGGCTGGTGTAGCCCATGTCAAAACGTCGGATATAATGTGTTAAATTTATATTTGCTCGGTTTACTTTTACTCAAATACGCGGTGTAGATCTGTTAATTATAATATTAATACGTATACATGTCGCGTAAGTTTCAATGAATTAATTACATCTAAAATAATATATTTTAGAGTAAACAGATTCATTTCAAAACTCTCAAGCCTCAGTGAATTGTACACAAGATAATATTTACGTTAGGGTTGAATAGTGTTAATATGTATGTTAAAGAAAACATCAGGTGCCCATATAATGCAAAGATCACATAGACTCAATAATTGAGTAATTGTTCCATAAAGGAATATGTCTCAATGCACAAAGTTGTTTTAAACCGTGAGCGGTAGCTCCAATCACCAGACTATTTTTACCGAGAAATAGGCATATAAACGTATATTTTGATATTCATAACCTAATGTGTGTACTTAAAGGCCTACATGCATAAATTTGAATTTTGAATCTTTAAATATACCTATCTCATTCAGACAGCCTACAATTGAAAGAGAAAAAATAAATCTTATTACCGAATTACAAATAAATACCTTTGTTGTCGGGTAACGCCCTACTAATGTTGTTTCTTAGGGTGAGCCCATATTAGAGCTTCGAACGTTAAAGCTAAACTCTCTCCAGGGAGTAATACTAGTACGTAGAAAAATTGCATACTACGCAGTTAAACTCACCGCAAGTGACCTTGCTAGCGAGTTTTATTATCTAGGTTGTCTCGCCTGCGCTCATAGTCACCAACTGCAAAACGACACAATGCGTTTATTCACTATGCTTAGTCACTTAGTGGGTAAATTGGTATTTAGCAATAAGCGTTTGCATACCATCACGATTCGGTGCCTCCTATCTTTGTCAAACAATAAAGATATGGAACTTATTACTCGCCCACGTATTTCCATCTTCATTTTTGATCCAGTGTCTTTTAAGCAGATCCTGAAGAAGCTTATATCTGGGCCAACAAGTTAGAGGCCATCATGCCACTACTTTTGGTATTTTATTCGTATGATGACTTTTGCTATGGGACTCCATGACTGCTTGTGATTAGCTGGTATGGAGTCATTTGGTAAGCTACAGTAAAAAAACAAATTGCCTTCGTCGTAAGCGACGACACTGGTATGATCCTAGCCAGCTACGTTTTGCTTGTAGGGTCCAATAACTACACTCAATTTTGCAATTCGTTTCTTCACTAGGATACCTCGCTTAGCGCAAATTAGCTCGTAGCAATAAGCACGATTCTCTATAGTATAGCCGCACCCTAAAAGTGTATTCGACACACACTTCAGGCAAAGTTCAGGGTTCAATATCTGGTTGAACATTCTCTTACTGTCTATTTCTTTTTGTTCGTGTTTTGTAATGCGAAAATAAATTGAAGAGCCGATGTCGATGGAATAAAGAAACATCAAGCATTCCCATACTATAAAAAGGTTCGCTCATAAGGGAATGATTTTAATGTCGATTTTGAGTTTATTTTGGCCGTACATTGAGAAAAATGGTGCCATTGTGCTGCGGAGTTATTGATATGAAAAGAGTGTTCTCATCCAAATATTTTTTAGGTAAATTTTATTTTATTATTTGGCATTATTAGTAAGGCAAACATAATAAACGTATAAATGAAATCGACTAAATAACTTGGGTTTCTATTGCAGTTTATTTAGAAAAACTGTAGAAAAACGTATTTAATGCAAACTTTTAGCTTTAAAAGTCTTAACACAAACCAATGATTAAATAATTATTTTGTAACGTTACTTAAGGGTTTAACTAAAAATATTATATAAATACACATAAGTCACATGACTTTTGAAGCTAGCTTGGCTATAGTGAAATGTATTTTATTAATATCTGAATCCCAAGAAACTGACATGATGATAATACGAGTAGCTACTTTTAAACTTTCCAACCACTCTATAAATGAATCAATGAAAATTGAACAAGTTAATTTTAGAGCAAGTAATAATCAAGTATAAATACTTAATTGTATGGCTTTTATTAACAAATAGAGATAGAACTGACATTCAAACTTTTACAACATAAAATTTTGTATTCAATAAGTTTTCTCTACACTATTCAATAAATAACTGTCAGAAAGTTATATATTCTAGTTATTTAAAAACATTTGAGTTTATACTGTATTCCTAATAAAATACCTGTTCTCTTGGTTATGTATATTTAATTGAAATGTTACTACTACTTACTAACATGTAGGTTCGTTTCGTTTTGGTCTGCACATCCACACACATCGCTGACCTTCGAAAATATGTTTTATTTTTTAGTTATGAATTACCTAAGCTGTGAAGGAAAACAACTTGTAGAAACCTGAATTTCAATGAGTTCTCCATATTACTCTTAAATGACATGCAAAGTAGGCCACCTCATAATTGGCCAGCATGGTGGAATATGGCCATACCCTTCATAGTGAGAAGAATCCTTTCCCAGCCGCGGAGTGCAGGGTCATATATATGCATAACTGATGATGATAGTGAATTGAATCAATAATAAATAAGACCAAAGGATCTAAATTAATTAAATTTACACTAGATATTAGTTGACGTTTCGATGCTACAAGCACTACCACAGTGCTTGTAGCATCGGGAAGACTTTAACGTGGATGTTTGTCTTGATCTGGGTATTCCTATGTATAATATGTAACCATTTACAAGAAAAAATAAGTATATAAGTATGTTTATCCATTATCCAGTACCCATAACCCAAGCTCTGCTTAGCTTGGGACTAGATGGTGATGTGTGTATGTGGTAGAATATTATTATTATTAACGTACTATGTTCGCCTGTGTCATCGTTCGTTTTATTTTAAGATCATCTCGCTTTAACCAACATTTTTATTTATAACCTATCTGGTAATAAGTATATGGAAATGTGGGCACAAACACCTATATTTAGAAGTGCTAAAGGAGGAGGAGGGCACTTCTAAATATAGGTCTTTGAGCCTAGTATACCTTCCTCTAATGAATAATAGTATACTTGTATATGTTTGAAACAAAACAGTATTTCCACCTCATGGGCTTTTCATTAATAATTTAAATACTTATCTATGTACTGTCAGTGTATCCGTTATCATTCAAAACAACGGCACGTGTCACATCCACTGAAATCCAGTACAAAACTCAATTTTAGCTCAAATGTGTGTTATTTGAAAGTTATGTTGCATAATTCATATTTTTGAACTAAATTTTATAAGATGGTTCAAAGTTAATATAAGGAATCTTAAATTTTCAGGGTCATAGCTATAGCGACACCTGGTAGCGCCATCTACCTTTCTATCGATAATTAATTACATTGACGTCAATCGTTCTTCGCTTGCTTGTCCAATGCGAGCGATCCTTTTGTTTCCTTCCCTTTTTTCCAAGGGCACGCCTATCGTCTGATTCGTCGCATAGTGCAACGACGGGCAGACAGTGAAGAAACAACGACCCCGCTGACCGGCTGTGTCCTGATGCAGCAGACGTGTAGCGCCAAACACGTGTACCGAACACCGCCATATTTTTCCGCTTTATACTATAAACGCAACAAAACCGCCCGCGAGTGAAGTGGAGTGAATTGTATAATTCTGGGTTGGATCCAAACGAAGTGATTAGTGCAGCTTCAGGATTCCCGAAGACACCAGGAGGCCGCCATTTGTGAAGGAGAAGACTGATTTGCAAGGTAGGTGTGCCGCAACCCCTAGTATATATACACCCGCCTCCTATTCCACTCACTTTTCCTTTCCTAGGCGATCAGAACCCATCCCCTTACAGTCCACAATATTAATATTCTTTCCAAATCGCCTAGGACATTCGGTTTCGGTGTAACGCCGAACCATTTTTTGGTCCGTACGAAGCTGGATTCATTTGCGTTTATACGTAACCTCTCGTTAATCTCGCTTGCAGTTATAGCACCTAGCTATACTCCTAATCCATTTACATACCCATTACATGGCTATTTCCGCACGCATCCGTAGGTAATATACTTTTATGTAGCTACCTACTAACCCAATTATTATTACTGGAAC
Organism: Euclidia mi; assembly: GCA_944739405.2. NCBI lineage: Eukaryota > Metazoa > Arthropoda > Insecta > Lepidoptera > Erebidae > Euclidia > Euclidia mi. The sequence continues at coordinate 7,472,555 of OX123183.2, read as the reverse complement.
TATCATAGTTGTCTTGTAAATTACATATTTCAAGCACCTTTTAATTCCACCGCCTTAAAGTGTTGCCTACTTAGGTAAAATAATAGGTACTTTAGGTATTCTTATTTTGATTCGGTCTCATTAGCTTATACTTAAGTAAACATGGCACAACAAAAGAAGCCACGCATGTCGGACGAAAAAGAGCTGACAATCTTAGAAGCAAAACGCAATATTCTATTTGAGCGTATTGAAAACATTTACGAGCGCTCGAAAACTGCCGCTGCTTCCGATATTAATAGGGAATCATTTCTTAGTTGTTGTATGACAGAATTATCAGGCGTACACCTCATTCGAAGATTTATTGTATCATCAAGCGCATACAATCACAATTGGAGGGTAAATATTCAGCACAGCCCGTTTCTGCGGTTCGGATGCCGAGATTACCGCCAATTGAGCTAATGTCATTCGATGGCGATATACGAAATTGGCCGTTATTCTATGCGAGTTTTAAGTCTACAGTGCACGATAATGGTTCTCTGACAGATGCTGACAGGTTGTACTATTAAATAGGTAAACTGTCACCGAAGGCCCAATCCGTATTTGCAGGTGTCACACCCAGTGCTGAGAATTATCAGGTCATATTTCAGTCACTACTTGATAGGTATCAAGATACTCACGTTCTAGCGTCTACTTACTTTGATCAAGCTTTAAATCTTAAATTATCCGGTGCCGCGTCTGTTTCCAATTTCCAGCTGTTTATAGACAACTTTGTTACCGCAGTTAATTCCCTTAAAAACTTTAAATTAGAAGATCTTTCCGACTTTATGTTTCTTCAACTCGCTTTAAAAAAGTTTGACACTGGTTTCAGTGTCAAACTTTTTTAAAGCAAACAATTCGCGCATTCGAAATGACGGAACGCAATTATAAAATACCTACACTAGATAGTTTTATTTCTTTCATCAAAGATCAGTGTCGAATATTTCATAATACGCAGTCTAGTTCATCTACCTCGTCTAATAATAACAATAGCAAACAAAGGTCGAATATTGCGCGAAATAGTAATAATAACTCGGTCCCTAATCCGCAATCTTACGTAGCATGCTCGGAATCTAATAATAATAATTCACAAAAGTGTCTGTGCAGTAATATAGTGCACGACCATTTCTATAAGTGTCCCGCCTTTAATGGTTTAAATCCGACTTCTCGTTTCAAATGCGTAAAAGATAACAAAGCTTGCATTATTTGCTTAAGTATAAAGCATAAAACGAGTGATTGTTCTAGTAAGACGAGATGTCGTTCATGTAATCAGCGACATCACTCATTGTTGCACTTTGATGAAAGTAGTCCGTTGTCGAGCCAAGCCGGTAACCTTGACACACTTACGTAGCAGGTGCAGGCCACGATAACTGCGCCTTGCGCGTCTCAGGGTGAAATATCGTTGTGTACGACATCCATCGCGCGGGCGACGCACACGCGAGGATGGCGCTCGCGCATCTATAATGATCCGCGCAGGGCCAAAACGCAGTATACGGCGTCTAAGACGGTACTGCTAGCGACAGCGCAAGTTATCGTTTATGTTATTAATGGATCGCCGCACATGGTACGTTGTCTGCTCAATAGCACGTCTCAGAGTAATTTTATAACTTCTGATTGTTTCAAACGCCTCGGATTGTGGAATAACTTAAGAAATACTAATTTAACAGTCAAAGGCATCGGGGGTTTAGAAAAACATTGCAAGGGTTCCGTAGATGTTTACATTTGCGTTTTGATAGGAATATTAATTTTAACATTTCTTCGCTTGGAGCGTATTACGGACGCATTGCCGAACGCTATTGTGGACGTAGCAGTACTCACCCACCTCGAGACACTGCCGCTGGCAGACGCGGAGTTTGCGAATCCGGCAGACATTGATGTTTGGATCGGAGCTTCAATATTCCCGCACTTGCTACTAACTTAAGTTGTACGTAGTGAGCAACATAATTTACCGCCCGCTATTGAGACTGTATTTGGGTATGTGATTATGGGTACCGTACCTACGTTACATATTTCTCCGTATATTACGTCTTGTTGTTGTTCTGTTCTTCAAAAGAATAATATTGATTCTCTTCTCAAGTGATTTGGGAGCTTGAAGAGATTACCGCACCGCCCTCGATGAGCCGTAAGGATCTCGACTGTGAAGAACATTTCAGAACGGACGAACAGAATTTTCGTGACGACAGTGGCAGATACGTAGTGGCGTTGCCATTCTATGGTGACCCTTATTCGTTAGGCGACTCGTACGCTGCTGCGCTTAGACGTTTCCATTGTTTAGAACGTAAACTTGATGCATGACTTAAGTTACGCAGCGCCTATAATGACGTCATTCGTGACTACATAAATAAAGGTTTTTTGAGTGTAGTTGTGAATAACGAGGGCAACTCTCTTCCCTCATATTATATCCCGCATCACGGCCTAACGGAGATAAAACCTCTACTAAACTTCGTGTGGTTTTAGATGCTAGTTGTAAGACTACATCGGGTCAGTCGATTAATGACATTTTGCATGCCGGTCCTAATCTACAGGGTGATTTATTTAACATCATAATAAAGTTTCGTCTTTTCCAAATCACTCTGTCACCTGACTGCCGCCAAATGTTCCTCAATATCGGCGTTTGCGAATCTGACCGTAGATTTCAACGGATTTTTATTGTTTTAACAATAAGAAACCTTTATCCCTGTATCAGTTCAATCGTGTTTGTTTTGGACTCAAGTCTAGCCCATATCACGCGTTACGAGTTGTTCGCCAGTTGATCGCTGATGAAGGCGATCACTTTCCCGCCGCAGCAGCTGTTGCTACTTCCGTTTTGTATGTGGATGACATTGCCTGTAGTGTCATATCCGTTCCGCTAGCAATCTTGCTTTGTGAAGAGCTTATACAGCTTTTCAAGCGAGGCCAGTTTTATCTTGTCAAATGGACAAGCAACTCTAAGGAGGTTTTCGCACGCATACCTGATTCTCATAAAGCTTCTCCAGACATTGAGTTTGAGAAGTCTGTACCGCATAAAGTTCTCGGTTTACGCTGGGACAAATCCTGCGATAGTTTTCGGTTTGACGTCTCACCGCCAGATGATAAGTGCACCAAACGCACTATGCTGTCCACAGTGGCTCGACTATGGGACATAATGGGTTTTGTGGCTCCCGCAATTTTGTATGCCAAGCTCTTGATCAAAGAACTTTGGCTATCAAAGTGTGAGTAGGATGAAACACCCCCTGACCATATTTATACCTGACCATATATTATTGGTTCTAACTACTCGGTGCAGTTAGTTTGTGCCAAGTCCAAGGTCTCGCCTATTAAAACCATTTCGGTTGCGAGACTGGAGTTGTGCGCGGCCCTTCTGCTGTCTCAGTTGCTCCGCAAGGTTCAAGACAGTTTTGCCCCACTACCCTATTAATAAAATATACGCATTTTCTGACTCCAAAATAGTGCTCGCTTGGATATATTCATCTCCTCACCACTGGCAGACTTTTGTCGCCAACCGCGTTAGTAAATTGAATGAACTTGTTGCCGCTACTTGTTTCAATCACGTCGTGGGTATTGAGAATCCCGCTGACTGCCTGTCTCGTGGTGTTACTCCACTTAATCTTCTGCATCATCCATTGTGGCATCGTGGACCTTCTTGGATTTCCCATGATCCGTCAAGAGTGGCCCATGCAACCCTTTGACCACAGTGCAGAAGACGAAGATGTACCCGAGCGAAGTCTGTTTCTCATCCCGTGATTGCTGAGGTTGCGGCATCTCCGATCTATGCACTCGCACTACGCATGTCGTCGTGGTCTAAGTTGCTCCGCGTCATCATTTATGTCTGTAGGTTTCTTAGGCACCTACCTAATGGGACTTTTGTTTTAAGTACTGATCTTGAAGCTGCAGAATGTAAGTTACTACGAGCTGTACAGGCTGTTCATTTTAGTAACGACATTCAAAATTTGAAAAACAATGTACCTTGTTCTCCCGCTATTCTTAGGCTCAAGCCGTTTCTCGATGAGCACGGCGTCATACGCGTTGGTGGTCGTCTGTCAAATTCGTATGAACCTTATAACTACAAGCATCCTTGCATTCTTCCGCATCATGATCATGTTGTCGACCTTCTTGTTGATTTTTATCACAAGAAGCATCTCCATGCTGGTGCAGAGCTGCTTATGTCCTTACTTAGGCATAAATATTGTGTTTTAGCCGCTCGACGAATAATTCGTCACAGAATACATAAATGTAACGTCTGTTTCAAATTTCGTCCGCGTCCGACTTTCCCTCCCATGGCAGATCTTCCTAGCCAACGCGTCAATCAAGTTGATAAAGCGTTTACACATACCGGTTGTGATTACGCAGGACCACTGCAGTATGCGCCAGTGCGTGGTCGAGGTGTTAAAAGCCGTAAAGCTTGGCTATGTATTTTTACATGCTTAACGACGCGCGCTACGCATATTGAAGTTGCGACGGATTTAAGCACTGTGTCATTCCTGGCAGCCCTTAAACGATTTCTTTCACGGCGCTGCCCTATACAGTGTTTGTCTAGAATTACCGTAGGCATACTGGGAATTGGTTGTAGGCACAGTGGAAGCTAATTTATATTCATCCAGTTGTCCTAAAGCAATCAAATGTCTGACATATGTTGCTGAGATTCTCAGCGATGACAAATTATAATGTAGTTATATGAAAATTTTACCTTATATCTCCTGGTGATATTCTTGAAGTGGACCTATAGGATTAACTCATAATTTTGGCCAAAATAACAAGAAAATCGAATAGATACCAGTATCCAGTTCAGCGTAGTCATACTCCAGGCACCAACCAGGAATTCACACACGTGTTTTACAAAGTTCAATATTTCACAAATGTTCTTTATCACAATTTACCGGTGCCGGTTATAGATCAAAGAAGCGGCATTCACCCGGATTTTTAGGTTTACAACCAAATACAAGATCAAAAACGCGCTCACAAAACGGAATCTTCCAGAGCGAACAAAAGCTAGGTTTTTTCGCTGACCGCGGGAAATGAACGAAAAGATTGACAGTTCAGTGTGACCATTGTCAGAAATTTTCAATAGACTAAACAAAATGTTACTTAATCGATATAATCGATTTGACTTATAATAAAAACTAATTCTATTTCAAACATCCACCCACCCCGGACCGGCCTACCGGTCCGCTAATCGGTTGGTAGATGTGACAATGTTGCAACCGCTCTCCTCAGAATCGAACCGTCCACCAAGACCTCAGCAAATCGGGGAATTCCATCAGCCCCAGTTACCAAACGAAGGATGCGCCCCCTGCGCCATCTGAGTGGCGGAAGGTTAGCCTCCTTGATCAAAACGAGGTCACCAATCTCGGGTGGATCGGTCTTGTCGGTCCACTTAACGCGTTGCTGGAGTATGTGCAAATATTCCAAGTTCCAGCGTTTCCAAAAGCTCTGAGTAATCTGGCGTACCAATTCAAAACGCGAGAGACGACCAGGTCTCGTATCAATATAAGGGTACTCAGGCAAGGCGACAAGTGGGCGACCAATAAAAAAATGGCCCGGCGTAAGGGCCTCCAAATCATTCGGATCTGAGGAGATCGGGCACAATGGCCGAGAGTTCAAAACGGCCTCAATCTTACAAAACACAGTTGCGAGTTCCTCAAATGTAAGGACAGATTCACCGATTGTCCTGCGCAAGTGTGTTTTGGCCGATTTTACGGCGGCCTCAAATATACCACCCCAGTGTGGAAAATTTGGTGGGGAGAACAACCAATTTATCCCACGTCGGGCAAGCCTATCACCTATATCAGCTTTGTTGGTTTCAAGGCAATTAACAACATCATTCAAATAATTATAGGTGCCCTTGAAGTTAGTGCTGCAGTCAGAACGGATCAAGGAAGGCAGCCCTCTGCGGGATACAAATCTGTCAAATGTGGCTACAAACGCCTCGGTCGTAAGGGAGGAGACCAGTTCTAAGTGTACGGCCTTTGTGGAGAGACAAACAAAAACACACAAGTAGGCCTTAACAGTCTTGCTGTTTCGAAGTGTCGACGTTTTCACCAAAAAGGGACCTGCGAAGTCCGTGCCAACACCGTCAAACGTCCTGCTCTCAGTTACGCGATCCGCCGGTAAGTCTCCCATCAAGGGCTGCATGGTAGAAGCCTTGAGCTTATAGCAAGGGATGCAGCGAAAGACTACACTCCGAATAATTCTTCGTGCAGACAAAATCCAAAACTCGCGTTGCAAAATGGCCAAGAGCGCATTACAACCAGCATGCGAATTTTTAAGGTGACGGTCAGTTACCAACAAGCGTACCAAATGACCGTCCTTAGGTAACAAAAGGGGGTGACGTGCTCCGTAAGGGAGGTTGGCGTTCTTGAGACGCCCTCCAACGCGCAAGAGACCCGTTTCGTCCAAAAAGGGGTTCAATTTAGAGACAGCTCACGACAATTTCGATCTCCCTGATTTAAGGATAGCAATCTCCTTCTCAAAATGCGCCAATTGCACAGAACGAACCCAAAAGGTGAGAGACTCCTGTCGTTCCTGTGGTGAGAGAAACGGTGTCAGTCGTTTCTGTTGTGGGTGCCTAAAATTAAAAACAAAACGCTTTATCCAAGCAGTGACACCTAACAACTTGTCGAGGGAGCTGTAACGATTCAACAGAAAATCGGGGTCGAAGGCGCATTCTACTTTCTCAAGAGCGAGAGTTCGTAGACCCGGCAAATTAGAAGTATTCAAAACTGGCGTTCGAGGCCAATCGGTTTCTGGTCGACCCAACCATTCCGGACCCCACCACAGCGAATGACCTATCAAACTAGGCGTCAAGCATCCGCGCGAGGCACAATCAGCGGGGTTGAGCTCACCTGGCACGTGTCTCCAAACAAGCTTGACTTCGGATTTCTGGATTTGGGAAACGAGATTAGCGACAAATACCTCCAAGGTGTGGACAGGAGCCTTCAACCAACAAAGAGCAATTTGGCTGTCTGTCCAGGCATAGGTCCCATTAATACAAATGCTTTTACCCAAAGTACTGGACACGTGGTTCAATAAGCGTACAAGTAGGGCTGCTCCCGAGAGCTCCAATTTTGGGATGGTCAGAGATGTCCGAAGGGGTGCAACCTTGCTCTTCGCCATGATCAGGGAAACCCTCACCTGACCTGAGGCACTAACTGTGCGCAAGTACACCACGGCTGCGTGACCACGTTCCGAGGCGTCACAAAACCCGTGAAGGGTGGCCTTGTACTTCCCGGGAGGAAGGATGGGACGAGGCAAGGAGATCTCGTTGACGGCAGGAAGTGAGGATACAAAGGAGGTCCATTCCTCAACAAGAGTGCCGTGCAGAGGTTCGTCCCAGGTCAATCCTGCTGTCCAAAGCTTCTGCAAGAAGCATTTTGCCCAAAATATAATTGGACAGATCCAACCATTCGGATCAAAGGTTCTGGCGACAGTAGACAACACGAGACGTTTAGTCCAAGAACAAGGCAGTTTCAAGTCTACGTTATACGTAAAGATGTCTTGGACTGGTCTGTACTGAACGCCGAGAACAGCCATCATGGCGGGGTTGTCAACAATCTCAAACAAATGTGGATCCTGCTGATGATCCTCTGGCAAGCCTTCCAAAAGCGCTGGTGAGTTGGAAATCCATTTGCGCAACTCATAACCAGCGGAGGCCAAAATACCTATCAATTCGTCCCGCAGGAGGATCGCCTCGTCCACTGTGGAGGCGCCCGAGCAAATGTCATCAACGTAAATATAGTCTTTCAAGATGGCAGAGGCTCGTGGGAAACGTAGGCCTTCGCGGCCTGCGAGCTCCCAAAGAGAACGTATTGCCAAGTAGGGGTTGACCTTAACCCGTACGTATTAGTATTGAGCTCGTAGACGACCATGGGATCACGAGGAGACTCTCTCCAAAGAATCAGCTGGAAGCGACGGTCATCAGGGTGGATAATCGTCTGCCTGAACATCATTTTTATATCGGCTACAAAGACAACCTGATGTCGTCGGAAGCTGGTGATGACGTCACAAAGGTCCTTGACCAACTTGGGACCAGAATGCAAGCACTGGTTCAAGGATACGCCCGTAGAAGTCTGCGCAGAACCATCAAATACTGTGCGCAGCTTGCCAGTCGATGGCTTCAATACCGCATGATGCGGGAGAAAGTAGTGCTCCACCGAACGCCAATCCAAATTTGACACAGATATGTGACCCAATTGTTCATATTCCCTCATGAACTCAATGTACTTCTGTCTGAGCTCCGGATCACGACCCATGCGGCGCTCCATAGCCAACAATCTCTTTTCGGCTAAAGGTCGTGACTCACCAAGCGGAGGCCGAACAGACAGAAAAGGCAGCCTCGTAATGATCCGACCAGAACGGAGTCGACCAGTGTTGTTCTGGAAGAACAGCTCGCACTCCTCATGTTCTGGATTCAAACGGGCAACTTGAGGGGGCTCCTCTACCTCCCAAAACCTCTGAACCGCATCAGAGAGAGCGAAGCCTACAGCCAACAAATTATCAAGTTCAGGTGGAGGGTGGTCCCTAGGTACAGGGCCCATCAAAGCAAATCCAAATATGGTCGGGATGGCAGTCAAACCATTTGGCACCAAGACCCGTTTCCCACCAATCAAAATTCCACCGAGGACAACAGAGCCAATCAACAAGTCGATTTGTCCCGGTGTGTCAAATTTGGGGTTTGCCAGCTCCAATCCCGATGTCAAATTCACCACAGCAGGAGGTAGCTGCTTCTGTGGGTGCATACCCAAAATATTCTTCAACACAATAGCCGAGGTTTTAATCCTCGCGTGTGAAGATTCAACAGGGCCAAACAAAACCTTAACTTGCCCTTCAACATTAGAGGCTACGTCCCCTATGCCCCGTATACAATTTGGAAAAGAGCCCAAATTTAATTTAACCTGCCCTACCAAATAAGTGGAAACAATGCAACCTTGTGAACCTGTGTCCAATATAGCACGGACAACAGCAGAGGTCCCCGTGGGTCCCCAGACCCTAACAGCAACCGTTGGTAGGATAACGGTCTCAATGGGGGAGGTTGGCGTTATAGGGCAGGGGTCAATGACCTATTGTTGCCTGGGCGGCGACCGTTGGACAGGACCAGGCAAGTCAAAATGAGGGTGCGGCTTGAAGTCCTCAAAGGCGCGATGACTTGATCCGCGCGCCATCTGTGGGGGGTCATAATGACGCACCCGCCCAAAACGAGGTGGGCGCGAGTCAAGGCGGGGACGCTCCGCCAAAGGAGGGGAATACCTGGGGCAGCAGTCATGGTGCTGGTGACGCTGAACAGTCGCACATTCAGGTGCGCGAGAGAGAGGAGGCGTGCGCACGCTACGGTTCTCCAAGCGGGGTGAGCGGCGATCAATTAAGCGAGGCGACTCTCGGCTGCGTGCCAGTGAGCCTCGGCTGCCACCTTCAAAACACCCGCCCGTGCGCGGCGTCGGCTGGTTGGACAAGCGGCCTACCTCTCTGGCATTCATGCAGAGAATGTCCAAATGCTGTCCTCCACAGTGAGGACAGGGGCGAGAGTTTGGGCAGTCTCGCTGGTAGTGGGACCCCAAACAAGAGAAGCAAAGGCGGCGGGCATTCGCGATGCGCCTACGAGAGGCGACATGTAGGTCCAAGAATGCGCTACAACTGGCCGTTCTGTGCCCCGTGACCTTGCAGTAGGAGCAGTCCGCTGGGCTCTGCGTGACCGCAAAGCGAGGAGGGCGCCGGTCAACATTGGCTCGGGTGTGAACGCGAGCTTGCTCCTTGACCTTGGGCGGCTGCGTCTTAGCCGGCGTGTCACCACCGGAGTTGTCCAAGACCCGGCACTCATCCTCCAGGAACCTTTCCAGGTCAGCAAAGGGGGGCAGATGGGTCGCGCTATCCCCACCAAAGCGCTGCTCAAAACGCGACCTCAGGTCGGCAGGCAGCTTCTTCAGCACAATGTGCACCAATAGATAGGACCATTGGTCCACGGGCAGGTCAAGGCACTTAAGTGCGTTGATGGCCACCAAAAGCGGGTTCAAAAGTTGGGTGCGCAACCCAGAGACCCGGGTAAGCGTCGGCAAACCCAAAATCTGCTCGATGTGCGTGTCAGCGAGGTACCTACGGGTAATTAGGTCCCGAGCCGTCTGGTACGCCTCGTCAGACACGTGCTGGATGAGGCCCTTAGCCTCCCCATCCAGAACCAACATTAAATATGCCAACTTTTGTGCTGGCCGAAGGTCAGCCCTGTCATTGACCAGGCTGTCGAACAAATTAACGAAGCCCAGGTAGCTTCCTAGGCAGCCATCAAAATGGGGGAGGTCCAAAGTAGGGAGCCTACTCACCAGCCCCGGTGCTGACCTAGGAAGCTCCTGCTTCAGGCCGGGTTGCCCTTCGCTATCGGCAACTAGTTGTCTCGCAGTATTGGAGACAGCATCATACAGGTCTAAGACCTGGGCATAGTCTTCGCTGACCTTATTTCGCTGGTCAGCAGTGAAATCAGTGACTGACACTTCGAGACAGCAAGCGCTGAAAGTGCGGAACTGCTGTTCCACACTTGCCAGGCGATCATCGATCCGCTGGTACCTTTGAAATAAGGCCTGCTGGCGATCAGGCCGGTTCACTTAAGCACTGGCCGAGGCAAACCAGCGCAAATCTGATGCAATAGCACCAGCAGCCGCACGCAAGTCCTTGATAGCTGACATAATCAAAATTCAAAAGAGCCCGGACAAGCGTCAAATAATATTAATAATCAAAACTAAATTTTTCTCAATTCTTTGAAACCAACAAAGTATTAGCCTGTTTACTGCAAGTGCAGGCAAGTGACAGGTATCTACTGTCCAACAAAATTAATAGTTTCAATATATTGAAACAAACACAAAGTTATCAAAAGTTGTAACTTATGACAAATTAAAAGTTCACATAGTATCTTCTTGGGTTTATGCGAATGTTACACATTGAAATTAAACTACAGTTTACGGATTTTATCGCGTTGTATTGGTTTCACTAAGTTATTACATTTGAAACTAAAGATCTAGAAACTATATTTTTAATTTATTACTAGCCGACGTTTCGAATTCTTTACAGAATTCATGTTCACGGCAGACTGAGGTGATATTTGTCTTTTTAACCGACTTCAAAAAAAGGAGGAGGTTCTCAATTCGTCGGAATCTTTGTTTTTTTATGTATGTTCCCCGATTTCTCTAAGACGCCTGGACCTATTTCAAAATTTATTGTTTTGATCGAAAGAGTATACCTCCTAATTGGTCCCATGATCATCAAGTCAGGATTTGATCATGGAATCCTGAAAAAATCGGAGAAACTCTTCAAATTTTATAAGCACATTTGAAGCGATTTGACGATAACAACCCAATGCCGTCGAGTTTGGGCTCGTTTGAGTCGTCTTTACATAGACTTTGATGCTGGATGATTTCTATGGTCTAATGATAAAGCTGGAAGGTAACCATGAGTACTTTGTGATACAACAACCCGATCTCATCGAGTTTAGGGTCGTTTGATTCGTCTTTACATGGACTTTGGTACTGGATATTTTCCAGGGTCTGATGATGGAGCAGGAAGTTGGCCATGGGATCTTTTTAATACAAAGACGCAATCCCATTGAGCTTGGGCTCGTTTGATTCGTCTTTACATGGACTTTAATGCTGAATGTTTACCAAACTTTGATGATGGAGCAGGAAGGTGGCCAAGGGATCTTTATTATACAAAGATTCAATCCCATTGAGTTTGGGCTCTTTTGATTCGGCTTTGCATGGACTTTAGTGCTGAATATTTACCAAACTCTGATGATGGAGCAGGAAGGTAGCCATGGGATAATTGTAATACAATTACGCAATCCCATTGAGTTTGGTCTGGTTTGATTCGTCTTTACATGGACTTTAGTGCTGAATATATTCCAAAGTCTGATGATAGTGCAGGAAGGTGGCCATGGGATCTTTGTAATACAATAACGCAATCTCATCGAGATTAGGGTCCTTTGTTTTGTCTAGGCAAACACTTTGGTACTGGATGATTGCCGGGATCTGATGATGGAACTAAAACGAACGTGTTTAGGCTAGTTGAAAACAAAAAAAAAATACTTGAAATTGCCAGAAAGGTACAGGTTTACATTTCAGAATTGAGGCACGTAAGGAAGGCCTCCACATCATGTACCACCTACACTATCCTATGTAGCTACTTACCACCTATTACTATTTTTTTATTAGTATACCACTAAAAAGCAAAAAATAAAAATTATTTTTAAATAAAAAAGAAAACCGACTTCAAAAATCACTAAGGAACTAAAAAGCAAAAAATAATTGGTTTTGGAGCAAAACTTTTTTGAGTCGGTGCCAAGCCCTTACGCAAAAAGTTACTAAACTACTAACTACCTATTCAATCAACAACGAAAGTTATATAAAAAAGTGCAGAGGTTTTATAGTCAGATCAGAAATACTTGGCTTGGCACCGACTCCAAAAAGTTTTGCTCCAAAACCAATTATTTTTTAACCGACTTCAAAAAAGGAGGAGGTTTACAATTCGTCGGAATCTTTTTTTTTTTATGTATGTTCCCCGATTACTCTAAGACGCCTGGACCGATTTCGAAAATTCTTGTTTTGATTGAAAGAGTATACCTCCTAGTTGGTCCCATGATCATCTGGTCAGGATCTGATCATGGAATCCTGAGAAATCGAAGGAAATCTTCAAATTTTATAAGCACACTTGAAGCGATTTGACCGTAACAACCCAATGCCGTCGAGTTTGGGCTCGTTTGAGTCGTCTTTTACATGGACCTTGATGCTAGATGATTTCCATGGTCTGATGATAGAGTTGGAAGGTAACCATGAGATTTTTGTGATACAATAACCCAATCTCATCAAGTTTAGGGTCGTTTGATTCGTCTTTACATGGACTTTGGTACTGGATGTTTTGCAGGGTCTGATGATGGAGCAGGAAGGTTGCCATGCGATGTTTGTAAAACAAAGATGCAATCCCATTGAGCTTGGGCTCGTTTGATTCGTCTTTACATGGACTTTAGTGCTGAATGTTCACCAAACTCTGATGATGGAGCAGGAAGGTAGCCATGGGATATTTGTAATACAATTACGTAATCCCATCGAGTTTGGGCTCGTTTGAGTCGTCTTTACATAGACTTTGATGCTGGATGATTTCCATGGTCTGACGATGGAGCAGGAAGGTGGCCATGGCATCTTTGTAATACAAAGACGCAATCCCATTGAGTTTGGGCTCTTTGGATTCGTCTTTACATGGACTTTAGTGCTGAATGTTTACCAACTCTGATGATGGAGCAGGAAGGTGGCCATGGGATCTTTGTAATACAATAACGCAATATCATCGTGTTTAGGCTCGTTTGTTTTGTCTTTGGTATTGGATGATTTCCGAGATCTGATGATGGAACTGAAACGAACGTGTTTAGGCTATTTAGTCGAAAACAAAAAATACTTGAAATTGCCAGAAAGGTACAGGTCTACATTTCAGAATTGAGGCACGTAAGGAAGGCCTCCCCATCATGTACCACCTATTGCTATTTTTTATTAGTATACCACTAAAAAGCAAAAAATAAAAATTATTTTTAAATAAAAAAAAACCAACTTCAAAAAACACTAAGGAACTAAAAAACAAAAAATAATTGGTTTTGGAACAAACATTTTTGAATTCGGTGCCAAGCCCTTACGCAAAAATTTACTAAATTACAAACTACCTATTCTATATATTGTTTTATAGTCAGATCAGAAATACTTTGCTTGGCACCGACTCCAAAAATTTTTGTTCCAAAACCAATTATTTTTTGTTTTTTAGTTCCTTAGTGTTTTTTGAAGTTGGTTTTTTTTTATTTAAAAATAATTTTTATTCTTGAATGTATAAGTTATCTCAAAGTACCCGAACATTTTTCAACTACTGGTGTTACTATTTACGCAGAATGAGCTCACAGTGTCCTTAGGTCTTCTGGTGACTTTGTCCTTCTTGGGTTTCATTAGCCTTATGATAGGGTCCCAAGCTGGAGGAACATTCCAACCATCTTCCCTATTGAAATTAGGGTGTTTTTTAATTTCAATAGCCTCTCGTATCATCCATGGAAGAAAACGATGTTCTTTTGGTTTCAATTATGCGATAACTCCATCAAGAATACCGTATGAAACCATTATTTGCAACGTTGAGGATTGCCTAGTGATGAACAATGTGAGTAAGGAAGATTTCGAGGCCATACGACAGGACGTTTCTGCTGTATTACGTCAATCGAAAGTGCCGGCAAGAAATCTACCTAAGACCGAATATCTCGCACTGAAGAACTTACAAGCTAGGCCTGAACTTACAGTACTCCGAGCAGATAAATGGACACGTCCGAGTATAAACAAAAAATGGAACATCTTTTGTTTGATGAAAGTACCTACAAGTTGGTTAAGTCAGACCCTACGAACAAAATACTCAAGCAAACTTGTGATATTGTTAAGAAATACTCCGAAAAACTTAATTTGGACGTGAAATATTTAATACCATCGTGTGTAAAACCTCCTCAAATGTATGGGCTACCAAAAATACACAAGGAAAACGCTCCTCTGCGCCCGATAGTTAGTCAGATAGGCGCACCAACTTACAGACTGGCTCAACACATGGCAAAGATTCTCTCACCCCTCAGAGGCAACACGAGAGCACATGTGAAAGATTCCTACCATTTTGTCAGTGAAATCAAACACCTACATCTCTCTGACAAGGAAACTATGGTTAGTTTTGATATACAGTCATTATTCACATGCATACCAGTACATGACTGTGTAGAAATTACTAGAAGGAAGCTGACGGAAAACAACATGTCTGAGGAATATGCAGAAATACTCAAACACTGCCTGACAACGGGCTATCTGTTATGGGACAAGAAATACTACATACAAGTAGACGGTGTAGCAATGGGCTCTCCAGTATCGCCTGTTGTCGCTGACATCTTCATGGAGGACTTCGAGGCGCGAGCCCTGCAGACTGCCACCATCACACCGAGGTTCTACAAGCGGTATGTAGATGACACTTTCACAATTTTACCAACAGATAGTGTTAATGCTTTCCTAAACCATCTTAATTCTATTAATAACCAAACAAGTCTTTAGCTTTCTTAGATGTACTTGTCATCAGGAATAAAAACAACTCCTTAAGCCATACTGTGTATAGGAAAAAGACTCATACAAAACGGTACTTAAACGGTGAATCTTACCACCATCCTAAACAGTTAGCTACTGTAGGAATGTCTCTGTTTCAGAGAGCCCGCGGGATCTGTGACAAGAAACACCTGGACGCTGAGCTTCAACATGTCAGGCAAGTTCTGCAAGACAACAAGCTCCGACCGCCGCGCCACTGTCACAGATCCCAGAAGAAAGAAAAACCAGCCACAGTAGAAGGACAACCTGCTGTCCTCCCATACATCAAGGGCGTGACCGACAAAATTGGCTACATCTTGAAGCGAGCTTCTATCAAAACTTACTACAAGCCGCCAACGAAGATCAGTCAATTATTACCATCTGTCAAGTGTCAGTTACCCTTGCAAGAGGCCGGTGTCTACAAAATTGACTGTGAATGTGGGCTCTCATACATTGGACAAACCAAGAGAAGCATAGGCATTCGACTTAAAGAACATATAGCTGACATAAAACATAAACGCTCAACAAAGTCTGCTGTGTGTGAACATGTGGAACAAGGACCCAACCACTACCTGCGATTTGATGAACCACAGATACTCGCAAAAGAACATCGTTTTCTTCCAAGGATGATACGAGAGGCTATTGAAATTAAAAAAAAACACCCTAATTTCAATAGGGAAGATGGTTGGAATGTTCCTCCAGCTTGGGACCCTGTCATAAGGCTAATGAAACCCAAGAAGGACAAAGTCACCAGAAGACCTAAGGACACTGTGAGCTCATTCTGCGTAAATAGTAACACCAGTAGTTGAAAAATGTTCGGGTACTTTGAGATAACTTACACATTCAAGAAAAAGACAAATATCACCTCAGTCTGCCGTGAACATGAATTCTGTAAAGAATTCGAAACGTCGGCTAGTAATAAATTAAATATATAGTTTCTAGATCTTTAGTTTCAAATGTAATAACTTAGTGAAACCAATACAACGCGATAAAATCCGTAAACTGTAGTTTAATTTCAAATTAAAAGTTGAACTTCAAATTAATTAATGAATTATTTGCAACAGACAGATTGGCTGTGTTATTTGAGATATACAATAGTAAGTTAGCACAGAATATGTGTTACCTAGCAATATTATCCATATATTATAACAAAAAGTTTCTTAATGTGACCCGCCCAAGTGGCAAGGTCAAGTTGGTTGTTATAATGTTTAAGAATATGTGCAATAAACTAAATTTACTAAATTTATTGATACATACAGCTGTTATGTAACCAAACAAACTGACTTATTAATGCAACAACAAATTTAAGTTAGATTTTTCAACAATACAAATCAACAATTACTGATTGAGGTTATGTGTGACAATGTGTTTCAAATTATCTAGGTCAACTTATACAATTAAATATTATGTATTTTAGACAATAACTGACCTGACAAACACTACAATACTGTCTACAAGGTGAGATATATTGCTCATACAACACCAATCTGAGTTCAGATACAATCAACGGCTAAGATACAACTACGCTCTGCTACCAAAAATTATGTCTAGAATTCGGGCTAAGAATGGGTATTTTTTAACAGAGATCAGTGGAAGCGATTAATTCATCCAGTCTTAGCCCAAGGCAAAGGATCTAAACACATGGACCAAGTTTCTTGGCGCTAACAATTAAACAAATGTCTTACCAAATAATTATATCCTGGTGATGTTCTTGAGTGGAGTCCTGGAGGCAAGTTAGACACACACGAAACTAAAATTGGCCAATATTAGCAAGTGAATTATCTTTACTTTACCAGACTCCAACGCAGCGTCTTCAATGCACGATGCAAGTTCACAGGATTCACAATTCAGTTTTGCAAATGTCAATGTTCGACTCAACTTTTGCCGGGCAAACCAAAGGCGGCAGTTTATAGTATTTGCAAGTTAATTCAATTCGCGTTAATTCAAAGGGCGATCAATTTATTAATTAGGTACAAGGCACGCGAGAGTGCAAACGGCGTGTAAATTTTTCAAGGCGGCAACGGAAGTGACAGTTCAGTGTGACCATTGTCAGAAATTTTCAATAGACTAAACAAAATGTTACTCAATCGATCTAATCGATTTGACTTATAATAAAAACTAATTCTATTTCAAACACAAACACTTAGAAAATTTACAAAATTTTGAAGATGGCTAATGACATACGCATATTAGAAAACTTGAAGTTACAACTGTCAAAGGCTTATACAAATTTCAAGAAGACGTCAAAAAAAAAGATTGACAAGGAACTATGCGGAGGTCCGATTAGAATTATTGGAACAAACCTTTTCAAAATTTTCTTCTAAATACGAAACATTGGTCGGCGAATATGGCAGTTCGAAGCTAACGAGTTACTTCAAGGAGGATGTATTTGAAGCTGTTTCGGAATTATATTTAAACTGTAAGGCTGAAATAAGAAGGTTGTTATCCACTTTCAGAGAAGTACACAGCGCGGAGGTTTTACCAGATAAAGGAAAAGGATCAATTGTAAAATTGCCGAAAATTCAAATTCCTACTTTTAGTGGCAATTATCGAGAATGGTCATCGTTTAGAGATCTATTGACGTCACTAATACACAACAATACAACTTTAGATGATGTACAGCGATTGCACTATTTAAGATCTCAATTATCTGGTGAGGCAGAACAGCTGATTAAGCATGTTTCTATTACATCCAACAATTACAAACAATGCTGGGAACTCCTTGTCAAAGCTATAATAATAAAATATATTTGTCCAATTGCATACTCAAACATTTGTTCAGCCAGCGAAACATGTCTGTCGAATCAGCAGGCGCATTGAAAGAATTATTAGATATAACAAGCTATTGCCTGCATGAGCTTAGTAATTTAGGTATTCCGGTTGGGTCATGGAATATTATTGTAATTTACATAGTTACTTTTAAGTTGGACATGGAGACTGGGAAGCAGTGGGAACTGCATGCTAGCCAATCATCCGAGGACTTGCCATCGTTCAGCTCATTTATAGAAATTTTGGAAAAGCGATATCGTGCTTTCGAGTTCGTGGAACCTAAAGTTATGCCTAAAGTAAATTACAATAATAAACCAAATACCAATGTTATTCATGCTGTTACTAAGTTAACATGTCCTCATTGTGCCGATGATCACAAATTGTTTAATTGCAGAAAGTTTGCTCAAGAGGACATTGACATGCGCCGTGATATTGCCCAGTCTTTAGGGGTGTATTTTAACTGTCTCGGCCCCAACCATTCAAGTAAAATATGCCGTGTTTTCACCAAATGCCGGAATTACCAGCGCAAATATCATACCTTACTACATCCTAAGGGCCCTAGCGTGGGTAAAGCGGTCGGTTCTTCAACGGAACCTACGACCGCTTCAGAGAATGAGTCAGATTTTCAAGAGAGTAAGATCACCACAAATATTGCAACCCATTTTTTGAATGACAATGTTCAAACGCAAGTACTTTTAGCCACGGCTTTTATTTAAGCCGAATCGAAGAACGGCTCAACTCAACTCAACGGTTTTAAGAGCCTTGATAGACCAAAGCTCTCAAGCATCATTCATTTCTGAAGCAGCAGTGCGGCTACTTCAATTAAAAAAGATACCAACTAATACAACTATTAAGGGTATAGGTGGTCATTATGGGATCGTCTCTAGACATGTCGTAATCATTACTATTCAATCGCTGCATGACTCTACTTTTAAGATACAAGTAACCGCACATGTACTTAGCGCACTGACTTCGGTAATGCCTGACAATAGAGTTGAAGTGCAAGATTGGCCAGCACTCCAGAAAGTGAGGCTAGCCGATCCGAGATTTAATTCCCCTAACAACATAGATGTGTTGTTAGGAGCAGAAATATACGGCCACATATTAAAAGAAGGCATGATCAAGAGTCCTTCGGGGTCTCCAATGGCCCAAGACACCCATCTAGGGTGGGTTATAAGTGGCCATGTTGGTAAATCGCATATGGTTATGAATTCCTATAATACAGTGATCTCGACGTACGCTCAGATTGAAGAGAACGATATGCGAAAACGTTTATGGGAACCAAATTCTGTGCCTTTTTCAACGAAAGGACTTTTTACGCCTAAAGAACAAACTTGCGAGGAATTTAACGCAAAGGCGTCGAAATGTGATGAAGATGGATGCTACGTCGCCAAATTACAATTTCGTTCTGAAGATCCAACGTGTAAATATGGCAATCCGAAAAGCAATGCTACCAGGAGACTGCGGGCTTTGGAAATGAAACTGACAATGCATGTTGAATTAAAACAACAGTATCCTGAAGTTAATAATGAACATTTACTACTTAATAATTTAGAGAAGATTATAGATGCATCAGATAACACATTATTTAAGGATGATTTGCCCCATAATTCAGTGGTCAGAGCCTCTGATAAAGTGACCACGAACGCCAGAGTGGTGTACAATGCATCGTGCAAAGGAACAATCGGTGTTTCTTTGAACGATACCTGGAAGGTAGGACCCACTCTCCAATCGTACAAAAGATGCAAAAGAACAATCACATCGGAAATATTACGCCTTTACGATCCGTTGAGTTGGATAGCACTACGTTTTTTAACCATCAGGATTCCAGTTCAAACGCTGTGGATTGCTGGTATAGAATGGGATGATGAGGTGCCACCTGATCGTCTACAAAAATTGAAATCTTACTATCTAGACCTTCAAAGATTTGTGCATTTTTACATTCCAAGATGGAAAGGCAAAGGTGATCGCAGAATTATTGTGGAACTCCATGATTTTGGGGATGCTTTCAATGTATTCTATGCAGCCGCAACATATTACAAGATTGTCTATACTGATGGTGCAAATCATGGCAATCTCATAACAGCAAAGACTAAACAGACCTTGATACAGCAAGTCACGATGCTTCGTCTAGAGTTGAACGCCGCAGTTTTAGTAGCCAAATTGCTGACAGAAGTAGCAGAAGTACTGAATGTACCAAAACTAAATTAATATGCATGGAAGGACTCTTCTGTTGTGCCAGATCGGTTAAATTATCATCCTAGTCAATGGAAAACGTATGTTACTGATCATACTGCAGTTATACTTGACTGCTGGCCAATGCTCAATCGTCATAATTATGTGCAGTCAAAGGACAACCCTACTGATGTTAGTTCACGCAGTACTTCACTCACTGATCTTCCACAAAGTTATCTCTGGAAACACGATCCATGTTGGTTACGAAGCGATGAAATAATATATTCAACATCTGTCCACATTTACCAATGAAGAAAAGAGACCTGCAGAGATCTATATAGCTAGTGCAAAGGTAAGCATATGTATTGTTATGACTCAAAGAGACCAATTCTATGAAGAAAGTAAGCACAAGAAGAGGGCCAGCCTATAGACAGGAAAGCCAGCTTATAAGCTGACACCATTTATCCTGCGGTTTACTGCCACGTATAGAAACCAGATTATCTAACGCAAGATTCTTTCAGCGAACTGGACCGGTTAAAAACTTTGCGTAGACAACATTTCTCGAAGGAGAATGTCAAGGGCAAGTGAAAATCCGTTAAAATAAATATTCTATCCAACGGGTGCCACACCCACACATAAATAATATGTGTACAACACAAAGTTTAGACGGCTACTGAGGACGTATGTATATTTGCAACCGCGGCCATCAATCCGTCTGACAAGCTTAATATAAGTTTTGCTACCAACTCGAGAGGCAGCTGTGCCTTGTAAAAAATAAACTAATAAGTTGGGATATTACTCAACAAGAAAGAATAAATAATGTAAAGTATTTACTCATTAAAGTGGTGTGATATTTACCGAGGTTTATTCTGATAAGCTTGTTACCAAGTGTCTGCATTTTTTTATAATGCTACGTTGGCTTCTACTTAGTTACCACCATCTAACTGGTTATTATTTAATAGGATGGGCAAGAATGACTTAAGATAAAGATAAATTTATTTTTCTCAACATATGTAACTACAAAACTCTTTTACTCTTTCACCAAGCAAATTCCCGTCTGTACTGTAATAAAAATATCAGATTTATCTAACGGTTTTTTTTCTTTGTTTACAGGTTACCGGATACTATTAAATTTTCAAGGCAAGTATTTTTGACAATTCCTGTTTATTTTTTATTTAAATATATACTTCATGGAATCTAGAAGGCTCGTCTTCAAATAATGGCACAGAAATAACACTGAAAATCGTGACCATAAGGTGACTAAGATGTTTATACCACCCTCAAATATGGTTATGACTAAAAATTCAGATTTAGAGTAGAGCAGGCAAACCGGTGACTTTTTGGGAGAAACTTAAGCCCTCCATCGCCTCCACTGGTATTAAAACCATGTCTGGATATAAAAGTGCACATCCAAGATTATGTGCAGTGAGCAGGCTTACCGGCGTAGGTATATGATTTAAAGAGCCAGAAACTTCTACTCCTTCATCAAATCGAAATATAATAAATGTATAAAGTATAATCGGTATTAAATAAACCATATTTTATCTACCAACGATATTTGGTAGATATAAAATCATTGTACAAGTAAGTGCTACTAG
>OX123183.2:7347870-7450712 GCA_944739405.2 Euclidia mi | reverse complement strand
CAAATGTGAATAGTGTCATATTAATTGTCCCACCACTTTCGTCATCTATTCACATTTGATTACAATCAAATGTGAATAGTGTCATATTAATTGTCCCACCACTTTCGTGTGTCTTTAGATGGGCCGGGAAAAAAGAAGGGCCTGCTAAGTAGAAACAGCCTTACACTAATAAATCTAATCAATACTGATGTAATAAAGCTGAAGAATATTTTTGTTTATTTGGTTGAACGCGCTAGTCTCTGGCACAAAAGATTCCATTTGAATCATTATTTTTGTGATAGATAGCTCATTTATCGAGGAAGGTTAGGTATACGCTAAAATATCACGCTATGTGTCATGGGTGCGATGCAGTATCCCTTAATAATGCGATTGTGTATCATATAGTTTTCTTATACACGTGATTTTGTAGTACCAACTCCGCTTCCTTTAAGGCCCAAACAGGTAAATTGGGTAACGAGCCGTAGTACAACACAATACAATGAGCAAGCACTTTACGTGTGCTTCTAAGTAAAGTAAGTTAACGGCTACAATTTGATACTGCCAGCCGCGACGCCTTTATCATACAGTTTTCTACGAGCGCGTGAGTTTTGTTGTTTATTTTTCTTGAGATAGATGGCGCTAGTAGCACTTACTTGTACAATGATTTTATATCTACCAAATATCGTTGGTAGATAAAATATGGTTTATTTAATACCGATTATACTTTATACATTTATTATATTTCGATTTGATGAAGGAGTAGAAGTTTCTGGCTCTTTAAATCATATACCTACGCCGGTAAGCCTGCTCACTGCACATAATCTTGGATGTGCACTTTTATATCCAGACATGGTTTTAATACCAGTGGAGGCGATGGAGGGCTTAAGTTTCTCCCAAAAAGTCACCGGTTTGCCTGCTCTACTCTAAATCTGAATTTTTAGTCATAACCATATTTGAGGGTGGTATAAACATCTTAGTCACCTTATGGTCACGATTTTCAGTGTTATTTCTGTGCCATTATTTGAAGACGAGCCTTCTAGATTCCATGAAGTATATATTTAAATAAAAAATAAACAGGAATTGTCAAAAATACTTGCCTTGAAAATTTAATAGTATCCGGTAACCTGTAAACAAAGAAAAAAAACCGTTAGATAAATCTGATATTTTTATTACAGTACAGACGGGAATTTGCTTGGTGAAAGAGTAAAAGAGTTTTGTAGTTACATATGTTGAGAAAAATAAATTTATCTTTATCTTAAGTCATTCTTGCCCATCCTATTAAATAATAACCAGTTAGATGGTGGTAACTAAGTAGAAGCCAACGTAGCATTATAAAAAAATGCAGACACTTGGTAACAAGCTTATCAGAATAAACCTCGGTAAATATCACACCACTTTAATGAGTAAATACTTTACATTATTTATTCTTTCTTGTTGAGTAATATCCCAACTTATTAGTTTATTTTTTACAAGGCACAGCTGCCTCTCGAGTTGGTAGCAAAACTTATATTAAGCTTGTCAGACGGATTGATGGCCGCGGTTGCAAATATACATACGTCCTCAGTAGCCGTCTAAACTTTGTGTTGTACACATATTATTTATGTGTGGGTGTGGCACCCGTTGGATAGAATATTTATTTTAACGGATTTTCACTTGCCCTTGACATTCTCCTTCGAGAAATGTTGTCTACGCAAAGTTTTTAACCGGTCCAGTTCGCTGAAAGAATCTTGCGTTAGATAATCTGGTTTCTATACGTGGCAGTAAACCGCAGGATAAATGGTGTCAGCTTATAAGCTGGCTTTCCTGTCTATAGGCTGGCCCTCTTCTTGTGCTTACTTTCTTCATAGAATTGGTCTCTTTGAGTCATAACAATACATATGCTTACCTTTGCACTAGCTATATAGATCTCTGCAGGTCTCTTTTCTTCATTGGTAAATGTGGACAGATGTTGAATATATTATTTCATCGCTTCGTAACCAACATGGATCGTGTTTCCAGAGATAACTTTGTGGAAGATCAGTGAGTGAAGTACTGCGTGAACTAACATCAGTAGGGTTGTCCTTTGACTGCACATAATTATGACGATTGAGCATTGGCCAGCAGTCAAGTATAACTGCAGTATGATCAGTAACATACGTTTTCCATTGACTAGGATGATAATTTAACCGATCTGGCACAACAGAAGAGTCCTTCCATGCATATTAATTTAGTTTTGGTACATTCAGTACTTCTGCTACTTCTGTCAGCAATTTGGCTACTAAAACTGCGGCGTTCAACTCTAGACGAAGCATCGTGACTTGCTGTATCAAGGTCTGTTTAGTCTTTGCTGTTATGAGATTGCCATGATTTGCACCATCAGTATAGACAATCTTGTAATATGTTGCGGCTGCATAGAATACATTGAAAGCATCCCCAAAATCATGGAGTTCCACAATAATTCTGCGATCACCTTTGCCTTTCCATCTTGGAATGTAAAAATGCACAAATCTTTGAAGGTCTAGATAGTAAGATTTCAATTTTTGTAGACGATCAGGTGGCACCTCATCATCCCATTCTATACCAGCAATCCACAGCGTTTGAACTGGAATCCTGATGGTTAAAAAACGTAGTGCTATCCAACTCAACGGATCGTAAAGGCGTAATATTTCCGATGTGATTGTTCTTTTGCATCTTTTGTACGATTGGAGAGTGGGTCCTACCTTCCAGGTATCGTTCAAAGAAACACCGATTGTTCCTTTGCACGATGCATTGTACACCACTCTGGCGTTCGTGGTCACTTTATCAGAGGCTCTGACCACTGAATTATGGGGCAAATCATCCTTAAATAATGTGTTATCTGATGCATCTATAATCTTCTCTAAATTATTAAGTAGTAAATGTTCATTATTAACTTCAGGATACTGTTGTTTTAATTCAACATGCATTGTCAGTTTCATTTCCAAAGCCCGCAGTCTCCTGGTAGCATTGCTTTTCGGATTGCCATATTTACACGTTGGATCTTCAGAACGAAATTGTAATTTGGCGACGTAGCATCCATCTTCATCACATTTCGACGCCTTTGCGTTAAATTCCTCGCAAGTTTGTTCTTTAGGCGTAAAAAGTCCTTTCGTTGAAAAAGGCACAGAATTTGGTTCCCATAAACGTTTTCGCATATCGTTCTCTTCAATCTGAGCGTACGTCGAGATCACTGTATTATAGGAATTCATAACCATATGCGATTTACCAACATGGCCACTTATAACCCACCCTAGATGGGTGTCTTGGGCCATTGGAGACCCCGAAGGACTCTTGATCATGCCTTCTTTTAATATGTGGCCGTATATTTCTGCTCCTAACAACACATCTATGTTGTTAGGGGAATTAAATCTCGGATCGGCTAGCCTCACTTTCTGGAGTGCTGGCCAATCTTGCACTTCAACTCTATTGTCAGGCATTACCGAAGTCAGTGCGCTAAGTACATGTGCGGTTACTTGTATCTTAAAAGTAGAGTCATGCAGCGATTGAATAGTAATGATTACGACATGTCTAGAGACGATCCCATAATGACCACCTATACCCTTAATAGTTGTATTAGTTGGTATCTTTTTTAATTGAAGTAGCCGCACTGCTGCTTCAGAAATGAATGATGCTTGAGAGCTTTGGTCTATCAAGGCTCTTAAAACCGTTGAGTTGAGTTGAGCCGTTCTTCGATTCGGCTTAAATAAAAGCCGTGGCTAAAAGTACTTGCGTTTGAACATTGTCATTCAAAAAATGGGTTGCAATATTTGTGGTGATCTTACTCTCTTGAAAATCTGACTCATTCTCTGAAGCGGTCGTAGGTTCCGTTGAAGAACCGACCGCTTTACCCACGCTAGGGCCCTTAGGATGTAGTAAGGTATGATATTTGCGCTGGTAATTCCGGCATTTGGTGAAAACACGGCATATTTTACTTGAATGGTTGGGGCCGAGACAGTTAAAATACACCCCTAAAGACTGGGCAATATCACGGCGCATGTCAATGTCCTCTTGAGCAAACTTTCTGCAATTAAACAATTTGTGATCATCGGCACAATGAGGACATGTTAACTTAGTAACAGCATGAATAACATTGGTATTTGGTTTATTATTGTAATTTACTTTAGGCATAACTTTAGGTTCCACGAACTCGAAAGCACGATATCGCTTTTCCAAAATTTCTATAAATGAGCTGAACGATGGCAAGTCCTCGGATGATTGGCTAGCATGCAGTTCCCACTGCTCCTTATGACGAATCTTTATTACTCTACTACTTACTCTATGTAATACTTCGACGGATATTCACGGAGAATTAATTCTCTCTCTTATTTTTTAGCAATACAGATACTAAATGTATGTTTGCTTTGAATATAGAATCGAAAACTTAAAAGTACCTAGAGTATATATATATTTATCTGTACTTCATCGGCCCCGTATTTAAACTGTCCTACTGCTGGCAAGGCCCTCTTCTCACTATGAGAAGGTTAAAGCCATAGTCCACCACGCTGGCCTAGTGCGGGTTGGCAGACTTCACATGTCTTTCGAGAACATTATGAAGAACTCTCAGACATGCAGGTTTCCTCACGATATTTTCCTTTGCCTTTTAGCAAGCGATAATTAACAATTTATTGCGCACATAACTTCGAAAAGTGATTGGTGCGCGGCGTGCAGTCAGTTGGTCGCTTCAGTAGGCTATTGCTACTCTCGTTAATTAATTCTTGATTCCAGTACAATAGTGCTAAGTACTTTTTTAAATATTCTCTTTATACACAGGAAAAACTGGTAGTAACAAATAGTAAAGTTATGAAAGCGAAGAATACCATCTACGAATAGGTATTTTATATTACTAAATGTAGCGTCGTAACGATCTCGGGTGTGGGAACGGGGTACATGAAAGCGCCAGGTGACAAATATAGTAAGTATTTTTGTAAGCGTACAAAGTCCTATTTCAAACCTATGTTTCTAACAGGTATGTAAAATACCTAGGTTTTCTAACAGGTATGTAAAATATTACGTCACAAAAGAACTGGCAAGCATTGCATTATTCAGTGGTTTCTCTTTTTTTAAGATTTCACATTTCTGTAAGTTAAGGTTATAAGGTAATTGTTTTAGCAAATTCATTCCCAATTGCTGGCCACAAATAGAAATACGCGACCGTTTCTTGAAGTTATAATTGAAGTTATTAGATTTTATGGAAATAGTCGTGCTATTTTATTAAACCTCTTTAAATAAATAAAGATAAAATCCGTAAAGTGTAAAAGCAAATGCAAAAGAAGCAAAGTGCACTATGGTAACCCGATTGCTTATAAATAATTCATTCATTAATAAATAATCGGTAATTATAGATTATTTACTGACACAATATTTTGCTATAGGATAGTCACTGATTAAGCAGTCAGGGCGCTGACTAGATAAGAAACTAAGAACTAGAGCAACACGCCAGTCAAGATAAAGATAACATAGAGATACATTCATAAATATTATAAAATGAAGTCTCCGCCACGTCCTACTTATTTACATCAACACGAACAAAAACCACCAAATGAATTTTTGTATGGTTTCCACTAATTGCTAATGAGGAAGCTTTAGGGGTATAATTTGTGGGCGTCTAGTAAAATAAAAAGATCAATGCGGTTGTGGCTACGGTCTATATCTATCTCTTACACAAATATAAAATTTCCAATAATAATTTATAGCTATCACTCTTTTTCTGTCTTTCATCCTTAAGTATAATATTTGCTTAACCTTTTACACAATTGGGAGTATTTTAGCTGAGCTATTTCGTACATTGTTATTCTGTTGCCGTAGCCGATCAAAACAAACAGTTTCATCGACCAAGAATATCTTAATCGTAACGATTTTCATGTAAATAAAGACACAAGTTAATTAAGTAAATACTGGGTCTTCTATTTGTAAATAAAATGTTTAATTCGTGTCAGCTATTACAAACTTTATCTTGTTTTTCAATTATTCAAATTATTTGTTCTTTAAGACCCTTTGAAAATAATCTTTGACCTGGGCACGAGTCTGAATTTGTGAACGATCCCAAGGCCAACCTTGCCTACATTTTCAGGTTCATTGCCATCTGAAAATAGGCTTTTGAATCCGCATCTATGATTTGTTTCCTTAATTTTTGTTTGTATGTACGTACTATGATCGCGAAAATCGTCATAATTATCATCAGTTATATTAATACGATAGTCTTTACTCTAATTTGAAGATGAGAGCCTTGGAAGAGGCCTACGTCCAACATGGATGTCTATCAGCTTATTTGAAGATGGTAAGCCAAAGGCGAAAGCTATAGCATAGAGAAGTCTATACCTAGTATTTTCAAATGTCCAAATAAAATATGCGTTTTGCGGAGAAAAGCTTTTCTTTAGAATTTCTCTTCACAATGGTGGGTTTACGTAAGTATACATAAAACATTTTACTTTTGTTTTAAACCGAATTCGTAACTAGAGCACATTACATAAAAAATACAAATCATTTTCTAAATCTTCCCCACCCGCCACCCACATTACAAATGACAAAGAAGCACAAAGATTGATAAAATCTACCCACAAAGATGTTTTATCAAACCAAAGAAAATATTTCTTTCGAAAAGAGACCTACTATTCATACAAAAACATGTACCTACCAAATTGAGACAAAACACAGACATTTTGTATTAAAGTAGCAATTTATTTCGTAAGGAATGTGTGTGGCCATAAGGGTGGCGGAGCTTTCCTGTTGTTTAGACGTCTAGCTTCTCTTCAATAGGTATTTGTTTTGTGACTCAGTATTAGTTATTTCTTTTGACAAGGTTTTTTTCAAGGTTACAATAAATATCTAAGCTTGACTTTTATCGATAGAATATGTAATGTTTCAGTATGTACCTATTTTATTATACATTTCGCTCAGGGTACTGGGTTTATACAGAACATTCATATAGTAACATCAGTACCCTGAGCGAAATGTATAATAAAATAGGTACATACTGAAACATTACATATTCTATCGATAAAAGTCAAGCTTAGATATTTATTGTAACCTTGAAAAAAACCTTGTCAAAAGAAATAACTAATACTGAGTCACAAAACAAATACCTATTGAAGAGAAGCTAGACGTCTAAACAACAGGAAAGCTCCGCCACCCTTATGGCCACACACATTCCTTACGAAATAAATTGCTACTTTAATACAAAATGTCTGTGTTTTGTCTCAATTTGGTAGGTACATGTTTTTGTATGAATAGTAGGTCTCTTTTCGAAAGAAATATTTTCTTTGGTTTGATAAAACATCTTTGTGGGTAGATTTTATCAATCTTTGTGCTTCTTTGTCATTTGTAATGTGGGTGGCGGGTGGGGAAGATTTAGAAAATGATTTGTATTTTTTATGTAATGTGCTCTAGTTACGAATTCGGTTTAAAACAAAAGTAAAATGTTTTATGTATACTTACGTAAACCCACCATTGTGAAGAGAAATTCTAAAGAAAAGCTTTTCTCCGCAAAACGCATATTTTATTTGGACATTTGAAAATACTAGGTATAGACTTCTCTATGCTATAGCTTTCGCCTTTGGCTTACCATCTTCAAATAAGCTGATAGACATCCATGTTGGACGTAGGCCTCTTCCAAGGCTCTCATCTTCAAATTAGAGTAAAGACTATCGTATTAATATAACTGATGATAATTATGACGATTTTCGCGATCATAGTACGTACATACAAACAAAAATTAAGGAAACAAATCATAGATGCGGATTCAAAAGCCTATTTTCAGATGGCAATGAACCTGAAAATGTAGGCAAGGTTGGCCTTGGGATCGTTCACAAATTCAGACTCGTGCCCAGGTCAAAGATTATTTTCAAAGGGTCTTAAAGAACAAATAATTTGAATAATTGAAAAACAAGATAAAGTTTGTAATAGCTGACACGAATTAAACATTTTATTTACAAATAGAAGACCCAGTATTTACTTAATTAACTTGTGTCTTTATTTACATGAAAATCGTTACGATTAAGATATTCTTGGTCGATGAAACTGTTTGTTTTGATCGGCTACGGCAACAGAATAACAATGTACGAAATAGCTCAGCTAAAATACTCCCAATTGTGTAAAAGGTTAAGCAAATATTATACTTAAGGATGAAAGACAGAAAAAGAGTGATAGCTATAAATTATTATTGGAAATTTTATATTTGTGTAAGAGATAGATATAGACCGTAGCCACAACCGCATTGATCTTTTTATTTTACTAGACGCCCACAAATTATACCCCTAAAGCTTCCTCATTAGCAATTAGTGGAAACCATACAAAAATTCATTTGGTGGTTTTTGTTCGTGTTGATGTAAATAAGTAGGACGTGGCGGAGACTTCATTTTATAATATTTATGAATGTATCTCTATGTTATCTTTATCTTGACTGGCGTGTTGCTCTAGTTCTTAGTTTCTTATCTAGTCAGCGCCCTGACTGCTTAATCAGTGACTATCCTATAGCAAAATATTGTGTCAGTAAATAATCTATAATTACCGATTATTTATTAATGAATGAATTATTTATAAGCAATCGGGTTACCATAGTGCACTTTGCTTCTTTTGCATTTGCTTTTACACTTTACGGATTTTATCTTTATTTATTTAAAGAGGTTTAATAAAATAGCACGACTATTTCCATAAAATCTAATAACTTCAATTATAACTTCAAGAAACGGTCGCGTATTTCTATTTGTGGCCAGCAATTGGGAATGAATTTGCTAAAACAATTACCTTATAACCTTAACTTACAGAAATGTGAAATCTTAAAAAAAGAGAAACCACTGAATAATGCAATGCTTGCCAGTTCTTTTGTGACGTAATATTTTACATACCTGTTAGAAAACCTAGGTATTTTACATACCTGTTAGAAACATAGGTTTGAAATAGGACTTTGTACGCTTACAAAAATACTTACTATATTTGTCACCTGGCGCTTTCATGTACCCCGTTCCCACACCCGAGATCGTTACGACGCTACATTTAGTAATATAAAATACCTATTCGTAGATGGTATTCTTCGCTTTCATAACTTTACTATTTGTTACTACCAGTTTTTCCTGTGTATAAAGAGAATATTTAAAAAAGTACTTAGCACTATTGTACTGGAATCAAGAATTAATTAACGAGAGTAGCAATAGCCTACTGAAGCGACCAACTGACTGCACGCCGCGCACCAATCACTTTTCGAAGTTATGTGCGCAATAAATTGTTAATTATCGCTTGCTAAAAGGCAAAGGAAAATATCGTGAGGAAACCTGCATGTCTGAGAGTTCTTCATAATGTTCTCGAAAGACATGTGAAGTCTGCCAACCCGCACTAGGCCAGCGTGGTGGACTATGGCTTTAACCTTCTCATAGTGAGAAGAGGGCCTTGCCAGCAGTAGGACAGTTTAAATACGGGGCCGATGAAGTACAGATAAATATATATATACTCTAGGTACTTTTAAGT
The DNA here is from genome assembly GCA_944739405.2 of Euclidia mi. Classification (NCBI taxonomy): domain Eukaryota; kingdom Metazoa; phylum Arthropoda; class Insecta; order Lepidoptera; family Erebidae; genus Euclidia; species Euclidia mi. Next base: position 7,441,277 of record OX123183.2, on the reverse strand, counting down.
TTTCGATTCTATATTCAAAGCAAACATACATTTAGTATCTGTATTGCTAAAAAATAAGAGAGAGAATTAATTCTCCGTGAATATCCGTCGAAGTATTACATAGAGTAAGTAGTAGAGTAATAAAGATTCGTCATAAATAGTATTTACCGGCGTCCTATTTAATGTTATAAAATATATTTCCAATTTATAACATAGCAACCAGTGTAATACAATCCTAATTACAAATCAAAACAAAGATATTTCTTGGCAAACATTTTGCTACCAAACTCTTAATGAACAGCCCGATAACTTCATTAATTACTGTATATCTTATTTAAACCTTGGCAGAAGTTTATATAAGTATTTATTTTCTAGATATCTACAGCCACAAACGAATCGATGTTTAGATAAGACTTGTCATGACCCGCTGTTGAGAAAAGTTGTTGCTACCAAGTTCTTATGAATGTGAATTAAAATGAGACTGCTTTTTTGGTTTAAGTAAGGTTTGAGTTCAAAAGAGGCTTTTTATTAAGTAGGTTTTGTACTCCAATCATGAATATTGCTAAAAGCATGCAAATATTTTATCAAATTTATTGTATTATCATATTTTTAAGCACAAAAGGGTGCGCTGGCTAACCAAAATCGGGTTTCGAAAAATGACAAGATTTGAAGAACAAATAAAGATACTACCTACGTAATGCTGATATGATTGTCTTCGCATAAACCTTTGTAACAAAAGTCTTCGTAACGTGCATAATAATATCAGCTCTAAATATCTGCAGGGTTTACAATCTCTGACAAAATTATCAGACTGTTGGCATACTTTCTGCACAAAAAAAAAACCTCATACGTATACAAACATGCTCAATATCCATAATATAAGCATAACCAATGCGAAGTTTAAATAAAAGATAAAAATTACCCCAACTGTGATTGACTGCCCGAAATAAGTAATCACTGAAATAAAACCCTTTTTTATTGCGTCGAGTTTACAGTTGAAATTCATGGTACATTCGTACGGACCTATTTACGGTACTCAGTCACGATCAGCTGTAAATCAGCTCAATCAACCTCGATAAAATATATGGATGTTGGATTTTTAAACAGGAGCAACGGTAATCCCCAACGGATTACCGTTGCTCCTGTTTAAAATTCAATTAAAATTGAAGCATAGAAAAGTTTGAGCAAATATAAACGACTGATTTGCATGTTCACAAAAATTATTATTTGAGGGACATTTAAAGTCCCATAATGTGGCCTAATGAATATTTAAAATTAGTGTTAACATATAACTTCATAATAATAATCTAAATGTGACTATATCATAATATATATAATATAATCTAGTGACTATCTAAATCTGTTTCCTAGGTCAAAATGAGCTTACTCTTTAACAAGTTGATTTTAGTTGGAACCAAATAAGAATTGTTCTTAACGCGTAATGCCATAATAGAATAGGGATGATATTGGATATTAAGGCTATTAGTTTATCTTTCTTTCTTTCTTGTTTCCAATGGCTTGGAAATATCTTACATTGTATTAGATCCGTAGCTGCAATGAGTCCACATATCAATAAATTGCCGAAATGTCTCAAGTTTTCAGCATTCTCAGTAAAAATAAATAATCGGCGAGTTAGTCATCGATCTACGGTCATTTTCAATATTCGATCCATACATGGATTTTGAGATGCGAGATTCGTGTTTGACCTATTTTGTATGTAGCTTATGTCAAAAACAAATCTAAAATCTACAGATCTATCTATAGATCGAATATTGAATTCCGTAGCTAGTCGTATAGTTTCAAGCCATTTATGTCCTGTAGAAGAGGATATGCAAGCTTTCTTTCTTCTTTCTCCTAGCGTTATCCCAGTTTCAACCCGGGGTCCGCTTACTAATCTAACCGGATTTGACTGAATATTAGCTTTTCCACGGAGCGACTGCCTATCTGACCTCCGCAACCCAAAGGGATAGCGATATTCCATGGTTTAGACTAGTGTCAGTTTAATCAGAGATAGGTACTGACTCCCTATAACGACTGTCAAAGATCTTCATGACAACCGGGACCGACGGCTTAACGTGCTCTCCGAGGCACGGGGCAAGCGATAATTAATAATTCAATACGCACATAACTCCGAAAAGTCAGTGGTGCGCGCCTAGGATTCGAACCCGATACCCTCTGCATGGCAGTCTGTTGGTATCTCCACTAGGCTATCGCTGCCTTATGAAGCTTTATGAAATTTAAAAATATTTTCGACTCTTTTTTAACACTTATAACATCCGAAAGACCGAAAAAATTATCACCGTATAACTAAAATAATACCGTAGTTAAACTTAACCGTGCATATCTCTAGTTACGCATAAACTTATGAATATTTAACCAGTATCAGTTTATGTTAATTATAAATGAAGAAAGGTCGCAGGGACTCTTACATAAAATACGGTGTCACCATTAAGGCACTTGTGACCCTGACTCACATATTATTAAAATTTTGCGCAACATACTTATCGGTGTTAGCAATAAATAATGAACATTGAATTTTCGTCGTGCATACGAAATATTCAAATTAACATAACATAACACATAACATATCTTCACGCCTTTTATCCCCGAAGGGGTAGGCAGAGGTGTATTACACACCCACACTTCGCCAGATATGTTTCGGTCCCAATGTAATAGGGGGCGAGCCTATTGCCATCTACCGGGCACATTATTAAGCGAGCGATAATTAACATTTTGAATACACACATAACTTCGAAAAGTCAGAGGTGTGTGCCCGGGGTACCTGGGGATCGATCCCGAGACCAACGTCTCGGCAGTCCGTTACGTACACCACTGGGCTACCGCCGCTTCTCTTATATTCAAATTCTATCCCGCCGTAAGGGTTTTGTGCAAAATAATTTGCGACGACCCAAAAACTTAAAATGATTTTACGATAACAAAGTTTTGTACGAAATGGATTTCAAGTCAATTAAGATTTGGGTCGGCCGGTTGGTCTAGAGGGTAGAGATCCCGTATGCTAGGAGCCGTGTGTTCGATTCTTATCAAGAACAAAGCCTTGTCTTTTTTACTTTTTTGCTTTTGTGTAATGAACAATACGATTTTCTCTATGTCTGGATGTAAGTATGATAAGAATATATTTATTAAAGTAACTAAATATTTAATAGACTAAATCGACAGTTACTTCAAATCAGACTACTGAGAGCTTATATATGCAACTACATATATGCATATTATGTACGATTGTTTCGGTAATCACATAAATATACATTCCATAATTTAATTTCAAATTCAATCGTATCTATATTGTTGATAATCAGTTGTAGTTTCCATTAGAGCTCTCAATAATAAAAAATAATATTCCATGTCTCAGATTAGTGTCAGTTTATTCAGTGGTACTGCCTATAATGACTATCACAGATCTCCATCATAGCCGGTACCGACAGATTAACGTTCTCTTCTAGACACAGAGCAAGAGATAAATTAACAATGCAATACGCACATAACTCCGAAAATTCAGTGGTGTGCGCCGTGGATCGAACCCGATCATCAACTAAACATAACTGTTTTAAATATTTCACAGAAACAGTTGACTTATGCCAAACGAAATAGACGTATGTCCATAAATACATGTGAGCTGGTTTATCAACCGTCAACAGCAGTTTGTAACTCGATAAAACGCGCAGTATTACCTAACAAATACCTATTTTATAAGGTGACAGTCGTAAAATGGCGAGATTGGAAGAAACAGCCCTGCGTTGAATCTTTTTTTATCGCGTCAAAAGGAAACGATCAATCATATTCTGAAGATAGTTAATGTACTTGCGTTTTGTTGCCGCACTGCCAACAGCCTTTTTCGGAATTTGGATAATCCGAAAATCCTAAATTGCGGTTTTGAATGCGAGAAATAGATAATGATGATGTGGATGTATAGAATAACGAGATCTTGTTAACAACGCGTGAGAGGGTTTTTTAGACCCGTTACGTTTTATTCTGCTTACAATTTAATTTAAGTTTTAGAGTTATAACGTGACATAGGTATAACGGTATACCGTTATACCTATGTCACGTTATAACTCTTTTCAGTAATTGAATCTGTAAAGTTGCTGTATGTGTTACTACATGTATTCGTGGCCAAAATAAAAAGATAAATGAGACCCGTTTTCCTATTGTGTAAAACAAATGTACGCCATTTTGCATACCCCGTTCCTTTGTTAAACTTTTATTGCTTTTCATTGCTTCTCCTGAATACTTAAAGGACGACTATTATTATTTGTTTATTACAATGTATGGCTACAAGTATAACATCTAAGTCCATGGGACCCATCTCGACAGACTTGTATAACTTATCACACCATAACGGAGGGTTACATCAATCTTGTTATAAAAACCACTATTCGTAGATATACCTATTTTTGCTCAAAGGGATGTTAGAAAATGGAGGCAGATGCAACATTTAAATGATAAATAATTATGGAAGTTACAACATACACTGTTTAAGACATGTTATTTAAAGCTTTATAAAGAAAAGTAGTCAACATTATTTATTGTAATAATATTTATGATGAACCTGCTATACGTTCTTGAAACTCCTTAAGTTATCAAGTATTTATTTTCAGACTAAAGTACATAGCTCTTTTACATTTTCTGAAGAGCATTATTCCATAATCTTTGCATTGTGTGTTAAATCTCGAACTGCATCATAATGTTCATTTTTAAGTTTTGTTTTTAAGTGATTTATAATTATCAATGTAATATTCAAATTTGAGACAAATCGTGAGCCCTAAGGTAATCAAAGCAGTATGCAAGATACTGCTTTGATTACCTCAGGGCATGATTCTGGGACTTATACAAATTTATAAAATTAATCTCAATCTAGTGCCATCTAGGCAGCTGCTCTCGATGTCAATATATTAATAAAAACACGAAGAAAAATAAATTAACGTCCCTAACAGGCAGATTGATTCAATTCCTAACAATTTATTTGAATGAACATGATAATTGCGTATTTATAGAACTTGATATTCTTGATTCGATTCCGGACAAAATTAAATATAACATTCAGTTGAATGGAGCTTTTGAAACAAGTATTTGCTATTCCGATACAAAAGACGGTACAATCCGAGACTTATGTAATACAGGAGTGGAAAGGCACAAAGCGGATTGTAGGGACGTCAATTTATTTCTCTGAAACGAATATAAAGAGGCAATGCTGTTGAATCTGCAGTATAGTTTGCTACTTACAAAACCGTTAACAGCGACGTCCGCTAGTATGAAACAATATTTGTTTCTCCAGAAATTTCTTGATACTTACGTGAGATGAAAATATGGTTGGCGAAATTGAGTAGGTCGCATTTCTCTCTAAGACGTTATAGATGCAAGTGTTTTCTGCTTTTCAGAGTAGAATAACACTTTGACATTTTTAAACCAATAACTATCTTGCTGTTAACCAAACTGTTAGAGCTGTGAGCATCATTTTTATCGAAAACAAGTCTTTTTTCTTTAAATATTGCGGTTCTACAATTCCTTATTTTTTTAATTTAGTATTAAAACTACACTATTTACAACATATTTTTAACCAAAGATTTTTTATATTAGCGCTATAGAACTAATACCTGCAACAATCGATATACAGCTACTACTATAAAAAAATGAAAATAATATAAAAACGCGGCGAAAGCCTTTTGGAGTGACCAACAGTCTGATACGCAAAGGGTCTGAAAGTCAAAACCTAGGCCGTGTACAAATGTCTTTTTAAAGTTATTTTTAATCATTGCTCGATAAACAGTAATAGAAGCAATCGTGAGGAAACCTGCATGTCTGAGAGTTCTCCATAATGTTCTCGAAATACATGTGAAGTCTGCTGAGCACCACTTGGCCAGTTTAGGGGACTATGGCTTAACGTTTCATAAGCGGTAAGTCTCCGCAATGGGACAAATTAAAAGCAATGATCAAGGTGATACGTATTTTTTTACGTAGATAGTGGCATAATTGATAAAATAACTTAATTATTATATTATATATATTTGCTACTAGTTTGATAACTTCAAACTTTGATATCCTGATGCTGTAACTATATTCTTTATTGAAGCCGCCTCTGGGCAGCTTGTGCAACAGAGCGAAGGTCTTGGATTGCTACCGGAACAGTGCTAAAACAGTGCTTTGACGGTAGAAGAGCCTTGCTGATTTCAGCATGAATAGGCCGGCTCGAACGGGGAAGTACACCCTCTCACAGAAAATCGACGTTAAGTAACAGTACTTAAACTGTTGCATTTCGTTCGGTGATTGAGAGTTTCGGAGGCCCTATCTTTTATTTCTTGTCCCTCATCCCATTCCTTATCCTATCCCTTTTCCCAACCCCAAGGGGCGGCAACGCACTTGTGAACCCTGTGGTGCTGCTTGTGTCCTTGGGCGGCGGTAATTGCTTACCATCAGGCGATCCGTCTGCTCGTTTGCCGCCTATTCCTATATAAAAAGCTTCAAACATGCTTGCAAATTAAACTTTCTACCACTTTGGTTCTTAGTCGTAAAATGAAAAATAACAAAGTTTCAAACGGAAATCGAATAAAATTTGAAACAAATTTCCTTTTCAATATAATACAATTTTTTTTTTGTCGTCAGTAATAAAAATAACACTTAATATATTTTGAATTCTTCTAAAACAATATCCAGTATTCCAGTTTGAGACTCTACAATACCCTTAGGTACAATTTTCAATAATTACAACGACTCTTAAAACTCAGGTTAAAAAAAAGCAAACTCTATATTTCAACTCTCTCTCTCTATCAAGGAATCTGAAGTTGATAGTCTGACCAGCCAGAAGATATTGCAGTTTTTTCTTTAGTTCCTAGGTGTTCTGGGGACGCCTGCAGGAAAATTATTGTAGATATCAAAATTAATTGAGGAAAATGATAAATTACCGCTAAAATCGCGACCTTCCTCCAAAGTTCTTCATCAAAAATTTTATACTGACTATTCATCAGACCTTGTACCAAAATCTGGCTCATCTCAATAACTAGTTTTATAATAAAAAAACGTTAAAATGGATAAAATTTTTGGCTTTACCAGATAATCAAGAAAAACCTGCAGTCTTTCTGGCTCAAGCCAAACTTTACACTAGTCTTCCCTACACATCTGTAAAATAAAACTGCGTCCTCTAATAAATGCATCCCCAAATGTAACTTTTGGACCCCCAAATAGACTGTAGACTCAATTTAACATTGGGTAAGGAACTAGAAAATACTGAAAACGACAAGGCCCAAGTATATTACCATTTCTTTATACGCAAAATTAGAAGTACAGATTTACAAAGATAATAATAGTATAAGAAGATTGAATTTGAAATATATCAAAGTTTTAGAAGTTAATTGTGACTGAGCCTGAGCATTTGGACAGTCGGAAGTTTAATCTAATACGGAGTTGCCGGGGTCAATGCTCTCTTAATGCGTTACTTGCTTATTTTTTTTAAGATGCTGATGAGCGCGTGTTCGTTATTCTTTGTCTAAATTTAAAACTTGATATTTCATGAGCCTGATTAAGATGGATGGAGAACCACTATAATATGTATAGAAAATATATGTATTTTGTTACATATTCGGATACTAGGCTGATTGCTGAGTATAGAAAATAAGATTTTCACCTTTATGCATATAAATACATATATCTATAATAACCTTGTGATCAATGTTTGTATTTTTCACGTCTTCACCCACGTACATTCAATTTTACACTTCCAAGGGATGAAATAAATAGAATTCTATCTTCTTTTTGAGTTTCAAGTGTACTCCGCGTCAAATTGCGCCAAAATCGATTTAGAACTCGAGCCTTGAAGATGTGCCAAGAACGGCCGGAGTTACTCTGGTGCTTACAAATAAGTTTTGGAGATTACCCACTTGAGTGCCGACACCTACGCCTGTTGGCCTGAGAATTCGCGGAAAATTATAACAAAGCGTATTATTACACAGGTACAGACAGGTAGCTAAGTATGTTTTGTTATTTAACTGACCTATATATAATTTTCTTTGATGCTGTAAAACTTATTATTTATAGAAACTGTAATGTATATTTTAAACGTTAAGTATCATTATGCAAGGTACAAGTATATATTCAAAATGTACAATTGATCTTAAACCTCTATTTAAAAATCTATAGGTACATTTATTAGAAAATGACTGCCTCCGTGGTCCAGTGGATAGCGTATGCGACTGCTGATTGGAGGTCCCGGGTTCGATTCCCGGATCGGGCGAAAGTGTTACTGGGTTTTTCCGAATTTTCAGTAGCACACGGAGTCTGCTGATGTGCCCGGTAACGTCTATAGGCTCACCCTCTATTACGTGGGACCTAAAAATTCATGGCGAAATGTGGGTGTAAAACCTATTACGCCTCTGCCTACCCCTTTTTTTATCAGTCTGTAAGAACGCGATAAACTCAAAAACAACTCAACCAATTTGTGAAACACACGGAGAATTGGTCCGTGAGGCTTACTCTCGAGAGCGCTAAGAATGCATATCTATCGGCGCGGTTTTCATAATGGATACCCATTGAAATTAAACTACAGTTTACGGATTTTATCGCGTTATATTGGTTTCACTAAGTTATTACATTTGAAACTAAAGATCTAGAAACTATATTTTTAATTTATTAGTAGCCGACGTTTCGAATTCTTTACAGAATTCATGTTCACGGCAGACTGAGGTGATATTTATCTTTGTCTTGAATGTATAAGTTATCTCAAAGTACCCGAATATTTTTCAACTACTGGTGTTACTATTTACTCAGAATGAGCTCACAGTGTCCTTAGGTCTTCTGGTGACTTTGTCCTTCTTGGGTTTCATTAGCCTTATGACAGGGTCCCAAGCTGGAGGAACATTCCAACCATCTTCCCTATTATACGAAACGTCGGCTAGTAATAAATTAAAAATATAGTTTCTAGCACTAGGCACCAACTTCAAAAAGTTTTGCTCCAAAACCAATTATTTTTTGCTTTTTAGTTCCTTAGTGATTTTTGAAGTCGGTTTTCTTTTTTATTTAAAAATAATTTTTATTTTTTGCTTTTTAGTGGTATACTAATAAAAAAATAGTAAAAGGTGGTAAGTAGCTACATAGGATGGTGTAGGTGGTACATGATGTGGAGGCCTTCCTTTCGTGCCTCAATTATGAAATGTAGGCCTGTACCTTTCTGGCAATTTCAAGTATTTTTTTTTGTTTTCAACTTACTAGCCTAAACACGTTCGTTTTAGTTCCATCATCAGATCCCGGCAATCATCCAGTACCAAAGTGTTTGCCAAGACAAAACAAAGGAGCCTAAACTCGATGAGATTGCGTTATTGTATTACAAGGATCCCATGGCCACCTTCCTGCTCTATCATCAGACTTTGGAAAACATTCAGCACTAAAGTCCATGTAAAGACGAATCAAACGAGACCAAACTCAATGGGATTGCGTAATTGTATTACAATTATCCCATGGCTACCTTCCTGTTCCATCATCAGAGTTTGGTAAATATTCAGCACTAAAGTCCATGCAAAGACGAATCAAGAGAGCCCAAACTCAATGGGTTTGAATCTTTGTATTATAAAGATCCCATGGCCACCTTCCTGCTCCATCATCAGAGTTTGGTAAACATTCAGCTTTTAAGTCCAAGTCCAGTGTAAAGACGAATCAAACGAGCCCAAGCTCAATGGGATTTCGTATTTTTATAAAAAAGATCCCATGGCCAACTTCCTGCTCCATCATCAGACCCTGGAAAATATCCAGTACCAAAGTCCATGTAAAGACGAATCAAACGACCCTAAACTCGATGAGATTGGGTTGTTGTATCACAAAGATCTCATGGTTACCTTCCAGCTCTATCATCAGACCATAGAAATCATCCAGCATCAAAGTCTATGTAAAGACGACTCAAACGAGCCCAAACTCGACGGCATTGGGTTGTTATCGTCAAATCGCTTCAAATGTGCTTATAAAATTTGAAGAGTTCCTCCGATTTTGTCAGGATTCCATGATCAAATCCTGACCTGATGATCATGGGACCAACTAGGAGGTATATTCTTTCAATCAAAAAAATAAATTTTGAAATCGGTCCAGGCGTCTTAGAGAAATCGGGGAACATACATAAAAAAACAAAGATTGCGACGAATTGAGAACCTCCTCCTTTTTTTGAAGTCGGTTAAAAATTACACAAGTTTTATAGATTTTGCCGGAGGATACCTTCAGATACCTCTGTGTTTAATAAATTGTAATAAGCATTGGCCTTATTTTCTCGTGATCAATGTTTGTCAGAAATAAAATTAAAGGAAATTTATTAAAAGAGTAAATAAAATGCCTCTTCAAAACCGGTCAATAAATTAACCACAGTAAAATTGATTAAGAATATTTCAATGTATTTAATCAATGAACATGAACAATCGGTAAACGAAGAAGATACAAAAATACTTACAGCCACTCTCACCGTCCCTCGAAATATTTCCTTTTATCGTCATAGTTATTTGGCGGACACAATGATACAAAAAATATTGATGTAAGTATATTTTTATTTTATATGGACGATATGATCTCTCCAGCGGTGATGATTTTTGTAGTAGCGTAAAACGTGTGAGGTTTTTATTTCAAGTCAATTATTTTACAACTTTATACTTATTTACATTTAAAACTATTATTTACATTTAAAATAATACGTATAATCCTACAACTCAATTAAAAAAAAAGAACTTATATAAACATAAAAAGACAAAGCGTTATACAGGTATCATGTTAACACTGAATAATATTTAGATGATTAGACTTAATCTATAAGTATCAGTATATAATATTTATATATTATGACGTGAGTTAAATGTACTTATAGAAAATATTATTAATTTGTATTAAGGCTACAATTTGTATATTGTTATAATTTGTATTGAATTCTCTCTTTACGCATCACTTACTGCCAAATTTACTCCAATATTGATAAAAGAAAACTCAATAAGCAACTCTCAAAACCAGACACGACAATATACTTAATTAACCTTTTTTATAAAAGCGCCATCTACTGGAGGCTTCATTAACCAAGTCGATGGAATCTTTTAATCACAATGCCAAAGAGATCGTCATAAATTAATCTCCGTGAACGTCCCACGACCCTTTCCTGTCTTACTTTTTCCAAGTCGCCTAGAACCCTACGGTTTCGGTGTAACGCCGAACCACTAACTATCCTTAAAATTCTCATAGTTTTGCATTGGTGCTAATGGATGCACAGCTGCATTTCTTTGAATTTTGTTAGGAGGAGTGGGTTTAGTTCATAAAACTTTTTGTTTTACATACTAAAAGTTCAAGAGCAATTTAAATAAAAATATTTTAAACCTATTTAGTCTTAAAAATACACTAACAATTTCACTCTTGATTACAAATACTATCAGTTCTCGCCAATGTGGACATCTTTCAAAATAAAATAAAGGCATCTTGTAGATAAATTTTTCTTGTAATTAATTCCATATTTTTATACACGTTTTCTTGTTCTTTTCATTTTTATATTTATCTAGCTCCAAAAGAAGATAAATAAACAAAGATCACTCAGGTTCGAAACAGCAAATTGTTAGTCACACTAAGTGTTGTGTGAGAATCGAACTCACAACACATTTTGCAGTGTTATGAGGAGAGTCGAAGCTTCTACCACTGCGCCATTCGTGGATTCAAATTAAAGCTGGCCCAATTTTGAACCCCATATTTCTCTTTCTCTCTCTCTCTCTCCCTCTTACATATGTAATTTCTACTCCAAGATCAAATACATATTATGTTGACAAAGCAGCTCATATTTTGGTTCAAAATTCTTTAAATATTATTAAATTAACTTTATTTATCCGCATCACATCCCTCGGGGATGTGATGCGGATAAATAAAGTTAATTAGATACGCCAAAAATAACTGTTTTTGTGCGAAAAAAATGTTATGGAAATTCCACATAATAGATTGTCTTATAAATCGTATTTAAACAGAAAAAACGAAAAAAGGAGGGAAGCCAAAAATGTCACGATTAAAAAAACGTATAACCTCTTGTTATTAAATGTTTCCTCTTATTTATAACTTATCTTAAGCATCGTCGTCAACAGCCGTTTCCAGTCCCCTTTAAAATGATCTTAAAAAATGAACCCTCTGGCGATTTAAATCTTTTGTAGATTACGAAATTTTTGTTGGTCATTATCAATCATAGTGATTCTAATTCATTTTTGTTAAAGAAATCATTTGCTTCGAGACTGTCATGGCGAAGAGAGTAAATTTTACTTTCGAAATAGTGTCTTGTTGATAAAATCATAAAGATATTACTAATAAACTGTGACTCATCTTTCCCTGAAGGTGTAACTTTGCATATAACTTCAGTGAACTTTCTAATTATAATTCATATTAAGTAGAGTTATTTTGTTATGAAGAAATTATTTCGAGTTTGATTTTATGTAACTTTCAACGACAGTAATCGAGAACAGAGCTGAACTTTGGTCCTTTAGGTATAGTTCTAGGTAATGTCACCTATCAAATATTGTAACCTAGGTAATAGGTACATTTGGGTTTTCAACCATCATCTCAACATACTATAATCTTCCACTTTTGGATAAATTCATCTCCATGTCTCAAATTAAATCAAATCCAAATTTGGATACTGAAATACTATATGAGACGAGATAAAAATTGGTAAAATTTCTAGATTTGTAATGTATGTTTATTAAGTTATAAAATGTGGCTTGAATGCCTATATCGCCAGTAACTATGGCAGTATCATATTTGAATCTTTACTATGCTCACGTTGACTTAATCTTAATGTCCTATATTAACTAAATAATTCCAAAATCTGAACAATTACTATAATCTTGATTATGGTATAGGTCATTTTTAACACAATATGTTTGACATATTATTTTTCAACTGAACAGTCAAAGTCCTTATATTTAACTCAAAATGTCTCCGTACTTAAAAATTCTGCCCTAGTTCTGAGATAAGCTAAATAAAAATCGTATAAATGTACAAAGAAAAACTCTAAGCGATTATTTTCTTCACATTTCTCTTAGTTGCCACTACTTTAGACTTCGTGGCACCTATGAATGCTATTGCATACTGAATTATATTCTGAATTGACTGAAGTAGTTCAGGTATTAAATTTTGAATATGTACCTATTTGGAGTGCGTATATCGAAGATCGCGTAGGAGGTGCCAAGTGCATCGTTATGTAAGTCTTAAACGCAGTTGCATGACAGTACAAAATACTATACTGAAGATATGGCAATAGCTGAACGGATACATGCGAGGGTAAACATTATATTTGTACATTGGTGCTTGCATTATATTATGTGTAAGGAAGCAGAAATTTAGGTTTCTGTGCCAAAAGAGTTTAAAGTCAAGATTGAAAGGAAAGGTCGAGGTCGTCTAATTCACTTCTCGTTTTTATCTTAATAATAATATTATCCCGAAAGTTACCGACCATTGGCCACGCCTTGGTCTATATAAATATTATTGTCGCAAACCTACTCCAAATTCTCTCCTCATTTGCTTAGCTAGAAGGAGATTTATTAAGTGAAAATATTTGGAGCTAGAGACAAGCAGCCACTTCAGTACAATACGCAAAAATTTAGGACTTGGCGATGCACAATATAACTTGGCGATGGTTTTTTGGCGGTAGGTGTAAATAAGTTATAACATCTTAAAAATTTTGCAAAAGTTATTTAATTAATTTTACAAAAGTTAACCAAATTTGTAAAGTATTTTTGAGTGCTGCTGATTACAAATAGTTTGTACTTACGTTTGCTACATGTAACAATTAATTTAGAGTTACATTACCACCTGCCAGCTGATCACTACACACTTGAAACATCACACTTAATACAAGTTTTTTATTTTGCTGAAACACAATATGTCACAACTATTGGAAATACAAGCTGCACAAAAAAGCCTGGAAGATTGCTTTTCCAAAAGAATGGAGGAGTTGGAAGCCTAGATACAGGGCAGTGCACCTGCCAAGGACACTGTTGCAAAGCTAGCTGAAGAGTTCCGTACCTTTCGAGAACTTGCTTTCAATATGCTTGGGATTCTCAGAAAGCAGATTAACGAATGTGTCAAGATGTATGATACTATGGAGACAAGACATCGTAGGAAGGCTCTGATATTCACTGGATTCACCGAGTCAGCAAAGGAGGATTGCGTTGCACTCATCGTGAGCACCCTACAGAACACCTTGGGTCTGAAAAATCTATCAGCCGGATCCATAAAAACTTGCCATAGACTTGGTAGCCTGAGTAACGATCATCCTCGCCCTATTTTGGTGCGTTTCGGCTGCGTGGAGGATAAGGTGTCAGTGTGGAGGGCCAAGAAAGCATTCAAAGGCTCTTCCATATCCGTCAAGGAGTTCCTCACTAAGTCTCGACAGTCTGTTTTCGTGCGTGCTCGACAGCACTTCGGCATGCGGTCATGTTGGACGCAGGATGGCATCATAATTATCAAGACCCCGGATGGCAGTCGTTCTAAGATAACGTGCATGGATGGCTTGAATTCGCTGATGGCCAAGCACCCAGGACGGTTGGATGGCTCCTCGTCTGCTGTTGGACCTACTGGCGGTGCTGGGAGTGGAGGTTCGTCAGGTGTAACTAGTAAGAACACCTCGCGTAAGAACTAATGTTACACCAGCGTTGTTTTTCTTGTTCACTTTTAACTTCTTTCTTGTTTGTTTTATTACTTCATAATTTAGATTCACTAGTTTTGTAAGGCTTAACCTGTTTGTTTACTTTTTGTTTTTAAGTTCTATTTACCCACTTATTTCTTCTCAAATATGTACATTATTGTATTACAAACAAATCCAGTTAATTTATATTACATTGACAGTTGACATATGTCAATAATGTCAGTCTTTAAGTTTTGGATGCGTTTAGTTTTAACTCATTTCAAATGTGTTATAATTGTTTGGTTACTACTATCATGTGTATGTTTCTTTTCTGTTTTATTTTCTTTTTATATTTAGCATTTATGTGTGATTTTAGCTGGCGGGTGGTGCAGTGATGAGAATTTTATCTGGTAAATTATTAACTTCATATATTTTAATTTATTGATATTTTTATTTTTATGTAATATTGTTATATATATATATATATATTTATCTACCTATATTATGATTACTAATGATTTATTTCTTTCTGCCAACAATTCTTTGGTTTCGTCTGCTGATGATAGTTTTTCCTCGATTCCTGACGTATCACTTGGTGATTTTGTTCGTGATACATTCAACAGCAGATCAAGTCGATTATTGAATGTGTGTCACATAAATGCACAGAGTGTGGCAAGTCACTACAGTGATCTCTTTGAAGCGTTTGCTGATGCAAATGTTCATGCCATCCTAATTTCGGAGAGCTGGCTCAAACCTCAACTTCTCTCAACTACTTATCCTCTACCGGGATACGTTCTCATTCGCAACGACCGTTTAGAGAAAAGAGGCGGTGGCGTCGCAATTTACTTACGAAGTGATTTCTCTTATAATATTCTTGCCTCTTCCCCTTGTAGTACGTCTGCTGAATTTATTTTTCTTGAGGTTTGTGTCAGGAGGACTAAAATAGTCCTTGGAGTAGTATATTGTCCCCCTACAGTTGATTATTTCACCGACTTAGAACTGGTATTAGAATCTTTAGGGTCTGAGTACGAACATCACGTCATCATGGGAGATTTCAATACCAACCTCCTTTCTATCCAGTCTCCTCGAGCCCAAAAACTCCTTCATATCCTCAAGTCAGCCAATCTTAGTGTGTTACCACTGCAAGCCACTCATCACAACAATAATGGCGATGACACCTGGCTTGACTTGATGTTAACCTCTAGTCCGTCCTTAGTATCTTTCAATGGTCAGTATCCTGCTCCCGGTTTTTCCCACCATGACCTCATTTTTCTTGTATACGCCCTCAACCCCCCCAAACCTCAACCTAAAGTATTGCACAAGCGTTGCTTTGCTAGGATGAATGTGGAGATGCTCTCCTCAGATGCCTCCTCGATTGACTGGGATCCTATGATGGCGGCAGTCACTATAGATCAGAAGCTTGAGTTTTTTAATGCGGCTGTTAAGCAGCTTTACGACGATCATGCCCCTATTAGGAAGGTTAGGTTAAAACGTTCACCAGCGCCATGGATGACTAGGTTGGTTCTAATTGCGATGAGGAGACGTGATCGTGCATTCGGAGCATACAAAAGGAACCGTTCCGATGATAGCTGGGCCCATTATAAGGCTGCAAGAAATCGCTGCAACCAGATGATACGCAATGCCAAACGCCGACACATCATAAGCAACATTGACTGTGGATCTCCAGGTGATATCTGGCGATTTCTAGGGACTTTGGGGATTGGCAGATCGAGGCAATGCAGTCTACCGGGGACCATTGGATTAGACGATATCAACACCCATTTCATTACCTCGAATACTTTGGATCGGCTAACCATGCGTCAAACGATTGACTTCATTGCGGGGCTGCCTCCACCTAATATAGATATTTTTAATTTTTCTCCTGTCACCTCAGATGAAATTAAAAAGTCGATCCTTTCCATCAAGTCAAGGGCAGTGGGCTACGATAATATCAGTCGTCGCATGATCACCACTGTTCTTGACCAACTCCTTCCTGCTATCTCTCATATAATTAACTTTTCCCTCTCCTCTGGTCAATATCCTGCCGTCTGGCGAAAAGCCTACGTTCGGCCTCTTCCTAAAATCTCCAATCCCACCATGCCTAATCATTATCGGCCCATTTCCATTCTCCCATTCCTATCCAAAATCCTAGAGGCTTGCGTACACAAGCAGTTATCCAGATTCATCCTATCCAATAATATCCTTAGTCCATTCCAATCCGGATTCCGGCCTGGTCACAGTACTGTTTCCACTCTTCTGAAGGTGACTGGCGATATTAGGGCGGGCGTAGAGAAAGCCGAAGTAACTGTGTTAGTTTTGGTGGACTTCTCAAACGCCTTTAATACCGTCAGCCACGACGTACTTTTGGCCATCTTCTCCCACCTTAATATTTCATCTGAGGCTCGGGATTGGTTCTCCTCATATCTTCGTGGTCGCCAGCAATCAGTTCGCATTGATGAGACATCGTTAAATTGGTGCGATCTGGACGCTGGGGTTCCACAAGGCGGAATTCTCTCTCCTCTTCTTTTCTCACTATTCATTAATCTCATTACTCAGGAACTTCAGTGTGCGTATCATCTGTATGCTGACGATTTGCAGCTTTACGCTCAGGCAAGGGTGGACAACTTGTCTGATGCAATTGCTAAAATTAACAGAGACTTGCATACGATACGGATGTGGTCTGACAGATTTGGCCTCTGTGTTAATCCAACGAAATGCCAGGCCATCGTGGTGGGAAGCCCGCGTATGATCACTAGAGTTGATTTCACAAGTTTGTCGCCTGTAATTTTTGACAGGTGCGTTATACCATTTTCGACATCTGTTAAAAATCTTGGTTTGCACATAGATAGCATCCTTGACTGGCGGACTCAGATTTCAGTTGTCAGCCAGAAAGTATTTGGGACTCTGCGCTCACTGTATCGACTCAAGAATTTTCTTCCATCAAAAACCAAAGCAATGCTTGTGCAAACTTTAATCTTCCCTAAAATTGACTATGGTGACGTATGTTATCTCGACCTGAATGCAGATCTACTCAACAAACTTGACCGACTTCTCAATTATTGCATTCGGTTCGTTTTTAATCTGCGCAAGTTTGATCATATTTCTAAATTTCGCAAGGAATTGAAATGGTTGCCGATTCGGCAGCAACGAAATTTGCGTACCTTGTCGACTTTATACTCCTTTCTCCACTCTCCTAATAGTCCGTCATATCTAGTACCTTACTTTCAATATCTCTGTTCCAATCATGACAAGAACTTGCGATCTACTAATAACCTTCTTCTTCTCTGTCCATTATATACATTCTTCTTTTAATATCCAATCCATCCTCCTGTGGAATGCACTCCCTCCCGAAATTAGGATGTCAACTAATCGTGCCACGTTCAAATTTAGAGTCCGCCAGCTGTTTTATAGTGAATTGTTGGAAGCTTCTCAGTAGTACTTTATCTACCGACATTAGTCTATCTATTTAAATATTTATTTTTATCTGTATACATTTATATATTTAAATGTATTTATGTATATATACATATGTATGTATTTATATATGTATACATTTACGTTTATATTTATGCGTATGTATGGATCTTGTATGTATTTAAAGTATGTATTATACCGTGTATTCTATTTTATTTTACTCTCTTTGCGTAAGTACCTACACACCTGCCATGACCATCTCTGCATCACCCAAAGGTTGACTGGGAGAAAATGCCTATAGGCATTAAGTCCGCCTTGTGCAATGTATTTTGCAGGAAGTTTTTAAATAAATAAATATAATGTTACATGAAGATTTTTACACAAGCAATTTGTCATAGAAATCATAAGTTTAATATTAATGAATATTGATAAGTGGGTGGTACTAATCTTACTTATCTATGTAGTGGATGCCCGGGGTGCTAAAAGGGATTAATTTTCAATTCAATTTCATGGCTATTCGAGAGAGACCAATTACTGAATGCTATTGCTGCTTTTAAACAAATAATGTTGCCTACGACATGAAACATTTTCCCATTTTCAAATATATAGCAAAACAAAGTCCAGCTGATACTGACTCAAGAACTTCAGAAATCAGCTTAAATGTACCTTATCCCTATACGCACGTATCTAAGAATAAGCCATAACACACAAAAGCCATAACACACACAGCCATAACCACCAAAAGCCATTTCCAGTTACCTACTTCTTATACTTAGCTATAAAAAAAACAATTAACTGCGAATGTAGTTCGAGAAAGCTTGGATGGAAATTGGGTCACTGCAGATGCGGCAATCTCTTTCGAAATTAATTAGAAACATGGTCTGCAAAATAATGATATAAGTGTTGATTTTGTGATAGCCGACTTTTAAGTCAGTTATAAGGAAGAAATTAGTAACACTTTTTGTTCTGAAACTCTGAAAACGTTTTCAAAAAGAATGGATAGGATGTTTGGATAATTGTTACTTTTTCCCGCAAAATCTATGGAATGAATTTTGATGAAACTGCAATAATTTGATACATAATAGCACGCGAGTGAAGCCAAGGGCTGAAGTTAGTAAAAATAAGGGGCTGAAGTTATAAATATGCGAATTCAAGGAAAACAAAATACTTGGGTATATTGTTTTATTCCAATAACATGAAAATGAATATATAACTGACTCACTGAGCCCACCGTTACATACACGTTATTTACGGCTACTGTTCTATAACCGTGGCTTATAGCATGATGTTATATAGTCCATAGGTTTATTCGATAGTTGGGATAGCAACACAAGTGGTTCTTAAGATTATCGCGTTCAACCAAACAAACAAACTCTTCAGCTTTATAGTACTTGTATAATAGCTAAGTAAAATTTCAAAACAATTTAGTCACCAAACTGAGCAAATGACTGTCTTTTAAAGCCATTTAAAATATGGTCATGTGAATAATCATGTAGCACAAAGTTCAACTCAAATTAGGGGTGTCCACGCCAACATTTACGTTATAATTTTAGCTCCTTTGGCTGTTGATGTAGTTACAATAAAATACTATTCCTCCATCAAATAAGAAAGCAAACTCTTGCAAAATATTAAATGTAAGAAGTATGTGGCAATGCATCATCGTCATCGTCCTAACGCTAACCCGGTTACATCCAAGACTTACACGCCTAGGAGCCCGGAGTCCGCTTACTAGTCTAACCAGATAAAACAGAATATCAGCTTTTTCACACTATTTGATGCAAATCTATTACCCCTTCTGAAGCGCTCATAGCATGATTCGACTTGTTGTTCGTAAAAGGTCAGCAAGGTTAAGCAACGTTAGCCGAGGTCAACATTTGGATGGGGGACCGGTGGTTAGATATTTAAAGCTTTTGAGCCTAACATGTTGGCCGTGGACAGAATACTTATGTTAGACCATGTCGCTCAGTGACTTTAATTGAGGCTGCCAGAGAATGTGAATTATTAATTCTGTTACAATATTCTTTACGGATTCACTCCCATTGTAGTCTTTGTTCACTCTGTTCGCTTGTCAGTGTACCCGTTACTGCGCTTCTGGTTACAACGACTCTGATTTAGTTAAAGATCATTCACCTAGATCTCCCGACTGCAATTATTTATTTGTATTTTCTTACGAAATAATTTGCAATATAGAGAAATATTTTCAACACGTGGTGGGTATAATATTCTTTCTTTCTTAAGCATTTTTTTTAAATATGATCTGTATATATAAAATTCGTGAGTTACTGACTGAGACACACAATGCACGGCCAAAACTATTAGGCACATGCAGCTGAAATCTGGAACGTATATTCCTTGGGGATTGTAGAGGTACAAGGGATTTCCCAAAATTCCGAGTAGAAACGTTATATAAAAAAATGTGGGCGTGATTGCCGTGTGGTGACGGATTAAGAATACAGAATGTCACCACCCCGTATCATCCCATGGGTATCGTAAAAGCCGACAGCGGGAGCATATTATGCAGAGAACAGCACTGTAAGAGAAGGAAAACTTAATACAAACCCTATACCAACCCGTTTGGCCAGCGTGGTATAGTAGGCCAATTCCTCCTTTCAAAGGAGAGGCCTAGTCCGGCAGTGGACTGTTGAAGGCTGATTGATGATGATTGCGAGTATACTATTCATCATCCTCTTAGCGTTATCCCAGTTTCAATCTGGGGTCCGCTTACTAGTCTAACCGGATTTGGCTGAATAATAGCTTTTCCACGGAGCGACTGCCTGTCTGACCTCCGCAACCCGAAGGGATAGCGATATTTCATGGTTTAGACTAGTGTCAGTTTATCAGAAAGTACTGACACCCTGTAACGATTGTCATAGATCTTCATGACAACCAGGACCAACGACTTAACGTGCTCTCCGAGGCACGGGACAAGGGATAATTAACGATTCAATACGCACATAACTCCGAAAAGTCATCGGTGCGCGCTGTGGATTCGAGCCCGATTCCCTCTGCATAGCAGTCTGTTGGTATCTCCACTAGGCTATCGTTGCCTTTTTATTCTCTGCAAATATCCCATTTTATAGTTATATTACAAAAGTAGTCATTCGCATAAAATGTGCTTAAAACAAGTTCAATGTATAATAATCGTATAATTTTAAACATATTCAAAAGCTCCAATAAAGAAACTAAAACTTCTTACCAATGTTCATATAATATTAAAATTTCAACCTGCATTTCCATTCAAATCTCCAATACGTCCAAAGCGGATCCTTAAAGCGGAGCCTTAAATCTGTCAAGATTCCATTTAAATGTACATAAATTATGCTGGATTGCGGAGACCACTGTCTTTGCACATATCTCTGAAATAAAATATTTTCTTGAACATTACTCAACTGTCGCAACGGAGTTCCACCTCTTAAGATATTTTCGTTTTGCGTTTTTACATTTTTGATACGACAGCTCGTTTGCTAGAACTAAATGTTAAAGACCCATTTGCTGAGTATTTGTATGGAATATTTTTGGTTAGTAATAGAAATGTGGTTCACCTTCTGTCTACTTTTGAATAAAACAGAGTAAATATAATTAGCTTTACATCATCAACTACTCTGAGATAAAATGTGAATGTATTCGAGTTGAAATTAATATGTTTTGCGTTGACATGAAAGGATAGCGATATTCCATGGTTTAGACTACATAAAACAATATGGCGCAATAAAAGCCTTAGGAACTAACACAAACTGCTGTCAATGACCGAAAAAGTGGGTGAGAACATGTAGTTCTAGCTTGCCGGTACTTTTTAAATACTTAAACAAGAAACAAGGTTGGTCTTGCTATTTAGACGGAATACTTTTTTGCTTTACTTGTTCCTGTAACTCTTAAAAAACATTGGATTTAGGTTTAATTGCTATAAATTCATCAAATTCAGGACAAGAAATACTTGGGTAGTAACAGAAAACTATTAGGGTTAATTATAAAACGTGGACTTAATATAAGTGTAATCTGAAGTCAAGATCCAATAGGTATACTATTATGTACTATTTTAGACTTATGGCAAATATATGAAATGTACCTATTTTTTAATTTAAATTCGTGGGAATAAAATTATGGACTTAATAGAATAGTGACTTTTTTGATTAGTGATAAGAAATAGCATATCATTAGGATAATCCTAATCCTATCCTAGTTTGGTGATAGACATGCATTCTGTAACATAATATGATGATTAAAACAATAATATTGATATAGTCGTCCAACATCGCGCAACCATGGCCAGTATATCGCTAGTCTACGCTTACACCGCGTTACGAGACCACAAACCGACGACCAAGCTACAGACGTACGTATTTAATACTTCAACTGGTTTTCAAAGCAATGAGTTTTATTATTTTTTACTGGTATACCTGTGGTACTAGCTTGTGGTGTCAGAAACATTGTTAAGTCTTCAGTACTTTTTGTATTTTTATTTTTTTATTTCTTAAATATGTGCGTGGTCGTGCGGTCAGTGAGACCGCACGACCACGGCCTTTCAGAGTTATGAAATACAAAGGTATGTACAAAAGCCGTTTGTGGATCAAACGAATATTTTTGTTTCGTTTGAGATGTGCGGTGATAGTTGAGGTTTATATGGAGTATGGATTTATTTCGTTACACTTCTTTTTATGTTAATTCTCTTAAGGTACGATATTACCGCATTAAAGTTGCAATAGCTCACAAATTTATATACTTAATAAAAGATGAAAAAGTCGTGCAACAATTCACACATGATCATCTTATTTCAAACTAGGTACTCTAGAACAACTGATAAACCTACACAGCACAAATAACCATGTTCACCACACAGAGCTTAGATCTCCGTGAGAATTGAATCCCTACTGAGTTGCCGTGATGAAAACTTTCATCACGGCACCAGTCAAGCAATATTTTTTTTTTAATTGCATAATTTTCGTTTCGCCTGCTCAAATAAATTGTTATTATAAGGGCAATATTATATGCATTCAGCCTTTAACAGTCCACTGCTGGACTAGGCCTCTCCTTTGAAAGGAGGAATTGGCCTACTATACCACGCTAGCCAAACGGGTTGGTATAGGGTTTGTAGCAAGTTTTTTGCATAATAACATTTAGTAATTGCCATGACGTTACATACAAACCATATTGAAAATGGGTTACTAAAACTAATTATGGATTAATTGATGGACAAATCATATTGAAAAGGCAAAAGGCGTGTTGCCTTATCGATACAGTCGTGATTGTGCAACATTTGTCTTTCCAGCTTTTCAAATTCCTGACACACACCAACCAAACTGTCGACACGCCACATTACTTTTAAAATTATCTTGCTATTTATAGCAAGATAATTTTAAAAGTAAAAAAGTATTTTGTAGTTCTTATATTTTTACATTTTTAAATTTTATGATTTGACATTTGTAATTTTATTTATTTTGTTTTGACATTGTTTGATTTGACATTGTTATTTTATTTATTTTCTTTTGACATTTAAAATTACTTATGTCTTATATTATTATTTTTTTAGACAATTGACATTCAATAATATTTTCTGACATGTTAAATATATGACATTTTATTGTTTAATTTTTTATTATTTTTACATAGTGTTTACAACATGTATTTTACCATGTACTAGCATGTAAAGTTGTGAGTATGATGTGGGCATTATTAAACATTTAAACAAATAGTTGTGGCAACCTGTCTGATGGCTTAGGCTGACATGCTTATGCATACACCTTCTGATGGCGTGGAGGCATAGTGATACAGATCGTGCTGGCTCCCTCAATCAAGGTTGAGTCGTACGATTGCTGTTGAATGCGGGCCATCAGTGGGCCGAGTCAGTCGAAAGCGTCAGACGATATCCTGAATTTTACTTGCATACTAGACCCTTTTTTTGTCCAGACTTTAAAAGATCAAGAAAAGACTAAAGAAATTGAAGTGACAAAAAAAAAAAACAATGACTCTGAGTTTGTTTCGGCCTTTCTTCTCAAGAAGTCATTTAGCTAGGAAAAGCCGGCATCATCTAGAATAGGGTATTGACTTGTATAAGTGTTGTAAACAACCAAAATGCAGAAATAAATATGTCTTTATATCTTTAAAAGAAGTAATTTTTTTTTAAGTGTTAAAGTATGGTATAATTATAGTCTATCGAATTTGACTAGGTTTTTAGTGCAGTATTAGTGTTTAAACTGGTGGTGGAATAGTCATTTTGCTGTGTTTAATGCTTCAGGCATAATCATTATTCATAAAAAATCAAAGATAGAGGAAAACATCGCAAAGAATTGTACTAGCTGGAGGTTTTAACAATTTATATAAATATGACGTTTTCAATGCACTATAAGAGAAGGTTATAGACTAGACCATAATTTCTGAAATTTCCTTTAAGCTGTACTAACAACGAGAAAGAAGGGTCTCCACAGACTAAGCACTTTGGTCTAGAAAAATTGCTTAAGATAAAAACTACTAAGACTTTGTTCTCTTACCACTCTCATCAGAAGCTTTCCTGATCAACATTACCAGGCGAACATAACCGTAGTAGTACGTAACATACAACCGATGCCACAGCATAATAATATTAGTTATTGATAACACCAGTAAGCCAATTGGAACACTGCCAACAATACGGATTATGTTTGTTCTACGATAGACTCGCTTACGGTGCGCTGGACCATGCTTGGGTTATTGATATGTTAATAATTATATTTCGGTCCTGGAGATTCTCTGTGGGAAATCAAGGGACTGAGGAATGATAGATGATCTCCTCATAGATAATCTTCTTAGCAACTTTCATCCATCACAGTAGTATGGAATTTTACCTCTTTTTCTATGGGTTATAAATAGTTATGAGTAATATGGATTGGCATTATGTTCAAGATAGATATAAACCTTTGTTAGTTTATAAGTTCAAAATGTAAAATCTATTGGCAAACCTTACAATAAATAAAAAAATATATATCCTTCCTTTCTTGATTTTTTGATACCTTATTAGTTTTAACCTGTGTAAAATTGGAATATAATACAGTAACCTCTATAAAAAGCAGCAGGTTAGGGAGCATGTACACAGCGTCAGACGCTCCAATAGAAAACTATTTGTGTCAGATATTTGAAACATGACAGAGCTAAACTTTAGAGCGTCTAACATTCCTTCTGACACAAATAGTATAGACGGCTTACAACTTCATTCCTGTCCACGCCAAGGTTGCCTGGAACAGATTTCTCTTAGCGATAAACTTATAGTATATACGTACTACATCTCATAATTAATGTACTGTACAATAATTCTTGGGTTTACGCGAATATGTCATATTGGAATTAAACTACAATTGTGACAAATATCACCTTAGTCCGCCGTGACCATGAATCCTTTTATGTAAAGAATTCAAAACGTCGGCTAGTAATAAATAAAAAAATGTACTTAGTTTCTGGATCATTCGGTTTAATTTAATAACTCAGTGAAACCAAAATACTTAACGCGATAAAATCCGTAAACTGTAGTTTAATTCCAATGTACTGTGTAATGTAACAATGCTGTGTTAAAGTATATTAGTGAAGCACAAAAAGATCAATATAAGTTTCATTAAATGTACGACATATAACAAGGAAAATAATTTAAGAAGTGACACAGTTGTTAGGAAAAACCGTAGCCTAGCAACAGCACAGATAATCTTCCTTAACATCCACACTTCTCTAAGAAACGGTACGTTATTTATAAAGACTTGTTTTATTATGTGCTGAACGACCATAGTCCAATCATTTCGCACATTTGTATCAGCCTGGGTTTAAATAAAGGTTTCGTCAGACCATCTGCAACTTGTTCTTCAGAACTCACTTGAACTACTTGCAGATCGCCTCCAGTAATACATTCACGTATGTAAAAGTGTCGGAGTCGAATATGTTTCGTCCTCCTGTGAAACTCGTACGGGGGATTATATGCAAGTTTGACAGCTGATTCATTATCTACATGTAGTATTGGCATAGTCATGAAGCTGGTTAGCTCTGAGAACAGCTTTTTCAACCATACTATCTCCCGAGCAGCGTCAATAGCCGCGACTAGTTCAACTTCTGTAGTTGAAATTGCAACTGAAGTCTGTTTTTGACTTTTACAGCACCTTCAGAGTATAAACTTAATATTCCTGAAGTAGAGCGGCCATTTGTCTTATCACCTTCGTCATCAGCATCACTGTAGCATGACAACTTTCTAAAGCCATTTCTCTCATACCTTATGCTATAGTCCGCGGTACCCTTCAGGTATCTCAATATTCGCTTGACTCTGAGAACATCATGATGAGTAGGATTATCAAGAGTTCTGGAAACAAAACCAACTGCGAATGCAATATCAGGTCTTGTGGCTTCCATCAAATAAGAGTGCACCGACTGCTTGTCTGTATGGAAAGTTCGCTGTAGACTCAGCTTTCTCTACCTTTGCTAACAAACTTTCCTTGACAATAGGTGTTGCGACTAGTTTGCAGTTAGCCATCCCATATTTTTCAAGAACTTTATCAGTATAAGCCTTTTGACATATTTTTATTCCACCATCTTCTTCTTGTTTAATTTTCATTCCAAGGAAATATGTTGCAGGTTTGGTAGTGATTTCGAACCGGTTTTTCAGTTCGGTCAAAAACTTTTCACCTTCCTCAGAACTTGTAGAAGCCACCAATCCGTCATCTACGTATAAGGCTAGAAGAACTTTAGATTTGCCCGATTGCCTAATGTAAAGACAAGGATCTGCCTCGCTCTGTCTGAAACCTACCTGGATTAGAAATTCGTGTATACAAAAGTTTCAGCACCTGGGTGCTTGCTTTAGACCATAAAGACTTCGTTTCAGTCTACAAACACGATCAGTACCGTCATCGTAGCCTTCGGGCTGTTTCATATACAGTTCCTCTTCCACTTTTCCATTTAGAAAAGCTGTAGTTACATCGACCTGACTAAGTAGTAATCCTTCATTAGCTGCGACATTCAACACAGCTCGAATCGTGCTCAGTTTAGCTACAGGACTAAAAGTCTTGTCATAATCAATACCTTCTTTCTGTGAGAAGCCTTTAATCACTAACCTGGCTTTAAAGCGATCAACAGTACCATCTGGATTTGTTTTCATATTATATATCCACTTGCACGGCAGTGCTCTTCTACCTTTAGGTAATGGATTAAGTACCCATGTCTGATTGTCAGCTAATGAACTCAATTCGCTCATCATGGCTTGCTTCCATTTGTCGCTGTCAGCGCTGTTCATGGCTTGCTTAAATGTAGAAGGTTCTTTCAGCTCATTCAATTCCATGACAAAATCTCTAAATTGACTGGGCCTTCTCAGTTGAGAACGATCACGAAGTTGTCTAGTTGGTTGAGCTCCGTCTTCATCTTCTTCTTCTTCTTCAGATATCGAATGATATGCTCCTGTATCATTATGTGGATCAATTTCATTATCCTCTATAGATACAGTAGCACCTTCATGTACAATCTGCGGATCAGATCGAGTATCTTCTGGTATCATAGGTTATGGCTCTGGTTTAATAGAGGGTATGGGTATGTCAAAACTATTTTTGTTTACCTTAGGTGCCTCCACTGTTGTCTGATCTATAGGTCTTTCTATGAAAGGACGTTCATCGAAAATCACGTCTCCGGATCTGATAAGCCTATGGTTTTCCTTAGACATCCATCGTATCCAATAAGTATGCCTTTCTGAGCTTTCTTACAAAGTTTCTTTCGCCTTTGTTTTGGTTCATGTGCATAACACGTCGATCCAATTATCCTCAAGTGTTTTATGCCTGGTTTTTTTCCATAAAATAATTCGAAAGGTGACTTTTCTTCAACACTTGTTGGTCCCGTTCGATTAAGTATGTAGACATAAGTGTTAATCAATTCCGCCCAAAGACCTAACGGTATTTCATCATGAGCATGCATTAATAGCAGTTTTTACAATAGTCCTATTATCTCGTTCCGAGCATCCATTTTGCTCTGGCTTATAAGGTATAGTGAAACGCTGTTTTAAACCATTCTGTCGTAGTGTATTGCATACCTGCTCATTATCAAATTCTCCTCCATTATCGCTTAGGAACTCTTGTACAGTATGGCCAGCGGTTCCTATCTCAGCTAGAAACTGTTTAAGTTTGCTGTGAACTTCACTTTTGTGTTTCATGAAATAGACATGACGATATCGAGAGTAGTCGTCTTTGAAAAGAACAAAGTATCGAAATTTAGAAATTGAGTACATAAAAAGTCCACAAACATCAGAGTGAATAAGCTCTCCAGGCTTCGTCGCTCGTCGTCGTGTTCCGAACTTCAACCTGAGTGCTTTGCCAATGATACATCCTTCACATATTTCTGTATTATAGTCCAATTTTATGTCAAATTCCATTTCTACTATCTTTTTTACATGTCTTTTGATTTGGTGTCCTAAACGTTCATGATACAATTGTAAAGACTGTGAATTTGTGACAAGATTTACTTCTTGGTTTGGTGTGACAGTTTAAACATTAAGTTTGTAAAGCCCACCGAGCTTTCTGCGCTTCCCGTTCACTATAACTCTACCGTTTACCTTCAATGTACATGACTCTGGGCTGGATTCGAAAGTACTATTCTGTAGTTTGTCTTGTGCTGCAAGAACCAAAAACAAATTTCTTTGCAATGATGGTAAATACCATACATCTTTTAGAAGAAGCGGTTCAACTCGTCAATTAACAACAGCATCGAGGAGTATATTTCCTTTGCCAATAGCATTGATTGTCTCTCCAGAAGCTGTAGTGACAGTGTGATTATTTTGAAAATATTCAAAGCATTCAAATAAGTCAGATCTATTCGTAACATGACTAGTTGCGCCATTGTCTACGTAACAACTATGTTTATCTGCTTCTGTTGCATCTTCAACTGACAGAACTGTTAAATTCATGTTGTTCACACTACTGGTTGAATTCTTTGGTGGTCTCCCGTCGGCAATCCATTTATAGCATTTCTTAACAATGTGACCGACCTGTCCGCAAGATTTGCACTTTATTTCCTTTTCCTTCAAGTTGTTCTTACTTTTTCGAGATTTAACTACAAGAGCTTTCACATTAGTAAAGCACTCTGTTTTATTCGTTAGCGCTCTTTCATAAGCACATAACTGTATCGTTAGGTTTCTATCCTCTTTTGCCAACAAAAGCCAACTTTACTTAAATTCATAACACTGTTCCGGAAATGTACCCAGTATCTTGCAAATTACTAGAATTACTGGTAAATCGTTTCCTGTTAATACAGTATTCAGATCATAGAACAAAGATTTTACTGCAGATATATGTGTGGTCATATTATGCTCAGGATCTTTTTGGTAGCTGAAGAACTTCATGCATAAATCGTAGCTTTTGTCTTCTGTAGCTCCGTCGTATAGCCTGGTAAGTTCACCCCACATGTCCTTTGCTGTGCTGAATCTCATCACCTTGTGCAATATATTCTCAGTCATATTTGCTGAAAGTACTAATTGTGCAGTGTTATCTAACATTTCAATTTTTTCTGACTCCTTTTTAATTTTTTCCTTTATTTCGGGTGTAGCCGATTCTTCTGGACGGGTTGGCATTTCAATTGCACTCGTTAAAACATCTGTCGTACCTGTATAACTTTTCAGTTATCTTGTTATCATAAATTTCCATGTTGTCCGATTCTGCCCATCCAACTTCTCTATCTCAATCTTTGCCCCAGCCATGATGACGAATGAAATATTATTTGGAAGGTTTAGTTGACTTTCATTAAAATTTATATTGATAGCATTTGCCTGCAATAGAAATATATCCTGTGTTGCGAGAGACTTTACTACCATAGATTGTATGGTGACTCGAAACAACAATTATGGACCACACAAAGTTTTGTATCATGTGGAGATCGAACCCACAACACTCGCCTTAGTGTCAAGCAGCGAGGCGGCCACTTAAACCAATACGCTAACATTGCAGTGCAATAATAATGCACTGCAATAAGTCAGTCTGCAGTTGTCAAGTGCTTCACACTTGACAACTGCATGATGTATATCGCCCAATTCGGGCTCATAAAAACGGCATGTGATACTCAACTAAATCATATTGCCGATATCCAAGCCTAACAGACAGCTACACTCTACAAGCCATCACTCAAATGATTTACCTCGTCGCTATACAGGTATAAACTGCTTTTGTGCCAACCTAAGCCTTTTAAACAAAATGGGAAGTCCAATTTCCTCCAACCTTTTTTAAAATTAGAATAAAAAAATGGCTATGGTCAGACTAAAAGTCATTTAAATTCTTTTGTAAAACTTTTCTTAGTTGAAGCATTTTATTATATCTTGCAAAATAAAGATCTGACGTTGAAAGCGTTGATGTAATATTTTATTTAATATAATCCGTCATTCAAACACTTTTTTTCTTTTTTGGTTTCGAGTTGGAAAATCCTCATGGAGTCCCTTCGCCCTGGGGGGGAAGGACGAAGAACTAAAAACCAACCCGTGCTCCTCATGTACCCATTTGTCGAAGGGTAGGGTTTCACCAAAGCATTCCTCGCTACCCCCCGACGGGTATTGGCACGCCAGATGGTACCGTGATGGTTTTTAATGCGCAAGTACTCCTTCCATCACAGCCTATAAGCTTTATTAATTAGGTGTATAGGCGCTACCAGTAAATGTAATTTTTTCAAAATATACATACATTTATACATATCGTCACGCCTTTTTTCCCCGAAGGGGTAGGCAGAGGTGTATTTCTACACCCACTTTTGGCCAGATATACTTTAGTCCCACGTAATAAGGGGCGAGCCTATTGCCGTTCCGGGCACATTTCCAGACTCCGTGCTGCTGCTGAGAATTTCGTGACAGGAAAACTCAATAACACTGCCCGACCCAGGAATCGAACCCGGGACCTCCCGATCCCACGCGCACATCTATGGCGCGAGAACAACGAGGCAGTCGTATAGGGTTTGATGTCGAGTTTTCCGTCTCTACAGATGGTATTTGCATCGTGATATCCCTTAGTCGCCTCTTACGACACCCACGGGAAAATAGGGGGTGGTGACACGTGTATTCTATGCCGTCAACCACACGGCAAAATATTATTGCTCTAATTTGTCCGCTTGGTTGCAATGTATAACCAATTGCCTTTCAGCTGTTTATTGCTTATAGTTTGTGCGTAAAGCCATGGACGGACAGCCAGACGGACAGACATGGTAAAACTATAAGGGTTCTTTGTAAAATGGAACCCTGAAACAGGTAAACGGAAAAAGCGATTTTACCTCTGTGATGTGAAAATCACGCTTTGCAAACCTATGCGTCAAAATCATACAATCCTGTTCTCAAACCGATAACAAAGCTCAGGCTTATAATAATTTCATCCACATACTTACACAGATAACACCTATTAATATTATAATACGGAGATCAAGATTACAATACCATTATCATACAGAACATATCGTTGCAATAATTAATTATGCAGCCACTCAGTGCTACAGCTTTTTTTATTCTTTTGCGTACTTTTACGGATGTTTATGTATGTGTAGATTGCTTTTATATAGCGGACGCTGAGCTCATACGCGAAGGTCTTGGTGCGCAACCGGGACGGCGCTAGGATGATGATAATGATTGTTTTTTTTTTGTGTTATACGGGTAGCACATTATGATTTCACAGGTATAAAAGATTATGCACACTAACATTGGTATGATCCGACTAAGAGTGAATTGTTGTAGCACGGACACTTCAGTAGCTATAGCAAAATAGACATATGATATAGATAAGAATGGAACGGTAAAGGAAAGAGAGTTTAAGTCTGATCATCTGAGCCTAGAGACGTCCACTGCTAGCCACAAGCCTCTCCTTTGGTTCTCCATTAAGACCGATGTGACGTTTCAACTGGCTTATAAAGTTAATAGTCGCGCAGAGACTGTTGTGAACTTAGCGCCGTCCCTGACAAGTACAGGTTTCAGTATCTATCCTCTTTTGCGGCAGCACAGTAACATTTCTTTACTACACTTATCACAAAAGGTCCCTATCTTCTACAATGGTAAAAAAACTAAAGAACAAAACGCCATTTCCTACAAACACATCTACACAAGTCATAAATAAACTTCTGAAATCATCCGATCGCCTTTTTACTTGCTTCGAATTTTCTTTGCATGTTTACAAACAGCTCCAGTGTTCACTAGCAGTCGATGATAATAAATAATGCAACGTCAGCCACAATACATTATGTATAGTGATGTCTGCGGTAGTTGAGATATTTATGGCCGGTAAGATACTCACGTTGGGATATTTAAAGGTAGTACTTGATATTTTTATTTGTTGGAATATAATTGTAAAAAGGTTTCTTAATATTTTCAGTGTATTTATTGATTGGTAACTAATTTAATATTTTATTTATTTTATTTCTTCACACAAAACCTTATAAATCGTCATTGTATAGTATTCAACAGAATGTCCTATTGTTGAATCACAAGGCATGACCCAACTATTCTCAAGGCAAGGAGAATGAAACCTTTCTTTAAAGTCAAGTAAAAGACAACGAAATAATAAAAAGACTTGAGTTGTCAAAAGATTTGATAAAATTCTAAAGAAAACTACAAAGTGATATCTCAGCTTAGAAATGGGATTAAGGTATTTATATTAGTTCAATTTGACTTATCAATAGATTTGATATCTTCTATAGATAATTTGGGCTCATCTTTTTTCCTTTACCACCAGCGGGACTAAGTGGTTCTACGAATAGCTGAGGAATTTTTCTAGAGGGCTTACAGGAAGCCAAAACATTGATCACGAGGTGCTGAAAACAATGAAAATGCATGGGCCCTTTGGGTATGCGTGAAACCTTCAAAAACACACAATTTGCGTAGTCTGTGACATAAGACGTTCACACAAAAGCAACATTTTAGTACGCGTCCATAAAAAGAATAATTGATATAGTTCCTACTTTCTGTAAAAAAAAAAAAACTTCATGAGTTGGTACGATCCCATCAATGATTGGTTCTATCAACAGAAAATAACGTAAAAACAAACATCAGTACCCTTGTCAATGTCCAAGTGATACCTACTTTTAATTTGCTGCTCCGTTAAATTCATGTTGTCACAGATCTGTAATGGCAAGGCTCGATTCCAATTCGTACGAACGACAGAGCTCGAATATTTATATGTATTTTTTTCTGCTCGAAGGTACTTTTGGCAATTAGGAAACTGATAGAAAAGTTGTACTACCTTTATGTGTCTGCTAGAACTTAAGAGTGTACAATGTAATTTGTCGAGGGCAAAAACTTAGCATGAGCATATCCGAGTCTATTTATCCACGAGTTTTAAAAATCATCTCTATTGGAGATGCAAAGATTATCGGCGTGCCTTAATAGACTCACTCCTGTATGCCCGAAGGGGTAGGCAGAATTGTAATATTATACCCACATTTCGCCATGAATGTTTAGGTCCCACGTAATAGGGGGCGAGCCTATTGCCGTACCGGGCACATTAGAATCAGAATCAGAATCAGAATTGTTATTCGTTAAACATAGGTGAATGTATATATGGGCGCAAATGAATATATAATGATTATATTGTTACGAAAATGTTGATAATATTTAAGATTGATATTTAAATAACTATTTGTGAACACAGAACTGAGAACTTCACTACTTTACAATATTAGACACTGTATTGGCTGCTTAACTGTTTATAAAGATTGGGTATTTAATTTATCGCTTAGTTATTAAGATAAGTCCTGAAACTTTCAAAGTAAAATCAATTAGTATTAAATAACATTATTCTGACACTTATTTTTACGGTAATAAATAACATGCGTTTATATTTGCATCCTGTTGATAGCGCCATCTGTTGACAATGTTGTAAAGCAGCGTTTGGTTAATAAAATAAAATTGTTATTCGTGTAAAATAAATAATTTGGTGTTGTGCAAAATTCATTACAATATTAATGACGATTTTTGATTAGTTTATAATTAATCGTACAGTAATTTCAATTATATGTTGAAAAGGAGTTGTTAAACGTTACATTAAGTGTAATGACGGTGAGTTTATAAAAAGGACTGTAGTTCGTATTTTAATTCAATTCTGTGCTAGAAATCGTCTGAAAATAAACTAAGTAATATTACGTGAGTGTTTTTATTAAAATTGAGTCTGGACACGTTACCCTGGCGTATATCGCCGACATATACAATAATGGTCTTAAATTAGTTTAAGTGCGCTATGTTTTGTCCAAAAAGACATACAAATATTGTTAAAAGGAATGATATTACATTTTGCTTAATATACATTTTTTGATCATGAATAAATTAAAATATCAATTAAAATATAAAAATACAATGTCAAATAAAATTATAAATAATTGTTGTGTATAGTATATAAGTATAATGACAGGTCTTAAAACTATGTTAAATGATCATTTAGAAAGTCATCTACTGAGTAATAACACTTATCTATTAAAAGTTTAGTCAATGAGGATTTAAATTGTGATGTGGACATATTTTTTATCCTTTCAGGTATTTTATTATATATTTTAGGTGCGAAACCAAAAAAGCTCTTTTGTACAAGAGCGGTTTTACATTGTACCTGTCATAATTTGTTTACATACTGAGCTCGCATTGGACCTCTTCTGCTTGTAGATATTTTTGCAAATAAGTGAGAATTATTTTTTACAAACATAGCTGTCTCAATAATGTAAAGCGAAGGTAAAGTGACTTGAAAAATGGAACACAGCTGTCAGTTGTTTTTAATCCACACATAGACCTGATACACCTTTTTTGCATCCTAAATGCGAGCTCCCGATCAGTTGAGTGACCCCAAAAAATAACACCAAACCTCAGAACCGACGCCACGAGTGCATGATAAGCTGTTAGTAGTGCTTGACTCCCTACTTTTTTCGACAGCTGCATAAACGCAAAGGCTGACTTACATAATCGTTTACACAATTCTTCTATATGGGGTTTCCAATTTAGATGCTTGTCAACAGTAATGCCTAAAAATTTTACTTTATCAATATGTTCTATTGCAAAATCATTACAGTTGACATTAATATTCGGTGCTCCACATCTTTGGTGAAAACTCATTATTTTTGTTTTAATTAAATTAATTATTAAATTATTGTTATTAAGCCAATTTATTATGTCAATTAGGGTATTATTAATGTCATTTTGATATTCATGTTGATTAGAACATTTTACTATACAAGTACTGTCATCAGCGAATAGGACCATTTTATGTTTTGTACATTTGGGGAGATCATTTATGTAAATCAGGAATAATAATGGTCCCAGTACGCTTCCCTGCGGTACGCCATAATGTATAGTTCGCGGTTGGGATAAATGTTTCTTTTCTAGTTTACTTTTAATGCAAATTCTAGATATTTCCGTGCATTGGACTCTGTTACTTAGATATGATTCAAGTAATTTAAGTGCGTTTCCCCTAATACCATAACCATTTAGTTTGTCAAGTAGGACCTTGTGATGTACATAATCGAACGCTTTTGTCATATCTGTGTAAATGGCACACACTGGCGTCTTTTTATCTACGGACATCATGACACTGGACAATAAATCATACATGGCCATATTTATTGTTGTATTTTTCCGAAATCCCTTTTGTTCTCTACAAAATAAATCATATTTATTAAAAAAATTGTATATGGAATTATATATTAGTTTTTCAAAAACTTTGGAAAATACTGGAATTTTTGCTATTGGCCTATAGTTTTTAATTTTTGTCGTTTTTCTTATGAAGAGGCCTAACAATTACCTTTTTTAATCTAATGGGGTATACACCTTCAGTAACACTTAAATTGAATATGTGGGATAGTGGTGTTGCTACCACTTCCTTAACGAATTTTATAACTTTCGTACATACACCATCGTAACCCACTGTACTTGTGTTTTTAAGACTCGTTATTACTTTTAAAATGTCATCTTTTGTCACTGGTTGCCTAAATAATGATTGCAAAGTCAAATTATTAAAATTATTATTATTAGATTTTATGTCATGTTTAATATTATTTGTAATGTCATTAATAAAATAGTCATTGAATTCATTGGCAATTTGGTCCGGGTCTGTTATTAATAGATTATCTTTTCTTATAGTCATAATTTGTTCTTGAGGCAAGTTTTGTTTATATTTATTAATTATTTGCCAGGTCGCTCTAGATTTATTCTGAGACGTGTTGATATAATGATTATTTTGTGCTTTCTGTGTTAATTTTATGATATTCTTGTAAATAGATGTATATTTTTTTAAAGTAAGTTTATTAACTAGGTTCGGTTTAAATCTGTAATTCCATAGTAAGCTACGTTGTTTTTTACTACATATTTTTATACCACGTGATATCCATTAAATTTTTCTATTTGTGTGTATAGTTACATATTTTTCCGGAAAACATAGTTTATATAGTAAAATGAAATTATCTATGAAATTTTCGTAGTCTGTATTTGTTTTTGTTGCAGTGTAAACATCATTGAAAGACAAACATTTTAAATGAGTTTTGAATTTGATGAGATTCTCTTTACTTATTGCTTGTGTTTTTATTTTCCAATATTTTAGTTCATAAGATTTATAAATAGGCACTTTAAGTATATGAGCTGTGTGATCAGAGAGTATAAGGTCCATTACAACACATGTACAATCCTCACGGTAATTGTGCGCAAAATTATCGATGCATGTGTTGCTAGATAACCTGGTGGGTTCGTATAATTGTAAGTTTAGGTTATGTTTTAAAAGAAAACATTCGAATTCCAATGATAATCTGTTTCGTTTTAGTAAGTCTATATTGAAATCACCGCATGTAATAACTTTTTTATTTGATAGGCGATTTATTCTAGTAAGCACATTGTCAAATTTTTCATAGAATATTTCATAATTATGTTTAGGAATTCTATATACGCAGATAACAATTATTTGGTGACTTATTAATTCCACAGCACAGCATTCAAAGGTACCCGTTACAGATTGTTTAGATACCTCCATAAGTTCCCGGAATTGTAAACCTTGTCTAACGAAAATGCATGCTCCTCCACGCCCTACATCCCTCGAAAAAAGGGCAGCCAGGCAAAAATTCGGAATGTGTATGAAATGTTCATGACCCTTTTTTAAAAAATGCTCAGTTATACAGAGGACATCAATAGTAGTACCCTTACTGTGTAGTTCTTCGAGCTTTACGATTAATGTATCTGATTTATTCATCAAACCTGCTATATTTTGATATAGAATACTTAATTTATTATAGAAAAAACTGATCATTCTGCTGTGTGTCTGGTTTTGTTTCGGTGTTATCTTTTACTTGGGTAATGACATTTATATTCCCAGTATTAATTTCTAATAACTCAGTTTGT
This sequence comes from Euclidia mi, assembly GCA_944739405.2. Lineage (NCBI taxonomy): Eukaryota > Metazoa > Arthropoda > Insecta > Lepidoptera > Erebidae > Euclidia > Euclidia mi. The sequence goes on along the minus strand of OX123183.2, from coordinate 7,403,964 downwards.
GTGGATACAGTTTTTTTGTCTGTCAATGTTGATTGGTTATAGACATAATTATCATAATTTAATTTATACATAGATTTTAAAATTTCTTTTAGTAGTCGTTGAGCTATGTGTAAGGGTCTATATCTGTACCTAGGCAAGTATGTAGAGTAGCCCATATCAGTGTAAGTTACATTATTATAGAAAGAACATATAAATTTAAGTGTATAATTCAGTTTCTTTTCGTTTAGACTTTTGTTAAATGGCACTTCGGACATAATAATATTAGTATTATTAAATTTCTTTAGAAAGTTGTGCATAGAGTTCTGTAAGAGAATAGGGAGTTTATCATTTATACCTCCTAAAATAACAATAGTATCATTACCAGACTCCGTGCTGCTACTGAGAATTTCCTAACGGAAAAACCCAATAACACTTTGCCCGAACCGGGAATCGAACCCGAGACCTCCCAATCCCACGTGCACAAATTTGACAGCTTTCAATACTACTTTGTTTCGAGGTTATGGTGGTAATTGTATTGAGAGCTGCAAAAGTGTCAAAAGTATAAGTGATCTGTGAAAGTATCGGTCTTACACAACTTCTAAATTTCACCTTCAATCTTAACATGGCCAATAAAACGCTTCGAAAAATTTAAGAACGATATAAATTACACTCATATAATTGAGAAAGGTAAACTAACATTTCGATGTGTTTTTTTACTGTCTATATTGAGACTGTAGGACACATATTTTATTTATTTTTATACCCTAAACATCATCATAGTAATATAATTATTCATCATCATCATCATCAGCCCTATATACTGTCCCACTGCTGGGCATGGGCTTCTTCTCACTATGAGAAGGGTGAGGCCATAGTCCACCACGCTGGCCTAGTGCGAATTGGCAGACTTCACATGTCTTTCGAGAACATTATGGAGAAAACTTAGACATGCAGGTTTCCTCACGATGTTTTCCTTTACCGATAAGCAAGCGATAATTAACAATATAATATGTACTAAACTTCGAAAAGTCATTGGTGTGCGCCATGGATTCAAACCCGAGACCCTCTGCGTAGCAGTCTGTCGGTCTCTCCACTCAGCTATGGATGCTCTATATATAAGAAATCGATAAAATACCTTTGAAAAGTCTTGATGGCCGCGATTCATTACAGTTCACATTGTTCAAAGTATTTTGACAGACGCAGGGTAGAAACAATCTCGATTGTTATACTTTCTTTCTTTCTATTATATGATTGTAATCATGACCCCTGCCTTATCAATGGACGATTTATTGTACCGATTATTTGATTTGAATTCAACACATTATTGATGTGAAAACACGATAACTTTCATTTTTAATGGTATACATTACACAATTAAAAATAATGGACAGCCTCTATTCTCTTCTCCAAACAAAGTAGTCTAGCTTAAGTTATTGAGTGATATCTAGTATTTTTAATGTTAATCTAAAGGTTATCAACTTGATGTTACATATATACTTATGGAGCCTAGCTTTAAATTTGTCAAATGTCTTACATTAGTCCAGTTTAGTATAAATAAGTGGCCTCAAAGACGTTACTTTTTGTAGTTTAAAATTAGTTTTATTAATTATAAAATAAATTAGATGCCGAACTATGCCGAAGTAGTCTTTCTTACATTTTGTGTCTTCTACTACGATATTTAAGTGGCACAAGCCACTTACAAATCAAATAATAAATACATACATACATACATAGACTCACACCTGTTTCCCCTAAGGGGTAGGTAGAGGCATATTAAACGCCCACTTTTCGCCAGTGTCTTGATCCCACGTAATAAGTGGCGAGCCTATTGCCGCTTATCGGGATATTTTGTTTGCCAGGCCTCGTCCGTTGATCGGCAGGTGCACCACTTGCAGGTGAGGTTGGCTTGGAACCCTAAATTCTTGGTGGGAACCCCTATGCCATAGTAAAGTGTTTTGGAAAATTAAATTAGTTTTCGGGGGTCCAAACGCTGTTTCTTTTAATTATAGATTGGTTAGTGAAATGTTGTTATAAATTAGTAAAATAAATATTTGCACTCAAGCGCTTTCAAGACATGATAAAGGAACTACAGCCTTATTTGTCTGTATAAAATTCTTGCGTTACTGACGTTCGGGGAGATGGGCCTCGTTGGCCTTGGTTGGCAACTTGTCTAGTTGAAGGAAAACTCCGAAATTAAACCAAACGTTCGGGAAAATGGGCCTCGTTAGCATTGGTTGGCAACCTGTCTAGGAGAAGGAAAACTCCGAAATTAAATCAACTTTCAGAGAGCATACCCGACACAAAACCCCAATCTAAGGTGTAAACCGACCCGTGCCGAGGGATTCGTGGCCAGAGGGCAAGCTGGTCTCAAACGGAGGGTGCCTGTGTTGATGGTCACAGGGCACAGCTAGGATTACATCTTACCCCCGTACAGGGCTCTGCGGGGATGGATATTTTAAATCCCTATTACTCGTGGGAACGCTATGAGGACAGACATTTATAATTCTTCAAATGGCGGCGACGCGGTTCGCAACCCGTCACGTCTCGTTTCCCGCGAGGGCGAAAAGCGGTCTATGGAAAGCCGATTTGCAACATTGAATGTTGGCCGTGGAATGGACGGAAAATTGGATGAAGTATGCTAGATGATGGATGGTAACAAGATTGATGTTCTGTGTGTGAATGAAACGAAAAAGAAAGGATGTGACACTACCAAGCATGGCAGCTACACGGCGTATTGGTCCGGAGTAGATAGTACCACCAGAACCTGCAAGGGAGGTTTAATACTGTCTGCGCGTATGAATGAGTGCGTAAAAGAGTTTGAATGTGTAAATGCAAGGCAACTATGGATGAGAATGAAAGTAGGAATTACTCGTATTCTTATTGTAGGGGTTTACGCCCCGGTCAATATAGTAACGGGTATGTCACAATAAGAAAAAGACGAAAGGCAGGAGTATTGTGAGAGTTTAAGAGAGATTCTGAGGACCTGTAAGGATAACGAAATATTAATTTTGTTAGGTGTTTTCAATGGATGGGTGGGAGTAAAGCGAGATGGATTTGAAAGGGTTTAAGGTGGATTCAGCGATAAGAGTGTGAACAAAAGTGGAAAAGAACTGCTTGAGGTTTGTTTGGACTGGAGCCTTTGTGTGACAAACACCATGTTTGATCACAAAAGGATACATTTGTATACACGTGAGGCGAAAAATGTTAGAAGAAGTATGATTGATTTTGTAATAGTAGATGAACCACTGAGAAAGAATGTGTTGGATACGAGAGTGTTTCGAGGGATCGGCATCCATACAGACCACTTTTTGGTGTTAAGCCGGATAAGTGGGCTCTTTAGAGGATGGCGACTACGAGAAAATAATCAAGAGAGGGTCTTGGAAAGAATAAAAGTAGAAAATCTGCAAGAGAAAAAAGTGAAAGATGAGTACCTATAAACGAAGATTGGTAGCAAGATTTGAGAGGTTCGATGGCATAAATGATATGGAAGAATTATGGCATTCCTTTAACCCCTCCCGCGCCGGACGTAAAAAATAAAAAATGGCCGCTAGTGCAGGTTGCTTTACCTCTTGATCGAGCAACAGCTGACCAGCGTCATTATTTTACCTATATCTCAGTTAGTTTTAAACGTATCACAAAAGTAATGACGGTTTTTGTATCCTTGAAATATGCTTAGAAAACTTATTATAGATATATGATGTATAATTACCTTTTCTCTGCAGTTCGTTGAAATAAAAATCGTCTTCAATAAAATTTTAAACACACACTATCTCACAAATATTTAGCATTTTAGCAATTATTCACATCACTTTATATACCTTACTTAATTAATTATTGAATTTAAGCAACAGTTAATATCAACTTCACTTATATTTTAATAATCAACAAAAGTTTAAACACATCATCGGAATACGAAACGTGTGCCGACTTAGATACACTTTCGTAAATATCAAAATCAAAAGTTTATTATTTTATTATTATTAATCATTATTTTGTGACAAATAAGAAAGGTTATGAGTAATAATACCGACTTTTAACTACCTAATCTTACAAAAATCTTTGCCGTGTGGTTGACGGCATAGAATACAAATGTCACCAACCCCTATCTTCCCGTGGGTGTCGTAAGAGGCGACTAAGGGATAACACGATGCAAATACCATCTTTGCGTAGAGACGGAAAACTCGACATCAAACCCTATACGACTGCCTCGTTGGTCTCGCGGCATAAATGTGCGCGTGGGATCGGGAGGTCCCGGGTTCGATTCCTGGGTCGGGCAGTGTTATTGGGTTTTTCTGTCACGAAATTCTCAGTAGCAGCACGGAGTCTGGAAATGTGCCCGGTACGGCAATAGGCTCGCCCCTTATTACGTGGGACTAAAGTATATCCGGCGAAAAGTGGGTGTAGAAATACACCTCTGCCTACCCATTCGGGGATAAAAGGCGTGACGTTATGTATGTATGTATGTAATCTTACAAAACTGAAATGCGAACGGGTGTATTTACAACTTGCCGCCAATTTTGATAATGATATTTTGAAAATCGTTTTTCGTTATAATTTAAACAATGATGATATCTTAACTATATTTTATAGCAAACAAGATTAGTTTCCGAGTATAATGACATATAATAAATATAAGGAAATTACGAGATTGCGACGCTACACGTTTTTCAACGCAGAGCTGTAGTCACTCTAACGCGCGCGAAATCGGACTTGTGGCAAACAATTTTCAGTCGTTATTATTGCAAAAAAAAGTCTTTAAAAATGACAACCAATTACAATGCAGAATTTCAAAGAATATTCATACCTTGCAATAGTGGGACATAATCTTATTGGTGGAATTATTTTAACGTCATTTCAAGTAGTGAAACATGGCGCTGTCGTTGCGGGACATACGTGTTTCCCGCAAGCGCTGGACGGAACAAATTTTCCTGGGACATACGTATGTCCCGCCTGCGTTCCAGAGGTTAAAGAAGAGGTAGTATGTGTAGCGTCGGAAGTATGTGGTGTGATCAAGAGAAGGAAACTACGAAAGGTTAAGAATACATTGTGGGACAAGGATGTACAATCAGCAGTATCGGAGATGAAGAAAGAGTGGTTAGATTGGTTGGCTGCCAGAGCAAATGAAAGAATGGGAAAGGCAACGAGTTTTGACATAGATAAAGCAAGAAAGGATTTTGTTAGGTCGAAAGAATAGTTAAAGAAATGGTTAAAAGGAAAAAAGAGGAAAAGAAAGATGAGTTTGATAGTAGATTATCTGAGGACTTTCGGAGAAACATTAAGTTTTTCTGGAAATCCGTTCGTGCAGTTCGAGGAAAAACTCAATCCTCAGAATACACAGCAATCAGAGACAAGAATGGAAAGATATTGAATGATGAATCGTGTGTGCTGAAGAGACGGAAAGAGTATTTTGAAGGATTATTTGAAAGAACGACTACAGAGACATCAACAGGTGAAATGAATGGTAATGATAGCAATGATGAAAACGATATTGGCGTGGATGAGATTTTGAAGGCACTGGCCAGTATGAAATTAGGTAAGGCTGCAGGGTATGATAGGATTACAGTCGAAATGCTGAAGGCTGGACAGGGCATCATAGTTAGTCAGTTGCAGCGTTTAGTTAACTTGTGCTTGAGCACTGGCCGAGTACCTGATGACTGGGCCACAGCAGTAGTTGTGCCTCTTTATAAAGGAAAAGGCTCGCAACAAGACTGCAAAAACTATAGAAGCATAAGCCTTCTCAGCATTGTTGGCAAATTGTATGCGAAGGTACTGATTGAAAGAGTTATGAAAGTAACCGACAAGAAAATATGGGATGTACAAGCGGGATTCCGAACGGGTATGGCGTGTACGGATCAAGTCTTTTCCTTGCGATGCATAGCCGAGAAATTTTTGGCCAAAGGTCAAAAGGTCTACTGCGCATTCGTGGATTTGGAAAAGGCTTACTATAAAGTGGTGAGAAATGAAATGTGGTCAGTACTGTCGATGTATGGGGTGAACAGCAGCCTCATTCGAGCTCTGAAATCCCTTTATGGGGATTCTAGAGCTTGTGTGAGGATAAACGGGGCATACACTGACTGGATTACCATCAACACAGGTGTTAGACAGGGATGTGTAGCGTCGCCGTGGCTGTTCAACCTCTTCATGGACAGTTGTTTGCCAGATTTGAAACATAGTGATTGTGGATTAAGGATGAATGAGTTACTTGTCAAATGCCTCCTTTATGCTGATGATCAGGTTATACTTGCATCTTCAGTGGAGGAGTTGCAGGAGATGGTAACAATCATGCATGGTACGTTAGAGAGGAAAGGAATGAAAGTGAATGTATGTAAAACGAAAGTTATGGTTTTTGAAAGGTAGGAATGCGTTACGGCTTGTAATGTTACGAGTATGATAGATGGACAGCGAGTGGAGCAAGTGAAGGAGTTTGTATATTTAGGTACGCTGTTTACAAGAGATGGTAAGAATGTAGAAGATATTGAAAGAAGAGTTATGTATGTGAGTGATGCAGGTGATAGAGTGAATGGAGCTCTGAAGGCGTTTATGAATAGCCAAAACGTGTCAAAAAGAGCACGTTTGGCTGTGCATAGAGGGGTGTTAGTACCTACTCTTATGTATGGTACTGATAGTTGGGTATGGCAGAAGAGTCATAAAAGTCGAATAAATGCCGTAGAAATGAGAGCACTTAGAAGTATGTGTGGTGTTTCTCTGACTGACAGAGTAAATAATTGTGTGATAAGAGAGTGTTGTGGGGTAAAAGAACATGTAGTGACAAGCATCGAGAAAGGTATGCTAAGATGGTTTGGGCACGTGGAGAGGATGGATGACGAAAGACTGACCAAGCAGATATATAAGGCAAGTGTGAAAGGGACAGGACGAAGGGGAAGACCTAGGCGGACGTTCTCTGACCAGATTGGAGACATCCAAAAAACAAGACAGGTGAGAGAGTACCCTGAACAGAAGAGCATGCATGAGGAATCTGATGGGAGTGAATGAAGCAAGAGAGATATGTCAGGATCGGTGCAAATGGCGTTCCGTGGTCTCTGCCTACCCCTCCGGGAGACATGCGTGAGTCTATGTATGTATATTACTGACTGACTAACAGGAAAGCTACTGCCAGAAGTATAAGACGCAAGAAGCTGATATTTGTCATGTATGTTCCTTGGGAACCGTATTGGTGCATTAAGAAGGGATTTTCTGAAATTCCCACGATATCGGGCAGAAACGATTAAATTAGAAAAATGTACGGGCGTAGCTCTCAGTTGCTCGCGCGCAGCGAACGCGGTAGGTCGTTGACCTACTTATTAATTACGGTGTCCGTTTGATTAGATATAACCACGATATGGCTAAATGTGCTTAATGTGCGAAAGTCGTAACGAAAAAAAATACTGGAGTGCAGTGTAAGAAATGCAATAAATGGTTGCATAGTGCTTGTGTTTCATTAACCAACGAACAACTTAGTGCAATTTCGGCTACTGAATCGGTTGACTGGAAATGCCGTAACTGTGTAGGTACAAAATTAAAGCATATCTCGTGCATTCTACCGGACCCTGAGGAAGAAGACTCGGACCAAGAAGGAGGAGAGGGTCTTATAATTACCCATAAAGATGCCATCCTTTCGATATCTCGCCAAGAAACTCGTGAAATTATACGCCAGGAGCTTCAAAATCCCCTCGATTTTTATTCTAGAAAGATCGACGAATATGAACAAAAAATTAAAGACTACGAATTCCGTGTGAAATTGGTAGAAAACCAATGCAAGGACGCATAAAACAAAATCAAAAACGTATCATTGCAAAACAAAGTCCTGGAACAAAAAATTAATAAACTGCAGCAAGCGTTTTCTTTTAACAAAGTCAAGATCTGTGGGGAGAAGGAAAAGGAGGGCGAAAACACAATGGAAATTTTATTTTATTTTATTTTAAAACTTTATGCACAAAAATAGTACAAAGGCGGGCTTAATGCCGTAGGCATTATCTACCAGTCAACCTTTGGGTGATGCAGAGAAACATGTAATAGGTGCAGTTCATAAATGAGGATGGAAAAGAAACAGAAACCTACTCATTAATATAAAATATAATATAATATATACCCAATATACATGCTTACATATTAAAGGCAGCGATAGCCGAGTGGATATACCAACAGACTGCCATGCAGAGGGTATCGGGTTCGAATCCACGGCGCGCACCAATGACTTTTCGGAGTTATGTGCGTATTGAATTGTTAATTATCGCTTGTCCCGTGCCTCGGTGAGCACGTTAAGCCGTCGGTCCCGGTTGTCATGAAGATCTTTGACAGTCGTTACAGGGCGTCAGTACCTTCTAAAATAAACTGACACTAGTCCAAACCATGGAATATCGCTATCCCTTCGGGTTGCGGAGGTCAGACAGGCAGTCGCTCTGTGGAAAAGCTAATATTCAGCCAAATCCGGTTAGACTAGTAAGCGGACCCCAGATTGAAACTGGGACAACGCTAAGAGAAAGAAAGAATACATACTTACATATTATAAATATATATTGATTACAAACTACATAAGTATAATTATATTCATTATAAATACACAAATTTATATTTTACAATTCCAATAAATACATATATACCTAAGTATATAATATAAATAAACGATAAAATACCTATGTCGATTCAGTAAATGCGTCTTAATAATTCTGATCTCAAGAGGGAGAGCATTTCAGAGAAGGATAGATTGTATATTAAAAGATGAATGTACAAGACTAGAACTGTGAGAAGGGCAAAGAAGCAGAAGATTGTTAGAGGAACGTAGATTTTTCTCATGAGTATTACGCAGAAATTGAAAATGGGAACTTAAATAGTCGGGCGCACAAGGAGAGTGCAGTAAAGAATGTAGAGTACATAAAGTACGCAAGTTACGCCGTTGACGTATTGGTAACCATCGTAACTTTAATCGGTAATCAGAAATATGATCACATTTGCGGAGATTGAAAACGAATCTAATGCAATTATTGAGAAGGCGATCGAGCTAATTGAGAAGATCTGCATTAAGGTCGAGATAGCACACGTCACCATAGTCGATGATGGAAAATATAAAAGACTGTACAAGCATTTTCCTAGTCCCGAATGGCAGAAAGTTCTTCAGGCGATAAAGCGACCGCAAGGCACCAGTGACTTTACGATTCACAGGTTTAATTGCCGTACCTGTCTGCCAAAAGCTAAAACAAAAACCCAACAACATTTTAAAAGTCTACAGAGAAATCAAACCTAGCGACCGCCTAACGGGCAAGGGCTCAAAGGTCAATGCGTCGCTCGCATCACCTATTATTGTATCCCTGCGAGATAACAGCCGTGATTATTGTCTCGATGCGTCAAAAAATACAATAATTTGTGCCCGCGACATAGGTGAAGAGAGTGATGAAAAAAATTTCGTACGGGAATTTCTTAGCCCTAAAACTGCGTACTTGCTATGGAAAACAAAAGCCGATCTAAGGGAAACGTTGCTGTGTAAATATGTGTGGTGCAAGAACGGAGTTATAATGGTACGTAAGCAAGACGGTGACAAAAAGTGTACACCGTGCGCTCAAATAGTGACATCGAAAGGATTGTCAAGGAACTACAAAATTCAAAATAGGTATGCATAACACAAACATGGATGAGCTGATATGATGTATCCTGACACTGTAAGTACCTACCTGTATTTATATCGTCAGCTTCACCTAATATACTTGTTTATATGAATAGTAATCACACATATCCACACTTATTAGATACTGTGCAAGACTCTTGGCATGATTTGACCTGCGACATAAAACCGGAAAACAACGAACTATTGATACTGCATGTAAACATAAGGTCATTGACCAAAAATCACACATATCTCGAGTATATAGTATCTACCAGCCCGGTGATTGTACATATAGTAATCATTACGGAAGCCAATATCTCAGATGCATCGAAATCTATGTTTGAATTTAAAAAAAACTACTCAATGTACACGGAGCTAAGAAGCAATAGACGGGGAGGCGGCATTGTTATATACGTACATAAGAGTATTTCAATCGCACTGCAAACGGCTTGTGTTGTGAATTTTGAGTATATCGTTGGTGAAGTGGAGACGTTCGATGGGTATAGGTCGATATTGTGTGCCGCATACAGACCGCCTCGCCTGAGCAAGTGTCTCTTCATAAGTGAATTATCGCGATTATTATCTAGTATTCCAGAGAAACAAAATTGTATCTATATCGGTGATATTAATATTAATCTTAAGAGTACTAACAATCCCATTGTAAATACGTACCTTAACTCATTGTATGAACTAGGGCTGGAAAGCTGTATTACTCACTATACCAGAATTGATAATAGCTTAAACGGCATATCCAAATCGTGCATAGATCATATATATATGAACGTGACGTCGACGACGATGACTACGCAACCATTTAATTCGATCGGCTGTCCTACAAAACGCTATAGCCCATCATTTTATTACCGGACTTGGAATAACTAGTTATAACCTAAAAAAAATCAGCGTCAGACAATTATTAAAATTAATAACGATAAGGTCAGAGAACAGCTGAGTACAGTAGACTGGTCCCCGGTTCATAGAATGAGCGATGTAGCGGCTGCTGACGCTACAAATTATATACAAGGCACGCTATTGTGTAAGTGCTGCGCAGCAGTCCTCTCCACGCTCCCCTACAGTTAGGTCGTAGCTTTATAGTTTATTTATAATTATGTGGTACCACAGTAAAAGTATATACTGCAGTATTTGCCATCTTTATTTATCTCTCTACTCATCATCTTATCAACCCCCTACATTGGTGACCCCGACGTGATTCAATAATGGGGGGAATATTGTAGCGGCTGCTGACGCTACAAAATATACAACGCGCGCTAACGTGTAAGCGCGGCACAGCAGTCGTTTCCACACTCCCCCACAGTTAGGTCGTAGTCATATTATAGTATATTTATAATTATTTTGTGGATCCACAGTCAAATATATATCTTGCAGTATTTGGAATATTCTTTATCTCTCCCCACAAACAACATTATCAACCCCCTACATTGGTGACCCCTGACAACGGACACGTAACCTTCGGCACGGTTTCGGCAACGCGGCATCGACGCACGTGCACATGGTCAGCGGAATCAAATAAGCGCATGTGCAGCGTGGCAACAGCGTGCAGCCAAGCGGCCTGGACACGAAGGCATCCTGGACTCATGGAAGACGACTCGCCCTTTTCACTACGACCGAAAGGGCTGACGACCTAACTGCGGAGAACATCAGAGTCAGGACACGTGCAATGCGTGGAGGATTTGCATACATGTGGAACCATTGGAAAAAGCAACACGACGATCTGCCGTCAACAGCGACTACGGCATTATGGGCAGCAGCGGCATTTCGGAGTGGCATACGACGGCGGCGGCACTTTGCAGGACGGCGGCACTCTGCAGGACAGTGCGTACGTCGAGGCACAACGCGTAAGGCGTATTGACCTTGGTGGCGAGGCAGCATTCCGCACCAAGTCGGATAATACGCAGCTTACTCCGAGGACGAGGAACGACATGGGACCGGCGGTGGCACTCTACGGGCTCTACGGGACAGTGCACACGTCGATGCGGCTGATCACACTTGGAGGCGAGGATGGATACCGCTCAGTGTTAGATAGCGCACCCTGTCGTGCCTCAGTACGGCCCAGGCAGCATACGAAGATCGCTGGCGGAATCGGTGAACGTATTTGCTTCTTCGTACGACTAGCTCTCTCTACAAGCGGCTTACGAAGAGCAAAGGAAGTTCGAAAGTAACGGCAGTAATGTTCAGATATTGTGTTTTTTAAATTAAAAGTAACTTTATATCGGTTCTAAAAATAAATTCTTAGTTTATAGATTTAAAGAATCCCACATGTGGCATCCGTACAGTGTTTTTACTTAGTATGCATTCTCAGAACTAGCGCTCCGGTAACTCGATACAGGTTAATGATAAGACGCGATTCGCGAGCGCTAGCAGAAGTTACTGATTATCATTTTATGTTGTTTATTTTTTGTACCTATGTTAATATTGATCTCGCGTATTGTTAAATTTGTAGTTTCGTTCTTTTTCTTTTTAATAAAGAGGGGAGTATTGTAGCGGCTGCTGACGCTACAAATTATATACAAGGCACGCTATTGTGTAAGTGCTGCGCAGCAGTCCTCTCCACGCTCCCCTACAGTTAGGTCGTAGCTTTATAGTTTATTTATAATTATGTGGTACCACAGTAAAAGTATATACTGCAGTATTTGCCATCTTTATTTATCTCTCTACTCATCATCTTATCAACCCCCTACAAGCGACCCAAACCAAACAGAATGTTTCATTCGAACCACATTTCAAACTGCCTATAACGATTGTAAACAAAAAAATTCAGGCAATACAAACAAGCGAAATCAATGGAAATGGGTAACAGATAAATTAAAACATATGTCAAATAAAAAGAAAGAGCTTCTTCAAATATGTAATTCTGATCTGAGTGATAGAAATAATAGGCAAATTTATAACACATACAAAAACACAACTAAAAAGTTAATGGCTAAGGCAAAAAATAAATACATAAGGCAAGATATATGTAATAATTTTCATAACCCCAAAAAAATGTGGGAAATTATAAATAGGCTCACAGGTAGAATAGTAAAGGTAATAGGTGATATCATCCTTAGATCGTTTACAATGAAACCTCAACTCTTATCGAATAAGTTCGCGAATGACTTCAATACAAATGTAGAAATAGCCAAAACTGTATGCAACCGGCCAATGCTTGATGAGGGGACGCACGAGGCCGTTTCAAACGTTTTCATACGACAAAAAGATAAATAATGAAACAATGCTCAAAATTATGAACAACCTAAATTATAAAAAAAACCCCGGCTTTGACCAAATAAGAGCAAAAGATGTTAAGACAATATCGAAAGAAATCACACCTGTTCTGACCCACTTAATTAACACTTCTATATCAAAGTCCGCCTATCCAGATAACTAAAAATTGGTATAATAAGACCTGTTCATATAAAAGGCACTCACGCGGATACTAATAACTATAGACCTATAACAATTCTATCATGTGCAGATAAAATTATTGAAAAATATGTTGGGAGTGTTTTGAGCGACTTCTTATCAAGCAATGGAATAATTCACGAAAGGCAGTTCGGGTTAAAAAAAAACAAAAGTACTACGCAATAGCTGTCACTTTTCACTGATGAAATTAATGATAACGTGAATAACAGGAAACATCTTATAATAATAATGATAGATTTCAGTGAAGCTTTTGATGCGCTGAATTATAAAGTGCTTTATAAAGAAATGGAGCAAAATGATATACGAGGTCCGTGTTGGAGTGGTTTAAAGATTATCATAGAAACAAATATAACATAGTTAGCATAGCAGGAACACACAGTGAACAGATACCGACCCGCCATGGCACGGCCCAAGGTTCGATTGTCGGTCCAACTGAATACCTAATATACGTAAATGATATGTGTAACATATTTAGAAATTGTTCCGTCTACCAATTTCTACGTCTACCAAAGGTACGTGGTATATATCCCGGAGAAACAGTAAAAAGTAATTATAGTGTCCAGGATAGTTTAAATTCCTATATTAACATTTTACCTAAAAGAATTAGGCCAAATAATGTTCGTACCTTATCATATCTACCTGTGTATAAACTGCCTAATTTAAATAATGTGTATGGTAAAAGGGTTTGGTCGTATACTCTCTCAAATACAATTAATAAATTGCCAAAATATCTATCATGTCAACTAGACAATACAAAAGTAAAACAAATTAAAAACAATATCTAGCATGACAAAAATATATTTCTTCTTTTCCATTTTTCGTATACTCACACGAAAAATAGGCCACTCTGGTATCGGGGTTTTCAGACTTCTCGAAGGCCTCCGACATGGCCTAATGTTGTTGTATTGAGACAAGAAACGGGACTGATAGCTTTCGTGTCATCCAAAGCACAGTAGCCCTCTGATGTAAGTTGCCACACGCAGTCACCCATCCAGTGGTGACCTTTGCATGCGTTGCTTATTTTTACCAAATTATTACGCTATAAGCGCCGACACAATACGCCTAGATTACTAGTTTTACGAGAAAAATAATCTAAATAGCGAGCAGTCATTACAGAAACTCCTATGGCAACAAATGCCACATATATTCTTTGTAACAACCTATTCACTGAACTCAACAATAGGCCGAAGCCAGCTATCGGCCGCAGAATCGCAACTGTACTCCCCAAAGGCCGTATACACGTTATCTTTTATTCATTTAATCCGTGGTTGTACGTCAATTTCGGCCTTAGTGTCTAGATTGATAATGTAAAACAAATACGTGGTGGGATCGGCCTTGCGTTCGCTCCTGTTCTCTTGTAACAATAAACGAGAGCTGAATATAATATTATGTGTATCAAAAGAGGTTACTTGCAAAAAAACATAATTAAAAAATGAGGAGCCATTTCTTTGAACGCTTAAAAAATACTTCTGTTCTGTTTTTTGGTTTTTTGTAGTTTTAGTGTAGCTCTCTCTCTCTCTCTCTCTCTTCGATCGCAAAGATAATTAAGGTGTAAAATAAGTCTAGAATTTTGCTAATGCGAAGGGTTGTCATTTTAACCTGATAGCAAAAGCACGATAAACCGCTGCCGGTTCAGGCACTATTTGTATCACAAGTTATAAATCAAAGACATGACGGTCAATATTTTGTTTGTTTCTAAGCGTTGAACGGCTTCTTTAGTCATTTGCTTGTTATTTATCCTTAAAAACCTACCCAAATTTTCATTTTGTAGCTTGCAAGAATAAGTTTAAAATAATGGACTATTATTTGTTAGAATGAAAAGCGAGGAATTTACTAAGTAAAAACACAAAGTACTGGATGTACTCAAGACAACAATTTGTGACTAACAACTGATGTCTCACGTACACCACATACAGTCAAACCCAAATAAAAAAATTCGTCCATACAGTACGATTAGACCAGCAGCACCTTGAAAAGGTTTTGCAAAATATAATACCAATACTAAAAAAAACCAAAAAATTTGAATATCATAGAATCAACAAAATTAAAAAGTTTTAAACAACAATTTATGTTTGCTTGTGACCGTGAACTTTGACATTCATATATTAGAAAACTCCCAAATAATAACACATTGTCCGCAGTATATCGATAGCTTCCGTTTGTACTCTATTTGGCATTCCCGGTTTTATAGTCGGGAAAGTCCTCATAAAATAAAACGGAATTACAAAACAACCGTCTTCCACACGAGAAATTTCCGAGACCTTCGCCAAAAATACAAATTTTACGATAATAGTCGTAAAATTTAAAACAGAAACATAAGTAATACTGTGTAAGCAGGATTATACCTGTGAAGTGTTAGAAGCGTCTATAAACGTAACTTATGAAAAACTTATTAATACAACATGTAACAAATTTAAATGCACTTCCTGAAAGTAGTTTGTTCAGAATCGGCTACTGAATCCATTACTGTCATTTTTAATATTGTTTATTTTTTGTTCTAAAATAATAAAAATAACGTAAATTATAGTCACTCATTTATTTCAAAAGTTGAAATATACGAAAATAAACCTTAAGTCAAAGCAGAACGCCTTCTTTTAAAATGCATTTGTTTAATGGTTCGACGTTCGGTCACACGAACGCACACATTAGTACAACACAATAGCGGCAAAAGACAATACACACAATTTACCACGAAAATATCTATCATCTATCTTTCGCTTACTTAATAATCAACAGGCAAGAGCGAGACGTAATGTGTCGCCCGCGCTGGCCAATGACAAGCGCTGGCGATGCGCTTTGACAAGTTATGACAAGTATCTAGTCATCCATCGGGAATCTGTCAGCGAGAGTTGCGATTGCGAAATAATATTTTAATTGTGTGAATAAAATTGTAATTATCAACATGACGGTGCTGGTGTGGAACGTTCTGCATCATCTTGATGTTAAATGTACCGGACTTTTTCACTGTGGGAAAATGTTAAATCACTAGTTTATTGTGAGGAGACAACAAGTGCCTAGGAGTTAAGTTGATACATATTAGCAGAATATTAGCTGCTTTTGAAATAGTGAAAAGTGAAGTGATAAGTGGACTAAAATAATGTGATTTTATCCTGTAAGTTATTTGATTATTCTATTAATGTAACTATTAATTTACAACTTTAAACACGTCGATCTTGCTTTATTCTCTCATTGATATTCTTTTACTTTATCTATCAATAATGCTAGGTAACTAAATAGTCATTTACAATATTATGAAACAATGGATCGTGTGCATGTTATTAACAAACAATAAATAATTTTATACAAAGTCGACTGTCCACTCCAAAGCCGAAAAGTGTGATGGAAAGAAATAGGTAGTTATATCTTTGGAAATATCAACAGTAGCTGACAAATTACTCAAACATCATTCTTGTAAACCCCACTCTATCAGAGTGTTGTATAAAGACTAAATTTGAAACAATTTGTTTATATCGTATCGTATTTCTTTCCTATCAGATCGCTGTCGTCTGTTTACCATAGCAACCGTTTCGTGTGTTTGTGTGCGTGCGCAAATTTATAGTGACCACGCTTTTTACTTTTAATCGAGTTTATACTTTCTTCAAAAAACAATATTTACGCAAATAAAAAACAAAATTCAATGCATGCATTATGATTGTAGCAAGTTATTCTAATTGGGGTGTCTGAGGATGTGCGTTATTTCATTTACACATTGTATAATTATTTCGTATTTTGTACGTTTTTAGTTTCAACTATAAAAGCGTACGTTAAATTATCTAAATTGATAAACTAATTATTGAATACATTCATTTCCGGTGCTTGTTTAATGTCATTTTCAGAGTTACCATATACAAAACAATCGTATTTGTTTAATAGAAAATAGGTAAGTAATCTTTTTAACCTACATCTAGAAACAATTCACGATAATGTTAAAAAAATATTTTATGTATATTATATTGTATAAAAAGAAGATTTTAATTATGATATAAATAAATATATTTCTTTTACTTGATCTGAGATATCATTTAATTAGAGGTATCAGTAGGCAATTGCAAGATAATTAATGACAACACTAAGTAAAATGTCTACATTGTCAGTATCCTTACTCCTTGCCCTTGTTTATGATCCCTATAGACCGTGCCACGAGAATATAGACTTTTTGAAACAAAGAATTTCTACTAATTAACTTAGCGACAGCTCTGTCAAAAACAAATAATGTCAAATCCAATGAGCGCAACGGTACACAAATATGTGTCATTGCAAAGTAATATGTCAATTGATCGGGTTTTTATCGATATATGCGCTACCAACAGTGTTTTGTGGTACTGGAATATGTCAGACGCCTGGAATGTCAACATTTTGCGTTAATCCATTATTTTTTTTTAATTCTTAGGCATTTATCAAAGGATAAAACATATTTTTTGGATGTTAAGAATATTTTTGGTGTCGCAATGCTCGTCCTGCGGTCGGCATCTCGGAAAAGCGGGTGCAGAATTGCAGATGGCAATCTAGTATATAACGATTTTGTTTAAGTTCATTGTGACGTTTTCATTCATACACAATGTAAAATCTCTATGCCTAGACATTTTAATGTAATGCTAATAGCTAGTGGTCTGTAATATTATTCATTAGTGGTATTTTTTTTTATATTTACGATAGCTTAGCTATTGACTATACGATCGAGTACCATGTTTGTACTCTATAATTGACATCCATGGCTCTCTTTTGTTGTCTTGCATTTACAGAATTACTTACGTGTGAAAACTAAAAAAAATCGGCAAATTCATGAAAATACTTCCCGGAAATTCGAATACTCAAACACAAAATAAAATATGTTTATTTTTGTAAAGTTTGAAAAAAAAATAGTCACGACAAGAATTCATAGATAATAACATATAAATTCGAATACTTAGTAGCATAATTGAGCATTGAAACAAAAAAACTTCTGTTCAAAAAGCATAAAAGTTCACTAAGGCATAAAATCTCAAAAACAACTGTTAGAAACAAAGGTTGTGAAACCCTGAATGTGTGTTTGCAAAAAATGTATCTTCTCGTGGCACCAACTATAGTCTGTGACATTGTCAACGTTATTTTCTTTCCGAAAAGCTTGTTTGGTAGTGTTCTCGTTGTTTTCGCAGTTTTTTGTTGAATTATCTTTATTGTTGAGTCTTGCTTACCCCCTGGACTTGATTCGCAGCCCCATACGACGACTTGTGCTTTCTTACGGACTATCTGCGCTCAAAACATCTGGACCTATAGCTTTTTCTACACGGACTTCGACTGTGCCTTAAGATTTTGTTATGATGCGAAGTAGCAGGCCTACACGCATAGATATTGTGCGTGAATTGTAACATTTGCGTCAATACTCTCCGGCGATATCGCATCTTAGATCAGAACACAAGAGTTTGTACTTTGCTCTGCAACTGGGTTTATCCACAAATCGTAAGTTTTTAACCATTATTATACTTACTTACTTACCAATTTAGCGTAAGTATCAGTGAATTTTCAAAGCAGTTTAAAATATTACAAAATTCGGTAACATTAGTCTATCTAGATGTAGTGTGATGCATTTTTTTTTTCCTGTAGTAATAATTGCTTTTCTTAATTTTTAGATTACTGATGATGATTATGTTTGTGAAGCATGTTGGGAACTCGCTATGGATTGAGTAAATCAGAGTTTGCAGCAAGATGCTAATGAAGGTGAACAAGCTGGATCGTGTCCACGTGGCCATAGAAATGTGTGCCTTCTGTGTGGATGTAGTACGAAGGCAAAGTGACAAAATATTAAAAGATAGCCTGACCGAACTACAACAGAACATGATAAATAGTATCCAAATGAAAATAGAACCACGTCAGGTCCATTCATCTTTAATTAGTATTTATTAAATAATCAATCCTTCTGCAGTGTTTTATTACTAAAGAGTTGTATAAGTCTATTGGTGTCTCTTTTAAAGCAATCTAATACAAATTGTCTGTTTTTAATCAATAATGGGGTAAGTATTTGATTACAAAATCATTCCTTTATTTCATTAGCAGCTGTCACCTTCAGATAAGGTTTGTCATGCCTGTTGGTACTAAGAAGCGCACTAAGAGAGATCCCATATCCTTATCCTTACTAATATTATAAATGCAATGTTTATTTGTTTGTCTGTTTGTTACGCACGAAAAAATTACTGAACCGATTAGAATGAAACTAGGCGCACAGATATACCATAACCTGGAATAGGATATAGTATACTTTTTACCCTGGTATTGAGTTCCTGTAGGATAATTTTCGACTTCCACGCGGGCAAAAGCTAGTTCCTTATAAAAGCAAGTGACTTGTAGATATCTATTTGTTGCCATGACGTCTAATCTTAAGAGCTTTATATTGAAATGTACCTAAGGCTGCCAAACCGTGGTCAAGTGAGTTACGTACAATACATATCAATATAAATTGTACGGTAGCTGGCGACGTCGCTATGGCCTCATAATGAGGTGGAGCTCTAATACCTAATCAATAAAATTGTGAAAGATAAAGGATTACATAAATCCTACATAGTCTACATCCCTATTTCGTGATGGAACTTTGATTTTTTAATATTAGGTACTTATCAAGTCTAGATACTGATCTTGAATCAGTCTAGGTATATTCTATCAATGCTTTTTGCACATCACCACCCCTTATCTAAATGTATTGAATGCATTTGTGTAGTTACAAAGTTGTTTTCTATTAACATAACCTTAAAATATAAACAATGTTCATATCTTTTTTTACGGCCTCCTAAAATAAAAACTCTTGATGATTATGTTTAAGTAATAGAACCCCTTTGTTTTTAACATTTTTTCATACATAGACACTTCGAATCGATTTCAAATAAAGTGTTGTATGGGAACTTGCCATTGTTCTTTAGCTTTATACGTACATACATATGTAGACTCACGCCTGGTTCCTGGAGGGGAAGGCAGAGACTACGAAACGCCATTTGCAACGATCCTGACATATCTCTCTTGCTTCATTCACTCCCATCGGATTCTTCATGCATGCTCTTCTGTTCAGGGTACTTCTCACCTGTCCTGTTTTTAGGATGTCACCAATCTGGTCAGAGAACGTCCGCCTGGGTCTTCCCCTTCGTCCTGTCCCTTCCACACTTGCCTTATATATCTGCTTGGTCAGTCTTTCGTCATCCATCCTCTACACGTGCCCAAACCATCTTTGCATACCTTTCTCGATGCTTGTCACTATATCTTCTTTTACCCCTCAACACTCTCTTATCACACAATTCTTTATTCTGTTAGTCAGAGAAACACCACACATACTTCTCAGTGCTCTCATTTCTACAGCATTTATTTTACTTTCATGACTCTTCTGCCATACCCAACTATCACTACCATACATAAGAGTAGGTACTAACACCCCTCTATGCACAGCCAAACGTGCCTTTTTGGACACGTTTTGGCTATTCATAAACGCTTTCAGAGCTCCATTCACTCTATTACCTGCATTAACTCTTCTTTCAATATCTTCTACATTCTTACCATCTCTTGTAAACAGCGTACCTAAATATACAAACTCATTCACTTGCTCCACTCGCTGTCCATCGATCATAATATTACAAGCCGTAACGCATTCCTTCTTTTCAAAAACCATAACTTTAATTTTACTTAATACACACTATATACATAAAACAGTAACAATATGTATGGTTTGAAACAGATCACAATGTTTCATTCTTTGAATAGTTCATACTTTTATCCTTTTTTTGGAAAGAGTGATGCAGTTAAAATCATCATTCCGATCTTCATACGTGTGAGCATACACCATGACCGTTGTCGACCAATTGCTTCCAATGTTCAAAGTTACTGATCACGTACAATAAAGTTTTACATAAAACAAACATTTGGCACATTTTAATGTAAATGGTAATCAGAGTTAATTTTGAGGAAAAAGATGGAAATTTTGCCAAATCGACGATACCTAATTTTAAGTGCATGTCTGCTGTGACTGTTTTATCTACTAAACTTGTTTGAGTTGGCAGCTGACACCTTATAAGTACGAAACTAGTGCAAGTGAGGTCGATTATTATGCATTACTTTAACCGTATATATATCATAACCTTAACCGTTTTATTAAGTAAGTACTATTTAAATAAAATTGCAATAGATGCCGTCGTTTGGCGCCATCTACCGGCAAATTGCAAGAATTACGACACCATAAAACTGAATCATAAATTGCCGAGTTGCTTCCAGTAACTGAATAAGTGAGTAATCGAATAACTGTTACAGATTAATGGAAGCTGAAATCTCAGAGATGAAGATATAAATTTGCCTGTTAATATTAATTTGCCTGTTAATAATTATTTGCCCATTTATGTTTTATTGCTTCATGATTTATAATCTGGGTAAAGGACATTGGGCAAATAGTATGGGAGAAAAACCCACGGCGGACAGACATGAAATTGTGAGTATATATCAGTAAATATTTCTAGTTCATCATGGTAAGGGTCGCTTTCTTGTGGGTTGTGGGAATTAAAAAATAAATCATATTTTTAACATTATTTACTCAGCGTAATCAATGTCTATTGTAATTTCGTCTAAAAATACCGCAGAGGCTTTGATTTCTTGTTGGTGCCTAGCCGAAGATAAGAAAATAAATGATAATACTGACAATATGCGCGCAACTGCCTATGGTACGGAGGCTAAGTATACACGAGCAGTAATAATTTTCAACAGTTTGTTTTCCTTGTCTCGCCTGGTTTATATTAAAATATCTTTGAGGTATTGTCGCGCTCTGACATGTCTCGACTGAATTCGTCCTCTTATCAATATTTTATTGGTTAACGTTAACGGACTGCCATGCAGAGGGTTTTGAATCCACGGCGCACACCAATGACTTTTCGAAGTTAAGTGTGTATTATATTGTTAATTATTGCTTACTCCGTGCCTCGGAGAGCACGTTAAACCGTCGGTCCAGGTTGTCATTAAGATCTTTGACAGTCGTTACGGGGAGTCAGTACCCTAAAAAAACTGATACTGGTCCAAACCATGGAATATCGATTTCCCTTTGGGTTGCGGAGGTCAGACGGCAGTCACTCGGTGGAAAAGTTGATGTTCTGTCATATCTGGTTAGACCAGTCAGCGGACCTCGGGCTCCAAGGCTTGTAAGTCTTGGATGCAACCGGGAGAACGTTAGGGCGATGATGATGATGATGATCAATATTTTATTGTTTATAAAATCTTGGTCTCATATGCTCATGGCAGTAAGACTTGTCCAATCTTGGATCCCAATGTAAAAAATATCAGTTCTTCGTATGTCAACTGTGGGAAATCTCGAAAATCTGGATTGTTTTCATCTAATGGCATGAATGATCACTCAGCAGGCACATGCATGCACTCGACAGACCCGATTTGTAGCAATTTTTACCAGAACGACAATTTATATTACTTAAATACAGTATTAGATTTTTCCTTTTTTGTAGCTCAAACGTTGTCCTCCCATGGATTCCAAAAAAAAAATCTCGTATGTACTGGTAAGCGCATTCATGCCCTTTCATTTTATACCAAGTTCGTCAATGTCCGTGACCGGGTCGGAATACCCCCAATGTCCTTTTCTAGTAGTAACAATGAGTACGTATTGACAGAGAAGAAAGTGATTTTCTTTTATGTTTGATTGCTTTATATTTTATTTCATTGCACACCACACAACCGTATTCATAATCTAGGTTTTATTTCCACAATGGATTTTAAAATCTTTAGAAGGACATAATAATTATATATGATGTTGAAATCACGTAAAGCAACGTATGAGTTATTATAGTTGAATAGCTTTTGCTGCAAGATATTGTTTGTTTGTCCGTGGCTAAAGCTAATGTTCGAAAAATGGCGGATGATATTTTCATCATCATATTCCAATAAGATTTTGTGTGAAAGATTAATAAACGTCAATCCATCTATCCTCTGTTTTTTTCGCGTTAAATATAATTGTAGTATTTTTTTCATTTACTCACACTAATAAACCTTATTTTTGGCACATCATATCACACATTCAAATTATATTATTATCATACCACATATTTAGTCAGCACATTTTTAATCTGTTTGAACTTTAGATTCTTGATCACAGGGAAGAATGTATGTAGGCAACATTTAATTTCACGAATAATAAAACTTAGATAGTAAGAATTTGCGGTATTATGTATGTAGTAGATACCACTTTTGCCCCGATTTTTCCACCGGTCTACATAAACCATGGTCATAGAACAATCATCCGAAAAGACGCAAAAGTATGACATACTTTTTGGGTATTGACTAGCAAAAATACCTAAATATGTTTAACTATCACGTTCTAAGAAAATTGCCAGTTTAAATTGCATCCGTGTGAAACCAGGGCGGGTCGGGCACCTAATAAACTTAAGAATTTTTTTGAACATCTAGTTCACTTTCAGCATTTAACAGAAGCGAAATTTTAGGTTTCCTCTCGAAGCACTTGGAAATACCGTGAAGAAACTGAATTATTTCGAGCTACTTTAAGTACAGTACCATTGAGTTGTTCCATTATTCCTCGGAATGTCTGCCGGCCTGCAGCGAGCTGGATTAATAGGTTTTATTGCGACGGCTGGAATATTTTTTTATTTTATTTTCGTTGTGCGGATTGCCTTGTGGTGTATTAACTAGAAAATATAAATTGGTGGCTGATTATATTGTGCAGCCTGGTTTCCAATTCTTGGATTGGGTATGACGCCTATATTGATTTTTGTTAGAAAATTTAACATATTGCTATATGATAAAAAAATAAGCGAAGTAGATGGGGTAAATTTAACGTCTCACGTATTTTAACAAATCATAATCGAGCGGGGCCTTTATGTAAAACAAAAAAAAGAGATATAAAAAAAGTATTGGAAATAAAATATAGAATTAAAAAAGCTATGTGAATGCATTGACAAACAACGATGGAAGAACAAATTCGATAGAACAATGAGTCACAGACTGCCTGTGGCTCTGTCCATGACCATATAAGGTAACAATTCCTAGCGAAGCGCTCTAAGCTGGCTCCACCCACTGCGTTAAGCGCCTGCGAGATATTATAACGCAATACGCAGTATTACGTTACAAAATGGTAAACCAATGTTAGTAAACTTAATCTACGTTAGCAGCCGAACCTCATGCTACCCACGTAATATATAGGGTATATTCGTCAATGCATGAAGTTCGGCCCAATGACGTAACATTTAACTGTCCCATCTGTTACACGTGTTTAGGATGCTATGGGAGCTGGCGCGAGTTCTGCGCAGGATCGAGGCACTCCGCTTGCGTATGACGGCATGGAAACCATCAATTCTCGCTTCAGCAAACATTGCTGCAGCACTACTTAAACGCGGTATCCCCATAAGCATCCTGAACGCGTTGTTGTACTGAACACGCAGGGAATTGTATGATACAAATATTGATCATAAATTTATTAGAATAAATGTCTTTAAGCTTATATGCTACACACAAATAGAAGTAATGAAAACCAAAAAATATAAATAAATAACCAGATTACAATGACTTTTTCTCTTATTTTGAAAACTAGGAATATAAATTCAAAACATAGAACAATATTCTGCCGAAGTGCCATTATTCCCAGTATAGTGGCTATAACGGCCGCCCGTTCTATTTTAAATTCCACATCGAAATAGTCTCATATCAGCATGGCTGTTTTTTTATTTTACAGATAAACCTAATATTAGGCCATTTGGAAGTAGTTTTATATAAGGTTTCATTAATTTTGTCATATAAGCACAGGTTTCATAATGTTCATCATCATCATCAGTCTGTAGATTTCCACTGCTGGACGTGGGCCTCTCCTATGACACGCCAATGAGCTAGATCTGCAGCTTTTCAGTTTTTTTTACGTCTTTATAATGTTGAAGTATCGTTTATTATTTTTCTCCCATTAAAAGATTTTTAATTATTTATTTTGATATAATTATGTCTTTTCAAATCTATTAAATGCTTTTATCAAGACAACAACTGTCTTAATTTACATCTCATACACAATGGATGAAGGGTAACTTCATAATGAGAAGAAATCCGTGCCCAGCAGTGGAACAGTATATATACAGGGCTGATGATCATAATGATAATTACGAGGAAATTATGAATTTGTAGGATGTCAAATCTAAGCATTGATAAGACACACATTTATATAAAGGCAAATAGGTCAAACAATCTTAAGTGGTATCGCTTTGGATGACATACAGCGCCAAGAAAGCGAACCAGACTTTCACATCCATATCTTATACTAATATATAAAGCTGAAGAGTTTGTTTGTTTGTTTGTTTGTTTGGTTGAACGCGCTAATCTCAGGAATTACTGGTTCGATTTGAAAAAATCTTTCAGTGTTAGATAGCCCATTTATCGAGGAAGGCTATAGGCTAACATTACGCTTTGAGCAAAGGAAATAGAGCAGTAGCCTTAAGTAACGCGGGTGTAACCGTGGGCATCGTCTAGTCATTAATAAAGGCAGAAAGAAGTATAAAACCATTCCTCTCCTTTTCACATCACATTTGTTAGAAAGAGACATACATATCGTTGAGTTGGTAACAGTTAGTTTCACTACTAAAAATGCTGGGCAAGCATTGGTGATTCTGGTTGCGTAAGAAATCGCTCAGTTAGGGAATGGTGTAAAAATGAGCGCACATTATCACTGCTACTAGCCTCATTTCTCGTGAGTAGGTTTTTTGGGTGTTTGATTTTTATTTCACTGGCTCGTTAAATAGTATAGGAACATGAAATATAAAAGGTAATATATGTATATGTTATATTCTGGAATAACTATCGTTTGTTGTGCTACTGTGGTGTGTCTTGGTATGTCGTAGTAGTGTAGAGGTGTTGGGTTCGATATAAAGAACAACACGTCAAGCCAGTTTAGGTTGCCATTTATTAGTGTACTCAAAGTATAAAATATTATTACATACACGTAAAGGAATGAAATGCTGACATAAGAAATTATAAGGCTACTTACACACTAAACTTACACACTACACTTACACACTACACCATCCCCCTAAATGTAAAAAAAAAGAGAAAGACACACTTTTTTTTTATAAATCTTTAATCAATCAAACTTAAGCTACGGGTTTTTATATAATTTTGTTCTATTCTTATGAACTATAACGTGCTTACCATTAAAATTAATCTTAACATTAGGTGCAAGATCTTCTATTACAGTGTATGGGCCTGTATAAAAGGTATCTAACTTATTGCCAGTTTCATTGTTTAATAACAATGTATCGCCTGGCTCATAAAAAATAGGATTAATAGACATGTCATAATTACACTTTCTACGTTGTTTGCTTAAAATTAAATTATTCCTGGCATCACTTTGAGCTCTTTGTAACCTGTATTTAAATTCTAAAACATAATTTTCAAAGTTGTACAATGGTTCAATGTCACCACAAAAGTTTTTTGGTAAACTACAAACATGACCAAACACTAACTCGAAAGGTGTATACTTAGTTTCAGAATGTACTGTGGTGTTATAAGAAAAACACCAGTACTGCAACCATGAACTCCAGTTAGAAGGATTATTGTTGGTTTGAATGCGTAAATAGGCACCTAAAACTTTATGTGAGTTTTCTAATGATCCAATACTTTGGTGATGATAGGCTGTTGCAATAGTTTGAGTTATATTTAAAAGTTTACACATCTCTGACATTATTTTTGACACAAATTCGGTTCCTCTATCACTAGCTATTACTTTTGGAATACCATATCGTAAAACAAAATTTTCCGCAAACGCTTTAGCAACTTCTGTAGAAGATTTAGTTTTTAATGGATATGCTTCAACATATTTGCTTAGCTCGCATTGCAACGTTAAAATGTAATTAAAACCTAAGTCATCTCTATCTAATGGGCCTACGATATCTAAGAAAATTTTCTCAAACGAAGAGGATGCTGTGGATGTAATAGATAATGGCTCTTTATGAATTTTAGTATATTTCTGTGTTTGACACTTATTACACTTTTCAACATAGCACCTAACGTCCTTTTCTAATGATGGCCAATAATAATATTTTTTAATATTATTCGCCATTCTCCTAACACCTACATGACCACTACTAGGTAATAAATGAAAATCATTCATTATTACTTTTTTGTCACAGTCAGAATAAATTCTTTGAACGTCCTTCACAATACATATTCTTGGCAAGTTACATGTTTGATTTTTTGCAATATATTTTGATACAAATTCTACATATGTTTTATTATTCTTCGACTTAACGATTACAATTTCTTTAATACTTAATTTATTGCAAAATAACGCCATTTCTTTCAGTAGATCGTCTCGCGAGTATACTGATAAAGAGTATGTGCTTGCAAATAAAGTATTTTTACTCTCGCAATATACGAAATTCTTATTCAGCGAAAAATATAATTTATCTTTCTTATTCAATATTCTACGTAGACTATTTTCTGGTAAAATAATTAATTCTACATCCGTATCACATTTTTTTAGTATTTCTACGACTTAAGGTTGATCAGGCCTAATATCTGTAGAAGCGCCTAAAGTTTTTGTCAAATCAGGTAATTTATTCATCTTCCATTGCGAGCGCGTCATAACACATAATAACTTACTACTCATGTCCTTCAAATCATCTGATGTTATTGATACACGGGACAGTGCATCGGCGACTACGTTTTCCTTTCCTTTAATGTATTCGACAGTAAAATCATATTCCTCTATTAAAAGACGAAACTTAGTTAAACGACTTGATGGGTTTACCATATTAAAAAGATAAAGTAAGGGTCTATGGTCGGTTCTAATGATAAATTTCTTTCCTAACAAATACGACCTAAAATATTTTACAGACCACACTATGGCCAGTAACTCCTTTTCTATGGTAGCGTAATTTAACTCGGCTTTGTTTAAACAACGACTAGCGTATGCGATTGGCTTGCCATTTGAATTACTAAGTACACTTCCAATAGCGAAATTAGAACTATCTGTATGTAAAATAAACGTTTTTTCAGTAGAAAAATTTGGGTAATCTAGGATAGGAGGACTAGACAGTAACCTCTTAAGAGTATTAAAAGCATTTTGGCACTCTGTGCTCCATTGGAATTGAACGTTCTTTCTACATAAACTATTTAACGGCTGAACTATTGCTGCAAAGTTATTAATAAATTTTCTATAGTAATTACTAAATGCAACAAAGCGCTTGACGTCATCGACACATGTCGGAGTCGGATAACTTTCAATGACACGTATTTTGTCTGGGTCAGATAAAATTCCGTTCGCTGATATTGTATGACCTAAGTAAAGTATTTGTCGCTTTAAAAATTCACATTTCAATGGATTTAATTTTAAATTTACTTTTCGTAATCGTGCAAATACTGACATTAGGTTTGTGTTGTGGTCCATAAAATTTCGTCCAAATATGATTAAATCATCTAGATACACGATACATTTCTCATAATTTAGACCCAACATGGCAACAGTCATCAGCCTACTAAAAGCAGATGGACTAATCTTTAGTCCCATAGGTAACCTACACATTTGGTATTGGCCTTTGTCAGTGGTGAACGCAGTATATTTTCTAGACTCCTTTGATAAATCGCACTGAAAATAACTGTTTTTTAAATCGCAATGACTAAAGTAAATAGCACCGGATAAGGACTCTAATATGTCCGTAATATTAGGAAGAGGGAATTTGTCATCCTGCAGTCTTTCGTTCAATTGCCTGTAGTCTATTACAACTCTCCACTGACGCTTGCCGCTACGATCTAACTTTTTGGGAACTAGCAAAAGAGGGCTGGACCATTCACTGCTCGTTTTTTCAATAATTCCATCTCTCAACATATCATCAATCTGTCTATTAAGTTCCTCTTTTTGTACGAATGGAATCCTATACTGTTTTCTATACACGGGCGTTGCATTATTTTTCAATTGAATAGATTGTTCATACACGTTTGTAACACTAAGTTTATCACCCGGTAAATGGAATATATCCGAATATTTGGCACAAATCTGTTCGATGGATAACTGTTCCTCTTTATTTAAATATGAACCTAAATTAAGCAATGAATATAAAGTTTTTATTCTGTCTACGTTAACATCTGGTCTATCAAATTTACAAAAGTTATAATTTTCCAACTTATCAATCTCGAGCTTACTCAAGCATAACGATACCTCCTTGTCAGTTGTATTCAATATTCGTACAGGAATCTTACCATTTTTCGGCCTAGCTACTACACTAGCTAAAAATACACCCTGTCTAATCTCCATAGGAAATATAACACAATCGTAATTTATGCACGTAGGTATATATTTAATTACCTCACATCGCGGTCCTATAGTCAAATTGTGACTATAATAATGCAAAGGTAAGGTCGCCCTACTCTGTGCAACCTTAAGAAAAAGAGCATCTGCTCCATAATCTATCACGCCAGAGAACCGTCTTACAAAATCTTGACCTAATATGCCTATTGCCTTACAAGGCAAGTTTTTAAAAACGTAAAACTTATGTTTAAAATATATATTATCATAATGTAAATTCAAATAGACGTAACCTATCGACTTTAAACTTCCACCTATACCATGGATCATTAAATCGCAATGATGTAAATCTAAATTAATAAAATCTAAAAGTTCGTATTTAATAGCTGATAAAGAGGCCCCTGTATCTACTAAAAATTCTAACCGTAAGTTATTAAGACTTAAATTTACCCAATTAATACTATCGCTAACTAAAACCTGATTATGAACGAAAAAACTCATCTATTTTTTCCGATTCATCATTATTCATCGACACGGGAATCGAACCCTGGTCTTTATCATTTGTAGTAAAATGATTTAAATGTCTATTATTAGAATGTATTGCGCCATTGCCACGATTTCCGCGAACGTACCTTGTACCGTAACCTGATGCGCCTCGTGCTTGGGTACCGCGGCCTCCTCGCCCCGCGTACTTTGACGTACTTGCAATTTGATGCGGTTGCGACATTGCTCTATTGCTTGGAAAATAACTATAAAATTTTCGACCACTAAATCCACGACCTCTATAAAAGAAACGATTTTTATTATTAAAATGAGATGACTGGCGATTGTAAGACATTAGCTGATGGTCCGAAGCTGAACTAGACTCATCTTCGGCCACTCTGATGGCATCTTTTAAAGATGTCAAATTTCGTGCTGCGATGATAGTCCCTAAACGTTGGCTTCTCAAGCCTTCCGAAAAACATTTAATTGCGTTCTTCTCGTTAAGAGGGCGCAATATCTTATATGCATTTTCATCGCCGTTTGCCTGTGAAATAGTTAGGTCTACAAATAATTTCTCAATTTCCTCGCCAAATTCTTTAACAGACTTTTCCTTTTGCCTAGCTTTTTGTAAACTAGACTGTAAGGCTGTATCAGATTTGCGAGTCAGCAAATGTGTACGCATATCTCCTAATAGTAACTCAACAGAACTATAAGAAGTAGCTAAACGCATTTTTGCTCCATAAGTTAAACGATTCTTTAAAACAAAGTTAATTAACAACTGCTTACCACCATCATCAAGCATTGAATCATACAAATCAATTGCGTCAATCAATTCTCGAGTAATATTTTCGTCACCATTCATTTTTGATAGAAGGCTGACGGCCGTTTTTAAATTAAACTTTTCAGTCGACATTTTTGCTTGAATATTAGTTGAACTACACAAATTAGACTCTTTTTCAAATGTTAATATTTTAGCATAGCATTTTTCTATGGAACAACACAATATTAACAACTCCTTAGAAATATCATTGGGCAAGTTACTCAAAATATTTTTAAAATATCCATACAAGCTCTTAGCTTCCGAAATCTTACTCTCAAAGTTTCTACCTTTTCTCCTCGAAGGTCCTAGTTTCGAAATACTATCCTTATAATGATTTAACTGCTCATAAATTTCAGTCAATTTTAACTCTATACTCATAATCTAGACTTAATTATTTCTAATGCAATAAACTATAATGTTAGCATACTAGTGTATCAATTTTACTACGAGTTATCATAACGAAAAGAAAAAAATAGTCTATTCTATAATAAAAAATAATGTTTCACACCTTTGCCTCGCCGTCTTCACGTTCTTGAACTTCCTTGCGACGACGGTAGCTCATTCGGGACAGGACTCGTTCCATGGCTTCGTTCCGCAACTGGGCCTGCACCCAGCTAGTGTGGCTCCTCTTGTACATCCAGAAGAATCCAATCAGGACAGCCAGTAACAGACATGTGCAGATGATGCTGAGAAGGATGTTGTTCGTCTGTATGTGCTCCGCTGTCGCCTTTGCGTGGTTGTCGCCTCCAGCAGTCTGCGCAATGACCACTTGTTCCTTGCTCTGTGTTTTGCCCATAGTCGAGGGGAGGTCCAGGGGAAGACAGCTTCAAAGTTGGTACGGAGAGCCAAAAATTCTATTGCAGGTAGCGCCAAACAAAGGGTAACGTCGAGTTCGTAGAATCCATCATAGGTTACGTTGATGAGTTGGCAGGGTCGCCATGTGGTGTGTCTTGGTATGTCGTAGTAGTGTAGAGGTGTTGGGTTCGATATAAAGAACAACACGTCAAGCCAGTTTAGGTTGCCATTTATTAGTGTACTCAAAGTATAAAATATTACATACACGTAAAGGAATGAAATGCTGACATAAGAAATTATAAGGCTACTTACACACTAAACTTACACACTACACTTACACACTACACTACGGTCATTATTATGATCAATGCTTTCGATAAGTGGAAGTTCATGAGGGCTATTTCGGTTGACACGTGTAATCTTGTAGGTACTCGTCTTTTAGTGTATTGTGTAGTTGGTGACTCTAAGCAGTGTTGAAAACACTGATTAGAGACACCCACGTAGTTATATTATTAGTAGTTGTAGTGAAATTCTAAACAGTGGAATGATTTGTTCAACAAACAATTTTAATAGAAAGGAAATTGTATCTTAAGCAACAAATTATGATAGTAGCGGGCCCTCGCTAGAAATAAGAGGTATACCATTCGAACTTAAGACCGCTTGTTTAAAATATCAATATTCAACCATTTGGTTGGTCATTATTTCCTCTGCCTAGAATTTCAATAATTCAAAACTTTCCGTATGTAAATCCTTTCACTAAACAAAATATATACAATTTAGATCCGTTCCAGAGCAATAAAATTAATTCGCTAATAAATCATATACATTCCGAAAACTTTGCAAATAAAACCGTATACAACAAATAAAATAGCATTTGTAACCCTTATAAATAATGGCTATTTATATAGAACACAAAATTAATAAGGAAACTGGTGAAACAAAGACGGCTTTTACTTCTGGCTTGTGGATAGAAACTAAAAATGTTTTGAAAGGTGCATTGGAATATGTTAGTGGAAAGACCAACTATGCTACGCAGAAATGCGAGAATCCACACAACGGCTCGCATCACCAGACTCCAAAATTAAATGATCTGTGTCTTCAATGGTTAGTAATTACATGGTCTGTATTTTGAGGAGGATGTTAGGGGCGTCGATGTAGCTGTTATGAAAGCTTTGACTGTGGTTAAAGGGAGGCATTTCTTTCAAATATCTTGTTACTAATCAAAACCTTGGAATTTAATGTTTCAGTACATTTAATTCGAGTTCAGAGAGCAGTCACCCGTTTGTATATTCCATATACAAGTAAACTATGCGATACTGTGCAAAGCGGACTGTATTTCGCGTAAATGTGATATGGTTCGTTACAAAACTGTAAATTCCGACAAGCCTGGGCGCGCCCTTCAAAAAGTGTCTTGCTGTTTCTGTCAACCAACTGTCCGTGCATCCGCTTGTGCGCCAGCGCCCGTGCGGCGCGGCGTCCAGAAGGCGCGGGGGGCGGCGCCTAGTGCTGTGCGCAGCGTGTCATAGACATTCTGCCGGGCCGCCAGTGAGAGGGCATATCCGGTTAAATGCTCTTCTGATAGTGCCGCCGCTGGTCTTGATGTCGGCCACTCTTGTGACTCCGTCGGGCCCCGGATGGAGCTGTGTTACTCGCCCGAGTACCCAGCGGGCTGGTGGGAGAGCGTCATGTTTCAGGACGACCAGGGTGCCTTCTGTCAGCTGTCCGGACGACTTCTTCCATTTTGTTCTGATTTGAAGTTGTGAAATGTACTCCTTGTAGAATCGAGCCCAAAAGTGTTGACGCAGGAGCTCCACGCGTTTGTATCTGGGTATATGCAGCGGATTACAGTCAGCCAGTGGTGGCTGAGGTAGTACAGATAATGATCGACCGATTAAGAAGTGAAATGGAGTGAGAGCGGTGAGATCAGACGGGTCAGACGATAGAGGCGTTAAGGGCCTTGAATTTAAAATGCCTTCAATTTGACGTAAGACTGTGTACATTTCTTCATACATGAGATGTGCCAAGCCCAAGACTCGCCTAAGGTGATGTTTTGTTGACTTCACTGTGCCTTCCCATAACCCACCAAAGTGTGGGGAGTATGGAGGAATGAAATGAAAAGTGATGCCTTGTTCTGCCACATGGTTGCTTATCAAATTCTGATTCTTCGCCAAAAACCCCGTGATAACATTTGACGCCCCTACAAAGTTAGTGCCATTGTCTGAATATATGTGAGCAGGTTTTCCTCGGCGGCTGATGAATCTATTTAGTGACGCTAAGTAAGATTCCTTTGTCAAATCGGTAACCAATTCCAGGTGTATAGCTTTAACTGCAAGGCATACGAATATGCATATCGATGCCTTCCGGCCAAAAGGGGGTAAGCGACATTTTTTGCGAAATCGACTTATATATATGGTTAGAATCGGCTTTTTTTTCTGCGTCTAATGGTCTAAGTTTCGTGGCTCTAGGACAAACTTTTTGTCGCTTAGGCGGTAAAGGAATTGAGGTTCTAACACTAAGTTTTTCGTCATAAACGACAGTTATTTTTGGTGTATTTTATATTATGGTGGTTGGATAAAAATAATATTTCAAAACTGTGAGATAAGCATTTTTGGCTTTGAATATTTTTTTCTTTACTTGAACGTTAAGTAGTTTGGGCTGTAAATACTTTTTTGTAAAAAATACATTAGTCAAATTTTACTTGAATCTTTGTGTACCAAACTTTCGGTTAGGATATTAGGGCAGTTCCTTTGGATAAAATATATGTCATTTATTACATTTAGGTCTCATTTCCGTGACTTTATTTGGCGTTTATTTTTATCTTCCCTAGTCACCAAATCAATCATCGAAGGCGCTTAGGATAATTTATCCAAACGAATGTCGCCTTACATTGTCGCTTACCCTTTTTTTTCCCTCCCCAAAAAAATATCTGGTATGGTGGTTAGATAACAAGGTAAATCAAAGGTTTGGCGGTTAGCTTACAGAAGAATGACAAACAGCGTCGGTTATCTCACTCCTTCGTTCGAACAAAATGTCGTTAGCGTTGCACAGCGAACATTCACCGCGGGCATAAGCACCTCCGTGCTTGCGAGTCTGTTTGGCGCGAAGTTTTTCGAAGGAAATAAAACGGTAAGATTATTTTAATAGACTTTTATATTCATCTATAATTGTGTATTCTAATTAGTTATTTTAAGTTTTAAAGGTAAGATTCATTAGGTCATTATTTTGCTATCTTGTTCAGACAATACTGAATGGTTAAATAAGTACCTACAGACCTTGGCTGGCCTGGCTTAGGAGCATCATCAAGGGTTCGAATCCCAGGTTGGGCCTGCAAGGAATTATTGGATTTTTTTATGAATTCTCAGTAACAGTCAAGAGTTAATCCTGCGACTGATATGACTCTGTTGAGTCGAATTGCCTATGGGACTATGAGAGTGAGAGAATAAAAACTGCACGTTTGTTTTGCACATATATTAACGTTAGTAGGTCCCTCTTTTGCAAATTGTTATTCTGCCTCAAGATTTGTCACCGTGACTGATTTAACATGTGTCATCATCATTGTTTTATCGATTGAGCGAATGGATGGGTGAGTGCGAATGGATACACGGCAAAAGCGATAGTAAGAACCCTCTTTTTGGAGTGGCTGAAGGCCGCCACGGTGTCCTCACCTTCCGCCTGACGCATGTCTTCATCGGACACGGTTGTTTTGGGTAGTTTCTTTGCTGTGAAGGACTGCCCCGGCTACGGAGTACATGTTGTATGGGGCAGCGGAAATAATTGTGAAGGTTGTCTATTCCTTTAGAAAGTAGTAAAACAAAATATTTTTCATCGATATTCGGTTATGTAATAATCTTAATATATAAAATTCTTGCGTTACTGACTGACTGACAGACACGCTACAGCCGAAACTTTTGGGCGCAGGAAGCTGAAATTTGGCATGTATGATCCTTGGAAACCGTAGGGGCGCACTAAGAAGGGATTTCCCGAAATTCCCACGGGATCGGTCCGAGCGGGTAAATTTAAAAAAATTGCAGGCGTAGCTGCGGGCGTCTTCTAGTATTATATATGTTTCGTTAAGATTTGCTATTTCACTTTCCACTCTCGCAATTTCGTTGTTACTGACGTCTGTAGTTTCTTTCATGAACTGATACTGTACTGGTCTACAGTACCTGGTTGAAGAAGGAGATTCATGCTTCCAATACACCGAAGATTGTTTTCATTGGTCATTGAGACGGAGAGGAACTAATGTTGTTAGAAACAAGTTAGTGTCTGTTGCACCATCTTAATGTGCGTAATAATGAGTTAATTAACTAATATGGCAAAAAAATGGAGATTCGCAGGTATTCGCAGCTGGAAGTGATTTATTAATTATCTACACAAATGTGCCTATTATTTGAATTATAAGAGAAACCGCCGGAAGCCGCCGCAACCTAGATATGGCCGTTTAAACTAAGAATTTTACTTAAAAACAAGCTTTCTTCTCTAATTATCCTGCACTCATATTAATCACTTTATCGACAATACTAATTATCTAGTAGATTCTCTAAGACGTGTTGTATTACAGAAAATTTAAGTATTTAAAAAAACACCACAAACTGGAACATACAACCCACTAACTTACGGAATTTTTCAAGTGAAAATTCAATATCCTTTTAACTTCAACTTTGTAATTTTATTAAACTAATAAGGTAACGCAATAAAAATAAAATTATTATGTGTTTGTGTTTATTTAGGCTTGTAGTATCCAATACCGGTATGTCATATTCGAATAGTCATACTTTTCAAAATTGATTTTTTTCCGCTCATTGACCACCGTGGGACGTCGCGAGGTGATTTACGACAACTGTAGACGCGGACATGCGGACGACGAGGACCAAACGTCTACCGTCATACCTAAAAGTGGTCCTTAGGTACGAAATTTTAAGTTTATATTTTTTTTTCATACCTAGAATGTCAGCATGAATGTATAATGCAAGACTAACCTTCAATGAGTAACAATTGTTTTGTTTAATTTTCTAAACTAAAGACTGATTGAGCACAATTTCTCTTTTTTTAAATTCATACCTTAGTCGGTTAGCCAGTTTAAAAACTTATAAACGTCTAATATATTTAATATATATATATTTTTTCTACCAAAAATGTATGTAATCATTTAATGTATGTATGTAAGTATGTATGTATAATTTTATAAGAATTAATCACAATGCGCTTTCGCGTTGTATAAAAGAGCTTATAGTATTTTTTATAGATAATTAACTTATAACAATTTCCTTGTTCTTCTGCCATTAACCAATAGCCGGTTATGTCTTATTGGCTCCGCTTGATGAACAGAAAAAGCACAGGTATGCTCTTTTTCTTCAACAGAAATAAAATAAATGGTGCAGTTAAATCATTTGGGTTGGAACTCATTAATTGGGTTGTTTTCATTTACGACGTTTTTTCCTGTTAGTATAATTAGGACCATTTGAGGGTAAGCGACAGTAAATAGTGTTAGGAGTGTGATTTGTTTTAATTAACAATGTCATTTCGTAGAGACCTAATCAAAAATTATATGGTTAAATTTTGAAGCTTTTGGAACGTACAGAAAATTTTCTATGATTTTTTTTCACTTATTTTGAACTTTAAACTACTCTCCTGTAAAGTTTGTTAAGTGGCGGTTAGCCTCTTTTGGCCGTAAGGCATCGATATGTATGACTTTATCAACTGACTACCATGCCCCTTACGATTACTAATCATGATTGGCCCGGCGTAATCTACACCGACGTTATTAAATGCGAAATCAGAGTGCATGCGTGGCTCAGGTAAATTACCCATGATTGGTGTAATTGTTTTTCCTTGAAAGCGTGTACATGTGATGCATGATTGTACTGTCTTTCTGGCTAGATTGCGACCACTGATAGGCCAATATGTTTCACGCATGTGGGCGAGCAACAGCTGTGGACCAGCATGGAGAAGTTTTATATGTTGAGTGGAAAAAATGAGTTTGCAAATGTGATGATTAGCATGTAAAAGCATTGGAAACTTTTTATCATATTGAAATCGCGAATGAGCGAGCCTGCCGCCCACGCGAATAACTGCGCCGGCCTGATCAAAAAATGGATGTATTGAAATTAATCTGTTTTGTATTGGTAATGTTTTATTTGTTGAAAGTAACTCATATTCAATAGAAAATGAATTTAACTGTGTCATTTTTACTAAATTTAATTTGGCCTGATATAGTTCTTTTGTTGTTAATGAAATAAAGGTGTTTGAAGCTGAATTACTTGATTGTGTTTTTGTTCTACAATTATGTATAAATCGCAATATGTATGCAGTTATGCATGTTAATTTTGTGATGTTAGAGTAATTGTAAATGAATGAATTGTTGTCTGTCTGTGAGTAACATTGAATAGTGTTTTTGTGGCTCTGGGGTTTTGTTTCTGGAAGGTCAGAACAACTGCTGTGCCCAGGTGATGTTGGCCAGCTGCTATCATCATCCCTAAGAAAGTCTGGACCAGAGAACCACAAATCTGAATGTATGAGTGTTGATGCTGTGACACCCCTAGATATGAGATCTGCGGGGTTCTGTTTTGTAGGTACATATCGCCATGTTTGTTTATGTGTTATTGTTTGTATTTCATTAATTCTGTGACTTACAAATGCATTTAGTTTGTGTGGTGGCAACTTTATCCAGGACAGCACAATCATGGAATCACTCCAAAAGAAACAGTCTGAAATTATGTGTGAATTGCGGAGAGAGTCAATGACCTTTTTGTAAAGGCGAACAGCTGTGAGGGCTGCACATAGTTCTAGTCGTGGAATTGTTAATGATTTTAGTGGTGCCACTCTGCACTTGGCTGTTAGTAGCCGTACGTACACTTCACCATCTGTGGTGTGTGTGCGCACATATACACAGGCGCCATAGGCGTGCTGAGAGGCGTCACAGAAAGTGTGTAGCTGTATATGTTTGGGTGAATCATAGAAAACTCGTCTCGGTATGACTAATTGTTTTAAAGCTGATAGTGATTGTATGAACTTTTTCCATAGTATTTCTATGTCATGAGGGACACTGCTGTCCCACTTTAAGTTTTGTGACCACAACTTTTGCATTATTATTTTGGCTTCTAAGACTGAAGGACTTAAAAGGCCCAAAGGGTCAAATATTTTGCCAGTGATTGACAATATTTTTCTTTTTGTAATACTGTAATCAACCGAGTCTTCTATGTCTGTTAAGTATGTTATTGTATCTTGATTTTGGTTCCAGTATATACCTAATGTTTTTGATGGGTCTTTATTACCTAAATTTGTGGTACTGTGAAGTAAATCTGATGATAGGTTTGCTTTTTGTAAAATATCAGGACTGTTGGACTGCCACTTTCTGAGATGGAATTGTGCTGATTTTAGAGCTGCATTTACTGACATTGCTATTTCTATTAACCGAGACTTCCGGTCTGAGCCCGTAATCAGGTCATCACAATAAAAATCATGTATGATGATCTCCGACACGTCCTTGTCATGTTGGCAGTCCAACCCAACCTGTCTGATACAACGTGTAGTGAGGTAGGGTGCTGAAGCTGTCCCATACGTTACTGTATTTAATGTGTAGGTTTTCAGTGGTTCTGACTCATCGAAACGAAATACAATTTGTTGTAATGATCGTTGGTTTTCTACGATGGATAATTGCCTGAACATTTTTTCAATATCAGCTGATATTATGTATTTGTGTTGTCTGAACCTAATAAGTATAGAAATCAAATCATCTTGTACTACTGGTCCTATTGCCTGTATATCATTAAGTGATATTTTGTTAGATGTGCGTGCCGATGCATCAAAAACCACCCTGAACTTTGTTGTGGTGCTGGTGTTTTGTATTATACCATGATGTGGTATATAATATGAAGGTGTCAGAGTGTTACTGTTTGTGTTTTTAGTCATGTGACTTAGGTCAAGGTATTCTTGCATAAAAGTTAGATATTGTTGTTTGTATGTAGGGTCTGATTTGAATCGTTTTCTATGTTAAGGAAACGAATCTTTGCCTGACTATATGACTGGCCTAAGCACTCTGGCGATTGTTTGAACGGTATAGTGACCACAAATCTACCATCAGCATTGCGAGTTGTAGTTGATGTAAATATTTTTTCACATGATAGCTGAGTAATGTTAGGTGTGTCTGAAGGAGTAGATATGTTTTCTAATTCCCAAAATTTGTTTATGTTATCTGAGATCTGATTCACAAAGAATGAGTTTTGAATTTTATTTTGAATATGAGTATTTGAAATGCAGCCTGATATCAACCAGCCTAAATCTGTTTGTTGTAGAACTGGTTGCTGTTTTCCTAATTCCAATCTTCCAGTACCCATGACTTCCCAGAATATGTCTGCACCCAATAATAAATCAATAGGGGCTGGAATGTTAAAGTCAGGGTCTGCCAGTTGTATACAACTAGGTATTTGAATGGTATCTTTGTTTATGAATGTATGTGGAACTGTATTGCAAATTTGGTTAATCACAAGTCATAAAATGTCCGTCCTGTAATTTTTATTGTGTGCTGATTGAATGTGAATGTTAGTATTTTTTGTTATGTTTGTGCACTGATTATTAATACTAGTGACCATGGTGTCTATAGTTTGAATGGGTAAGCCCAGTTTTGAGCACAAGTGCCTAGTTATATAGCTTGAGGTGCTGCCATTGTCTAGTAGTGCTCGTACCATATGTGGTTTTCCTTGATTGTCATATATTTTGACTTGTGCAGTTGACAGTAATATTGTTTTGTTCTGCGTGCAACTAGTTAATGTGACAGATGATGGTTTTGGTGCATCTAAGTGTAAAAGTGTATTATGTTTTTTGTTGCAGTACTTACATGTCCCTCTTTTGCATAATTCGTTGTCATGACCAGGTTTTAAACAGTTGGAGCAGATTTTTAATCTCTGTACCTCCCTGATTTTTTGTTCAATGGACATCTGTCTAAACTTTTCACAAGAAAATAATAGATGATGCTGTTTACACAAAGGACATGTGGGTACTTTTTGTGTGTTAATTTTTGTAAATGACTTTGTGTTTTGTCCCACTTGAGTATCTGATTTGCTATTGTTGTTAATAATTGATTGTTCTAAAACTTCTAATACATCAGCACGACCTCTTAAAAATTTATTCAGGCACTCAAGTGTGCGCATGTCTGTGAGTGTGTTTTTGTGTTCTTCCCAATATCTTAATGTGTTTGAGTCAAATTTACTTGACACTAAATATATTATTAATGTATCCCAGTATTCTGTTTTTTCACCTAATGTGGTTAATGCGCTGAGGTTTTTATGAACTGTGTCAATTAATTGTCTCAAACACACCGAGGATTCTTTTTCAATATTATTTAAGTTGTATAATGCATGAATGTGATTTCCTATCAGCTGTCGTTTGTTATCATATCTTTCACACAACAATTTCCACGCTACCTCAAAGTTGTCACCTGTAATTTCTAGTGATTTTATAACTAATGATGCACTGCCCGATAGTGAGGAACGCAAGTAGTGAAACTTTTGAATGTTATCTAATGTTCTATGCGTAATAAGTGATTGAAATGTGTCTCTGTACTCAAGCCAATCCTGATGATCACCCGAGAAGTGTGGCAAGTCAATAGTGGGTAGTTTAATAAATGATTTGGTCCCACCTGAATGATCCTTGTCTGACTCTGGATTAGTTACCAGCTTGTCATTTAACTGAATAAGCCGGGAAGCCTGTGCCACCAACAACTGGTAATCATTTTAAAATTGTTCACTTTCTGGGTCTGGTTCATCGGTGAACTCTGAGATGTCAGCGTTCAATTCAATAAGTGTCTGAACGTCCTGGAAAGTTTTATGTATTGTTTTAAACTCCAAAAGTCTGTTTTTTAGCTCAATAACTTGGATATCTGTTAATTAATTATTGGGCAGAATGAGGTTAATATATTTTTTAAATAATGTGAGTTTCCTTTTAACAATGCCACGTTGTTTGATTAATGCTGATTGATTAATGCTGTGAATTAAGGACACACAATGTTGCAAAAGAAATAAGAAATATATGAGCAGGAAATGTTATCACAGAATTTGTGTAGATAGTTGTGCAATACTTAAATTATAGCAGCAAGCGGCAGAAAGCAAGGCTGTGCAAAGCTTGAGTGCACAGCTAACACGTGGTGGGCGAAGCCCTAGGCCGCATGCGCGTGGGATGACCACGTGGGGGCTTCTTATTGAGGCAGGCGGCTGGCAATTTAGGCTTGGCAAGCTATCCAGATGCTGGGGAATGTTATTTTGGTTTTAGTATTATGAAAAAAGGGCTAATTTGATGAGATGGATTGACATGAGAGGTTATGAAATGCTGATATTTTCTGAATATTTTTGCTTATTTTTGAAATAAATTTGTGCTTAGTTTGATAATGTAATTATCATGAAAATATGAGTCTGAAAAGTCTGATTCAGTAATTGCTGTTGCAATTTGAAAAAATCAGTTGAAAAGTTAATAAAGGAAAAAATAATTGGTCTGATTATCTGTTATCCTGATGCTGTGCTGCGCTGAGACCGTCGTGGCTGTCTTCGACTGTCGTTGTCCTCGCCGTGATGATTTTTCTAGAAGTGGCCACGTTGCTTCTTGTAAAGATGGTGTTTATGGTGACGGTCTTCAATCACGTATGGATGGCTTCGAATGGACCAATGTATATTCCATATACAAGTAAACTATGCGATACTGTGCAAAGCGGACTGTATTTCGCGTAAATGTGATATGGTTCGTTACAAAACTGTAAATTCCGACAAGCCTGGGCGCGCCCTTCAAAAAGTGTGTCTTGCTGTTTCTGTCAACCAACTGTCAGTGCATCCGCTTGTGCGCCAGCGCCAGTGCGGCGCGGCGTCCAGAAGGCGCGGGGGGCGGCGCCTAGTGCTGTGCGCAGCGTGTCATAGACACGTTTCAAAAACGATACGACGAAATCTGGTCTACATAGAAGCTAAGACAATCAAGATAATACATAGTACAATAAGT
The DNA here is from genome assembly GCA_944739405.2 of Euclidia mi. NCBI lineage: Eukaryota > Metazoa > Arthropoda > Insecta > Lepidoptera > Erebidae > Euclidia > Euclidia mi. Next base: position 7,361,649 of record OX123183.2, on the reverse strand, counting down.
CGTTTATTATCATAAATATATTTCAGTAGGGTGCCTCCCTGGTCCAGTGGATAGCGAACGCGTCTGCTTATCGGTAGGTCCCAGGTACGAATCTGGAATCAGACAAAAGTGTTATGGAGTTTTTCGAATTCTCGGTAGCAGCACGGAGTCTGGCAATGCCCAGTTTGGCGATATATGAGTGTGTGTTCTCTATTGCGCCACAATCCACTGACTCCTCAGAAGGTTGTTAAGGACTTCTTCAGTAAAACTCAAGGATGTTCAGTAAACGAATATTAATATATTGTCTCGACAATTACAATTTTGAATACATATATATAGTACAGTACAACACGTTACGATAGAACGGCAGAGGTAAACCGACTGTGTCGGCTTGGCGACGCAACGTAACAGGGCAGCCTTTTTTTGTCACCTCAGCAAAACGATCCTGTTACGTTGCGGGCCGCTACAGTGGTCCTCCCCTTTTTTTCAAAAAAAAAAGAAACACATCCAAAAATATTACATACAAAACATAATTGTATACGATACATTATTTTATATAATCAGAATAACCACAGTACCCAGTGTGTAGTCACCTTTATAAAATCTGACATAGCAAAAAGAATACACAGAATGTAACTTAATATTATCAGCTTATTTAAACAAAGACATGATGTTGCTAGCTTATGACGCAGGAATTAAATCGAACAAAGAACAATGATGAAATCATAACATCCACACTGGCCGAAATGCAATTCATCAAAACAATTTCTAGAGTTACGGTTTGAACGGATGTCAATAAAATATAACAAGCATGATAGCACCTTCTAAGTATTGTTTACAATATTTTATAATTAATCAAAAATTATTCCACATTCAAATACAATATTATTTTCTAAGTCTTGCCTTTATTACAAAAGTAACAATACGGAAACTTATTTCAATTCGTATACAGTATAACTAGCCCTACGGCTGGTGCCTTGGGATCGAAACTGCTACCTAACGATGATAGTGTCCACTGGAGGACTGTATACGCACTGAACATCAGCTTTACACATACAAAATATAAGAAATATAAATAAATAAATAAATAAAATAAATAAATAAAAATGTTTATTCTCTTTCACAAAGGCTATGAAATCTTACAATATATATTAAAGTTCAAAAAGTAGATACAGCTTGCACCTTTGTGAGAGACTGGTATCTGTACTAGGAGAATCCTGTCAGACAGAATACCAGGCCCCCATAACATAGAACTGGTGGATACTAATGTGCTTCATATAGATATGCTTTTAATGTAACCTTAATCTATATAATTATAATAAACATGCAAAGAGAAAAGTAGCTATTTAAAACAAGAGAAATATGTAGGTATGTACAACCATTTTAAGGGTGTAAAAAGTGTGAGTGTGTATGGATGTGTGTGTGTGTGTGTGTGTGTGTGTATGTGTGTGTGTGTGCGTGTGTGTGGGTTTATGTGTGTGTGTGTGTGTGCGTGTGTATGAGAGTGTGTGTGTGTGAGAGTGTGTGTGTGTGTGAGAGAGAGTGTGTGTGTGTGTTTGAGGGTAAGTGTTTGCGCAATTGTGTGTTATAATAAATGTAATAAAACTATCGTACTGTTTTAAGGAGGTCTTCGGTATTCTCGTAAGTAAGTGAGTGCAACCATTGAGTAATTTTCATTTTACATTTGATTTTAGTGAGGGAGTTAATCGACAAAATTGAATTTATTTTATTATAAAGGTGACTTCCCAAGAAACAGAACATTTTTTTAGACAAACTATTTTTGTATAAGACGGTTGGGCAAATTCTGTTATCACGACGTCGATCAGTAGGCTTAAATGTGTTAAAATGAATATCGGAGTGTTTTTTTAATACTGTATTTAATATATATAATTGACGCACAGTTAATATCTTGCATTCATCATATAGGAGTGTAGTGGGATGATAGAAAGGGAGGAAATAGGCAACTTTTAATACGGCTCGTTGTGCACGTTCGAGGGGTAGGATTATGGTTTTAGATGCTCCACCCCAAACTGTTATGCAATATGACAGTAGAGACTGACATAGTGCTACATACGTATTTTTTATTATTGTTTTGTCAGCAACATGTCTAAGATTTTTAAATATGTACATAATTTTACGAATTCTGGGTGTTAAGAGGTTAATATGGGCCTTGAAATTCAGATGTTGGTCTATTATAATGCCTAAATATTTTATACTACTTTGTGACTGTAATTTTGGACAGATGCAGGAGTCATAAGCATCGCAATCATATCGGTGAGCAAAGATTCCCTGTAGATCTTCATTTGGACGATTGTGAGATGAGAGCGAGATATGCATATAATTAGTTTTGCTAATATTAAGTGTCAAAAGATTGTTGGAGAGCCATGAAGTGACAGTGTTAAAGCCCAACTGGGCGTATTTGTAACCTTGTTCCCATGTAGCAGCGCTAAATAGTAGGGCAGTGTCATCAGCGTAACAAATAACACTTCCATTCCTGAGGTGAAGATCACACAGGTCATTTATAAAGGCAAGGAATAATGTAGGGCCGAGTATACTTCCTTGCGGAACTCCATATAGGACCTCAAGGTCGTCACTCACCCAATCACCCACTCTGACTCTTTGAGTACGGTGAGTAAGGTAACTACCAAAAAGTTCCAACGAAATACCTCTTATTCCTAACTTTTCCATCTTTTTCAGTAGGAGTGGTGTAGAGACCGTGTCAAAAGCTTTATTCAGATCTAAGAATATGGCTAAAACCTTGTTTTTGTTCTCAAGCTGATTTATAATATAGTCAGTTAACTGATGCACGGCATCATTCGTAGATTTACTTTTTCTAAATGCAAATTGACGGTTAGATAGTAAGTTTTTAGATTCGAGATATTGTAATAACCTATTATTAAGAATCTTTTCCAAAATTTTAGAAAACGTAGGTAATATTGAGATAGGTCTATAGTTGTTGACACAGTCTCTATCACCACTCTTATGAATTGGCTGTACAATGGCATGTTTAAAAGATGAAGGGAAAACGCCAGTACTAATAGAGAGATTGCATACGTATGCAAGAGGAGGTGCCAGTATATCAGCAAACCTTTTAGTCACATAGCCGCTTATGCTGTCATAACCAGCTGCATGGTCATTCTTTAAATTTCGTATGAGTGTTTTGACTTCGGCTTCATCCGTTGGGAGTAGTACGAATGAATTTAAGATTGTGTGGGTTGGCACTATATCTCGGTTGGGTGGATTGTTGCTTTTAATGGATTCTGCTAAGTTGCGACCTATGTTAACAAAAAAATTATTTATAGCATTGACAGACCTCAAGGGATTTCTCTCACAGATAAGTTGCAAAGCTGGTTCCTTTACTTTCTTACATCCAGTTATGTTTTTAATTACCTGCCATAGCTTTTTGTTGTTATTTTGAGCGGCAGCCAATGCGGATCTATCATACTTACGCTTGACTTTCTTTAAAAGATCATTGCAAAAGTTACGGTACCTTAGGTATATAATTTTGTCGCTCTCACTATGAGGTTGGTTTTTAAGTTTTAAATGAAGCCTATCTCTATTTTTAATGCATCTCAGCAAGCCTGGTGTGATCCATGGTTTAATGATATGTTGACGCCTAGATTGTTTTTTGTAGGTGGTACAATTCTTTAAAATGCTTGTCACAGAAGTGATCAGGAAATCTGTTGCAGTATTTACCTCATCCATCAAGTAAATAGGACTGAAATCAAAACCCAAAAGTGCCGAATGAAAGCTATCGTAGTCCACTGATTTGATCAATTTGTTTGTCATAAAATTAGTATTTGCGGCCTTTAAACTTAAGATTATAGTATAGTGGTCTGTGACAGTTGTGGTAGTGACAAGGGATTTGGCAAGTTGTTTTGTTTTAATTATAAAATGGTCCAGGCAGGTCAGAGTGTGAGTTGGGGTATTAAATGCTGGTAGCATACTGTGCGATGCTAGTAAATTTAGATAACTTTCTGCTCTGGAGTCATTCGATGAAGGGGATATGTCTATATTAAGGTCACCGGTCAAGATCAGAGTTTGGTATTGAGTGAGGTTAATAAGTAGTTTGTGCAGAGATTCTAGAAATAAATTTATGTTTCTTTCACTCGGAGGGCGGTATATTGCAAGTATGGCTGTATTAGTATTTACTATGATTAATAAGCAATTTGCATCTAAGATAATGTTTGGTTCAGTTATAATGTACTTATGATTCATTTTGTAAAAAACTACGACGCCCTCGTTTTGGGTTCTATTACTAAGAGTTTGAGCTGAACTGTATCCTTCAATAGATGGCAGCAGCCAGTTACTAGATAGCCAACATTCTGTACAAATTATAATATCCCAAGAAACCTCGGAACTAGACAGTACTGCGATAAAACTATCAATGTTACGTTTAATACTTCTAATGTTTTGTGTTATAATGTTAAGTGAATGTTTACCTTTATATAAGTATGTTTTACATTCGTCTATTTTGCAGGTGGCACAGTCTGCCACAGACAGGCTGTCTAATTCATTTGTTGTTGTTAGGAAATCGAAAGTTAATTTAAATAAGATTAAAGTACCAACAGCTATAATTAGCAGAAGTAAAATTTGGGTTGCAAAGTCCCATTAGACCTGCTTGCCTGTCTAATAAACAATGGAGTGTGTATTGGATATAGCTAAGTAATCTATGTCTTTTGCCTGAAGGAACATTTAACAGTATAAAAATTATAAGATATGTTTTATTATGTATGCTCAATTGAATGTGTTGATATAGGTTTATGTACGTAACCATGACGTCACATTTGAAATTTAATCGAGATAACATTATATCAAGGTCACATAAATTACGATAAATACTGCGAATGTTTTGTTGCAATACTTTAAGGCTATTTTGAGGTGTCCGTAACCGTGCTTTGCATTGGTTAGGAGTACAAAATATAGGGACAGAGACGTTATAGTCTTCGGTATTGTTTACTAAAACATTAGTTGCCACGAAAAATTGCAATAATATATAACCGTGTCACAAAGTTAGATACCTGGAGGGATTGCAGAGATCGTACCCACAAACCACTGCACATAGGGACCGCCCGAAATATAATAATGAGCTGCATATTTATACGTCCACTCCGACATATTGAGTTAAATAAATATGTTCTAATCGTTACATGAAAAGCAGAAACGCCCATTATACACTTACCTTTAGATATAACTACGACGCTAGGAATATATCCACTAGCTGCCGCACAATCGTTGCACTCACTGCATAAAAGAACACGACACTCATAATTACTTCTATGATTCGCTAATACTTGCATAAATAAGTTAAGAAATGGTGTACAACTCGGTATTTGTGTTTTAGAAACATGTCTTAGGTGTGTAATAAAAGATTGAAATGTGTTTTTAGTATAAGGTTGGTAATAACTAAAATAAAAAATATAAAACGTAGGTAAACTTAAAAAATAATAGAAGATGGCTGGCGTAATTTTAAGGCATGAGACGTACAGGGCACATTCACAATCAACAATAACAAACAATCCTAATTTAATATTCAGTCATATCTTCTTCAGTGTAGCTAGGTCCGCTTCATTTCTTATCTGCTCACGGGTGCCGCCATCGACTTTTCTAATGAATATGCGACCATTATTAATCCAGCAGTACTTATATCCATGGGTTTTGACCGCCTCGCGCGCCATCGCGTACAATTTTCTGTCTTTGCTAGTTAGGCTCTCGGTTATATAAATGGGCATATTGGGTCCTCGATGGCCAATAGTGTCGGAAGAAAGTTTGTTATTGGTATTTATCTTGTTGTACTCCTTCACACCATTCAATATTCTATTTTTCGTTAAAACGGATGTTAACTCTGTAATGACGGTAGAAGTGCCAGTTTTTGCTTTGATTCTATAAATATCTTTTATTTCCGGGATTGTAATAGGTGTGTTAATTGCCTCACAAGTTTTTTTGACAAGATCGCATAAGTCTTGTTGTGTCTCCGACCTATCGTGTTGTAGCGGTAAGTTTTTGAACTCGAGAACTGTGAACTTGGACCTTTTTTGCAAATCATCGATTTTGTTTTCTAGTGTTGATATGTAACTAATATTATCCTTACGCTCTCGTTCCATCTCAAGTAATTTCTGCTTCATTTGTTCATATTGGAGAGACATGAATTTCATTGACTTTTCCATTTCCTCATTTGTTGTTTGAATAATGGCGTTTTGTATTTTCACCTCGCCCAAGTCCTCACACAGTTTTTTTAGAATTACTTCTTGGTCATTCTTCCAGCTGTCAAGTTTAGCCGACAGCATATCAGACAGTTCCTCCTTAAGGCTGTTATAATCGGATTTTTTTTGTACCTTTTTTGGTCGCCTTCCAACATTATTATCGGTATCCGCATTGCATAAATCGCTCTCAGGCACTGACGGTTGACCTTTGTTCCTTTGGGGAGACGTTAGTGTCGACATTACTTTTACTGTATTTGTTTCAGTTCGCAGTTTAAGTAGTGTCACTGATAGATTGTGTGCCAGCTGTGCAGCCAATTGAGCTCCTCCCCGGTCGCTGCAGCTTAAAACCCTTTTGATCTGTCCTTCTTTCTTGTTATCGCTCGACGATTTGCACTGCGCGAGTGTATGCGTTCCGTATTCTATTGTGAAAGCACTGGTCTATAGTCATGAGCGCATTTTTTTTTTTTTTCAAGTACCGGCAAATAGATAACTGTGTTTGGGTTTTTATAAAATTGTTTATCACTTTATAACGTTAATTTTACCACTTATTTGTTTATTGTAAGTTACTTATCCGAAATAACATAAACATAACACTACTTTGCACGATTTATACCACGTTTTGGAATTTTAAACACGGAGGAGTTAAAAACACGTCCACTCAAATCGGAATCTCAACGGGGGGGGGGAAATATAAACAATACACAATCAATACACATTTAATAAACGTAGTTTTAAAATTGAGCCAAGAGTAGCTTTTGCCCAATAGTGGAATACCTTTTGCCCAGCAGTGGGATAGACATACAAATTTAATAAACACATCTTGCACTACGCATATACAACTTGTGGTTGTGCCTGTTGTGGGCCACTACCAAGCTGCGCAGACTGCTGTGCTTGCACATGTTGCAAACCAAGGTTATCGAGGGTATCGATGCCAAAACCATTTCACTACGGATCCACTTACGTGACCGTTTCTTACATTTGGTTACACAGAAATACGCCATAAGTAAAGATAACAACACCAAAATGGTCAACAAGATAGCTCCAAAAAACTCAAAATTCTTTTGTATTTCGGAATCACTGTTTCTAGCATTATTTGCTCCGTTTTGAGCAATAATAATGTATTGTTCTTTACTGTAAGATTTACCCATAATTACTATGTTAAACTAATTCTGTTAACTGGTTAAAATTTGTATCAAGAATGCTTCTAATTAGCCAATCTGATCTTTTAAATAACAATTTCACAATATTAAATGCTAATCCAACAAAAATCTAACAGGCAACTTAGATACGCGGCCACTGCGAGTGGTATAAGTGACACGCTTATCGCTATTCTCACATTTTTCTTGTTGATCATTTTGTGATCAGGTAATATCGCAATACTCATCTGGACATCCTTTTTCTGAGAGAATATTCAACAAATAAGCGGGCTTTAATCTATCAATCGAAACTAATTTAACATTTCCACAAATATAAATCTTGAACGATTTACTTCCCCTCTTTATGACCTTATACGGGCCTACATAAGGAGGTTGAAGCGTTCCTCCTACTACGTCATCCCTTATAAATACATACTCGCAACTACTTAAATAAGGGTGGACAAATATTGTACGCGAATCTCTTTGCGCTACATTACGCGGTCTTAGGTTCCTAATAACATTTCTCAATTGTTCAACGTACTCGTTATTATACTTAATATTACAGTGCTTATTATCATAAAAATCGCCAGGCAGTTTTAACTTTAGACCATACGTCAATTCTGCTGCGCTTACGTTCGTATCACTTCGCGGAACAGATCGCAACGCCAGCAAAATCATGGGCAATTCTCGTAGCCAATTCGAATTATTATTTAATTTAGCTCTTAACGCAACTTTTAATAAACGGTGCCATCTTTCTACCATACCGTTACTTTGGGAATGAAATGCTGTAGTCCTAATTTTATCTATACCTAATAATTTTGTAAGCTGTAAAAATAAATCGCTTTCAAACTGTCTGCCCTGGTCGCTTGTCAGCCGTACCGGACATCCAAAACGAGCTATCCAATTCTCAAACAGTACTTGCGCAACCATTTTTGACGTTATCTTTTTCAATGGATATGCCTCAGGCCAGCCTGTACTTCTATCTACAATAGTTAGTAAGTACCTATGCCCCTCTGACGTGGTAGGCAGCGGTCCTACTAAATCTATATGTATATGTCCAAAACGAGCACTAGGCGTAAATATTCCTAATTTTGACATCGTATGACGGTGCACCTTAGCTATTTAACAACTGATACACGTCTTAGCCCATTTTGAAATTTGTGCGTTCATTGAAAGCCAGTAAAATTAATTTCTTTGTTGCTCTAATACCAGGGTGACTTAAATTATGTAAACTATCAAAAGCTAATTTACGATACTTTTCTGGAAGATAAGGGCGAGCTGTTTTCGTTGACATATCACAAATAACTGATTCTTTCTCGTTTTGTAAAAATATTTCTTTAAATTGCGGTGTATCTTTTGTTTGACTAATTCTATCACATAACTCAGTATCTAATTTTTGATCTCTCGCTAGCTCACTGTAATTTATATAATAAGGACAGTCAATAGTCTCAATACGTGATATCGCGTCCGCAACAATGTTCTTATCGCCTGTAACATGCCTAATATCCCTCGTAAACTCACTGATGTACACTAACTGACGGGTTCGGCGTGGGGTCTCGTTTTCGCTTATTTTCCTAGAAAATGCAAATGTTAACGGTTTATGATCGGTGTATATTACTAATTTTCTACCTTCAAACATTTTACGGAAATACTGCATAGTCAAATAAATTGCTAAAAGTTCGGGATCATAAGTGGAATATTTTTGTTGAGCTTCAGTTAATTGTCTCGAGAAATAACCTAATGGTTTCCACTGACCATTTATTTCTTGCTGCAACACTCCACCAACAATAGAATTGGACGCATCTGCCATCAAGGCCAACGGAACATCTATTACCGGATGCCACAACATAACACTATTTTGTAAACTTTCTTTACATTTCAAAAACGCTTTGTCAGCTGATTCGGTCCAAATTATTTTAGTTTTATCTTTCCTTTTGGCATTGTGCAAATATTTATTTAACTCTTTTTGATATTCGACCGCGCGCTTGTGGTAAATGTGCTCTGTAAAAGTTAACCATTCCTAAGAAACGATGTAACTGTTCTATTGTTTCTGGTTTTTTGTAATCAATTTTAGCTTGTATTTTATCCTCAAGAGGTAGAATACCTTCAGAAGATACTTTATATCCTAAAAATTCGATTTCGGATGCGCCAAAAATACATTAACTTAGATTAATAGTGATACCGAATTTATTGAATCTTTCAAAAACTGCTTGTGTTTTCTATGGACATTAGTATTCTCACTTGCGATTATGACGTCATCTAAATAACAGAAATAAAATGGTTCTAAATTATTATTATTATCATTTTTCAAATTATTTTCTACGCATTGTTCTAAACCCTGTAATACGTTATTATTCATAAACCTCTGAAATGTTTGAGCGGCACTACCCAAACCAAACGGCATTCTTAAAAATTCAAATAAACCAAAAGGTATATAATAGCTGTTTTCTCTACATCTTGGGGTGAGATTGGTATGGAATAAACGAGTAAAAATTTTTTTTCCGGCGCAAATGTAAGTAAAATCTTGTAACCGCGGAATCGGATATCTATACATACATACATATACTCACGCCTTTTTCCCGTCGGGGTAGGCAGAGACAACAGAACGCCACTTGCTTCTATCCTTAAAAACCTCACGCCTCACCTCATTTCCGGATATCTATCTGGCGTTGTAATACTATTTAACTGACGATAATCACCACAAGGTCTTAACTGGCCGTCTTTTTTTTTAACTACGTGTAACGGACACTTACTTATTGGTTGGTAGTTGAGATTACCAGTAACTTTTAAAATTGCTCTCCAAGTAAATTTAAATAAAACAGTTAATTTTCATAATAAAAACATTTTAATGCATAAAAGTTAAAGCTTATACTACTTACCTGCTGGTTAAGCGTTATTCTTAAAATCTAACAAGTTTTCACATAAACACACACAATGGATACATTCAATGCTTCAAAAATCCTGGACATGCAAGCTTATTTTGAGGAGCGGATGGCAACTTTTGAAGCTGAGCTACTGAAGAAGTCGCCTCAAAGCACTCGGAGTCTGTCTGATGAATTTGCTGCATTCAAGACCTTTATTATGAAGACCTTGAAATCCTTCTCACAGCAGCTTGACGTCGTCAGCCGAGAGATCGACACGATTGAAACGCGCAGCCGCCGCAAGATGTTGCTGATTCACGGCGTGGAGGAACGTCAGGATGAGGCGACATCTGAGCAGGTCGCGAATATTGTCAAGCAACGTCTCAAAATTGGCACTTTCGTGGTCGAAGACATCAAGCGCTGCCACAGGATGGGACGCCAGACTACCAGCGACAAGGCGAGACCCATTCTCGTGAAATTTGCATCAGCTGCGGTGCGGGACAGCGTTTGGTTCACAAAGACGAAGCTCAAGGATACGGGCATCACTCTGTCGGAGTTTCTCACACGTCGTCGACACGAAGCTTTCATGGCAGCACGAGCAAAGTTTGGAGTTGCGAAGTGCTGGACGCGAGAGGGATACGTTCACGTCTTGGGCCCTGATGGTAAACGGTATCGCATCACCTCCGTTAGTGAACTAGGCAAGATCAAACTCGCAGATACTGAAAAGCCCGTCGCAAAGTCAACTGCAACAAAGGCCAAGAGAACCGCAGCTTTAAAGAAGTAAGCTTGTTCCATTGTCATTGACTTCATATGTATATTCACTTAGTTCCATTTGCACCTTCACTTTCTAAACATGAGTTTATCACTTCTTTTTCATGTAGATATCGCGTATATTATTATTGGCAATTTGACACCACTAACCTGTCACTGTCACAACCGTCAAAGTAACGTTCCGTTACGCGCTACCTACACGGATCTGAATATTTGTATTTTTAGACATCAATTTATAATTTTGTTTTTATGTTTCTGGAACCTACATTAGCTCTGATGTCAAATTGAGTCTTTTTATATTATTTGTTAGTTTTAATTTATATCTGATTTTTTTTATACACTATCTTTGTTTATACGCAACCGACGGGTGGACACAATGAACGAAGCTTGCCGCGGTAATTAGAAATAGAATTATTGATTTATTTTATTATTTATTTTATTATTTATTTATTAATTATTGATATTTATTTATATTCATATATTTATTATACTTATGTCAGATACGAACTCAAATAGCGATGATACCTTTCTTTCCGCGACAAGTCTTGATGACAGTTTTGTAAGTGTCCCCACTTTAGGAGACATTCTTCAATCACAGTTCTCAGACGTACCCAGGAACTTTAATGTAGTCCATATTAATGCGCAGAGTATTCCAGCTCATTTTCCAGATATGCTGGCAAATTTAGATAGCCAACACATTCATGCCGTCCTTGTGTCCGAGTCATGGCTGAAACCATGTCTCCCTTCCACGTCTTATTCACTTCCAGGTTTCCGGCTGATTAGGAATGACCGTGCATTCGGCACTGGAGGCAGTGTTGCCATATATTTACGTCACCATATTCCCTATACCATAGTCAGTATGTCTCCACAGCCGCCACTGTCGAATGGTGGCGAGTATCTATTCCTAGGAGTAGAACTTCACCACGTTAAAGTATTGTTAGGCGTATTCTATTCCCCTTCAAGTCGTGTAAACTATTTTCCATCTTTTGAGCAAATTTTAGAAAATTTAACTCCATCATATAGCCACACTATTATAATGGGTGACTTCAACACGTGTCTCCTCAAACAAGATTCACGTGCTGCTTTATTCCGGCATACCATAGAGTGTAGCGCTCGTAGCGAGACTTGGCTTGCCGTTCGTAACAGATCGGCAAAGTTAAGCAACGCTTGCACAGGTTACCACTTGGATGGGTTACCGTGTGTGGCATTTACATCTGAGCGCTACCGTGCTTCGGAGGGCACGTAAAGCTGTCGGTCCCGGTTCTTGTCCAAGGATAAGGATCGTTAGGCCATGTCGGAGGCCTTCGGGCGGTCTGAAAACTCCGACACCAGAGTTGGCCACACGCTCACACGAAAAACAAAACAACAAACACCATAGAGTCTTGCAATTTGTCAATTTTGAATTTAAACGCAACTCATCACTTTTCCAATTGCACTCCTTCTCTTCTCGACCTTATTCTGGTATCTTCTTCCGATCTGGTCCATAAGCATGGTCAATGTACAGCGGATGGGTTTTCCTACCACGACCTTATCTTTGTTTCATATAAAATACGCACACCCAAAATGAAACCCAAGGTAGTCCAGCAGCGCAATTTTAGTGGCATGGATCTTGACAAACTGCGCATCGATGCCTCTAATATAGACTGGCTCCCTCTGTATACCTCCGAGTGTGTCGATAGCAAAGTTCATGAACTCACTACCAATCTCATCCAGTTATATGATGTGCATGCGCCACTCCGTACCATTAAACTGAAGCACCTGCCGGCACCTTGGCTAACAGATGACATCAGGAAAATCATGGCCAAAAAATCTGCTGCTAAGGCTAAACTGAAGTACAGATCTACTCCCTCAAACCATGAGAAGTACATAGCGACTAGAAATCTCTGCAACAAGGTGTGTAGGAATGCGCAACGCCAATATATTCATAAGTACGTTGAAAACGGTGATCCAGCTAAGGTCTGGCAATTTCTTAAAAGTCTGGGAGTTGGTAAAACACGGCATCAATGTATTCCAAACAATGTTAACCTTAATTCCTTTAATTTACATTTCACTTCTTCGTCCAAATTTGATGGAAATATTAAAAGTGCCACCTTACAACATCTTTCATCTTTACCAACTCCAGCTTATTCTCCCTTCATCTTCTCGCAATTTACCGCATGTGATGTTAAGAAGAACATACTGGCTGTTACGTCTAATGCAGTCGGCAGTGATAGTATTAGCCGTAAAATGATCCTTCCCGTCCTCGACGAAATCCTTCCCGTCTTATGTCACATCTTTAACCATTCCATTAGCCGTGGCATCTTTCCATCCGATTGGAAAGATGCAACAATAATCCTTTTGCCCAAGAAACCTAAGCCCTGTTCCTTCTCAGATTATTGACCCATATCCTTACTTCCCTTCTTGTCGAAAGTCCTAGAACGCTTAGTTCACGCTCAACTCAGTTCCTTCCTACATGAAAATTGTCTCCTAAACACATATCAGTCTGGTTTCCGCCCTGGCCACAGTACTACCACTGCACTGGTTCACGTAACTGATGATATTAGGCTTGGTATGGACAGTGGAAATCTAACGGTCTTGTCTTTACTTGATTTTAGTAATGCTTTTAACACCGTGGATTTCCACATCATACTTGGCATTCTACGCTCTCTTAACGTATCTCCATCGGCAATTGACTGGTTTCATAGTTACCTGTTCGGCCGCCGGCAACGTATACGCATCGAAGACTCGTATTCCACTTGGTCTAACACTAATGCCGGTGTGCCACAGGGTGGCGTGCTTTCTCCTCTACTCTTCGCTATATTTATTAATACCATCTCAAACCAATTAATT